>CM060123.1:24018344-24460844 GCA_030522415.1 Channallabes apus | reverse complement strand
CAGGGCAAAAGTTGGGGACACAGTGCGCATCATAGTGCAAGGATTCCAGGTATGGAAATCAGGGATACGGAAACATATAACTTTTTTCACTCTGACATTTATTTAATAAAAATTAAGCCAGCACTAAAAAAATGTGGGTAATACCTGTACTGCTTCCAACTAATTTAAGAGGGTAAGTTGAAGCCAGGAGCTAATAATCATCAACCCTAGATTAATTGATCATCAGCAGGTCAGCAGATCTCTACAAAAGCAGATGTGTTGGTGTCATGAATCTGGTGTCTGTGTTTGCGTGGCATAGTCGCAGAGGCAAGTTGTTGGTTCAAAAATCGTCTTTTATTAAAGTAGAACTCAAAACAAAAGCTCTTTTCTTAGAGCACTAGTAACTTTTAATGTCACTTTCTGAATAGCAAAACAACCAGCACAAAACTCGTGATTATCACAAACACAACAACTACAACAACAAAAGCTAGACGCCTGACTGACTTTCAGTCACGCTATTTATAATTAACATAATTACTTTCCTCGGTTCAGATGAATGCTTGCGTCACCTGACCGAGGTGCAGCCTGGGAACTGAAGTTTCTCTTTAATCAACCTATACCAAAAAACACAACAGAACCCAGTCTTTGGGCGCTTTGGCGCCCTCTAGGGGTTAACCCTTACAGTTGGCAATTTGGTGGTCTGGAGCATTCGGTTGTGTATTAACACAATGTCAACAGGGAAAGACATAAGCAAATTCCTTAGAGAAGCAGTTGTTGCTGGATGTCAATCTGGAAAGGGTGATGAAACCATTTGCAAACTATTTTTCGTTTTACATGTTGGAAAGCATTCAAGATAGTTGCTGTCGACTTCCTAGGAGTGGACATTCTAGCACATTTACCCCAAGGTCAGCCTGTGCAATGCTCGGCAAAAAAAAACAAGAGCTACATCTCAGACCCTAAAAGGCTCATTGAGCATGTCAAATGGTAACGTTAATGACAGCACAATTAGAAGAGTGAACTTGAGTGATGACTTGACTTAAAGTAAGAGAAACAATGGTACATTTTGCTCTTAATAATTAATAACAGTATTCCCTTTCTTAGGTCACATTTCTCTGTGATCACTGTAGGATTATTTTTATTTTTTACTTGAGTGCTAATTTGTCTTACCTTTTTTACTTGGCGCTGTAGTATTTAACACCTCAATTAATGCATATTCCTTTGACAGCTGACCTTTCTCAGTTAGCCCTATATGTTACAACAATTATCACAAATTTCTTTAACATTTCTGCTGCCTCAGTTGTTTCAAAATGCCTATCCTTCTCTGCAAAATAGTGATTTTTACTTCAGTTACTGATATTTACTGATTCTTCCTTTAGCACTGTTTGCTTAACTTTCTCACCTAGCACTACAGTGTTTTTTTTTTACCTCAGCTAGCGCCAATTCATTTCAGGTTACCTTTCTCAGTTAGCGTATGTTGCTTCAATAAGCACAAATTACTTTTGTTAGCTCACCGTTCAGTTAGCGCTAAAGTATTTGCTACCTTTGTTTTTTTTCAGTTTGTGCTAATTCCCTTGTCAGCTCACCTTTCTTATTTAGTGCTATAGTATTTCTGACCGTTTATTTCTTTCTCAGCTCAGCTTTTTCAATAAGCAATATACTATTTATTACCTTAGTTACTGCAAATAGTGCTATAGTGCTCACTACAGTACCTTACTTACTGCTACTTCCTTCATTAGCTCGCTGTTCTTCCTTATAGTCTTTCTTAACTCACTCAGTTAGTGCTAATTCTTTTTCAACCTAACCTCTCCTAGTTAGTGCTATGTGTTTTACACCAGTTAGCAATTAATAGATTTTTATAATAAAGAAAAAAAAGCCATTTTAGGTATGACAGGCCTTACTGTATGTACAATTCCAATATACTGTACACTGTAAAAAAAAAACTTAAAAAAAACGGTTGCCAAACAAAAAAACATAAAAGATAGATAAAATACTCTAGTTCATATTATGCTCAAAAACATACAATTTACAGAAATTGTTATTTTATCTTTTACAGAGAAACACCATTATTTATACGATTGAAGACCTTCAATAAAGCAACAGCACTATGTGTTTAGCAGTGAAACACCATTTTACAGATTTCTCCCAAAATGTATACGATTTAACACATTCATTAAAACAGCACTAGACGTGTAGCAGCAAAATGTATTTATTTTACAGTTTTTTTCCAAAATTATTACAATCAAACACCTTCAATAAAGCAAAAGCATTAGACATTTAGCAGGGAAATATTTTGAAGATCAAACACCTTCAAATAAAGCAATAATACAAAAACCCTGATATTTATTAATGGTATTCATAAATTCCTATGAACACACATGTTCAATAAAGTGTTAACACAAACTCACGATTACAATATTTGTAAAATAGCCTGTAGAACTGTGACACAGTATAGTACAGGTATGATGCAAAATAAAAAGAAGTTCAGTTTTATAGCATTACAGTAAAATCCTAAAATTGTCATGTTCTTACTGACGCTGGCTACTGTTACCACCGTGGGCTCATGAAAGGCAGGCACAAATGCAGAGGGTTCAAGGGTAAATAAAGTCTTTTATTAGAAATAAACAACTCAAAACTCAAACCAAATAAACAAAACTCTGGCTCTGTTAGCTCAACATACACACAGACACTGTAACGGAACACACAGGAAAGAACTGTAGGGACATGACGAGGGGAACGGGAACCCTATACTCCAGCTGACGGGTAATTCACCGTTTTGCTCTAACACTAGATACTGGAGACAGGGGCGCTGTGTAGCAACACAGTGAACATAAACTTATCAAACAAAAACACTTAAGCATGGAGCTGAGACTGGAGACAGGGACTAGACATAAGACACGGGACTCGAGACTCAATAGGACTGGCGACACAGGACAAGACTAGAGACCGGGAGAGACGAGAGACTGGACTAAAGACAAGAGACAGGCTAAAGACATGGCAGTTAGCTAGGCAGGGCTACTAGCTGAACAGGGCTAGTGAGCTAACCCTGGCAGTCAGCTACACATACACCTAGCTAAGCATGCCTTTAGCCTGACATGAACACAGCTACACTTATCTGATCTTTAAACATAAAACACTAATGGTGCGGGACACGGGACCCCCGTGGGCTAGGCCAGGGGACCCTCGCGGGCTAGGCCAGGGGACCCTCGCGGGCTAGGCCAGGGGACACTCAGAGGGGAGGAGACACCAGGGTTAGGAGACACATGGAGGCTAGGAAACACTGAGACTATCTACTTACCTGCTCTAAGACAATGAAACACAACAAGAGAACACACCACATCAACTCCACACACATTAAACATCTAAACATAAACTACAAATACACAGGGAAAACCCAAAAGACATACTGAAAATAAATAACAAAAAACAAACTTACAGAGCCAGATATAAATGAATAAATAAACAAGTCAAAACAGAAGTAAATAAAGCAAAACTAAAGCCCACCTGACAATGTTAATGCTCTACCCAGTTCCCCAGAGCTAATAGCTTTTTATAATGATCTTAAGGAGCCACCTCGGTACAGATGAAACTTCGACATCACCTGATCGAGGTGCCTTCTGGGAAACTGGGTCTTCTAACCAAAACTACAAACAAAACAAACTCAACCACAGTGCCCTCTAGTGGCAGTCCCTTACAAAAATAAAAAACAAAATGAAATATTTAGACTATTGTGCTATAACAGTGGAACATTCTCTCTCACAAACTTTAACATTGCTGTGAAATATCCTTGACTAAAAACCTAGGAAGAAATGAACAATTTCAAACAAGATTCCCAATGTTCCAATTAAAGTTGGATTGGAAACTTTATTACAATTACGGTAAAGTACAATGTGGTCCCTTTTTTACTCTATAGTTCTTATATAATGTATGTGTACAAATAACTTTAACTTTTAGTTCAGAATCCCAATGCCTTAGTGCAAGTAAGTCAAATCTAAAACACACCAAAATGGCAAAATGGACAGTCCAGTGTATCCAAGAAAGATCCTCTTCCAAACAGGCAGTAAACAACTGGATCCTTGGTGCATTAGGGTGGATTGGAAGAGAGAAGAAAAGAACACATTAAGATGTGTGATTAAGCAATAAGAATTAAAATAACAATTAAAAAATCTCTTAACGTCATTGTCTCTTGAGCTGGCAGGTATTTTTTCTCCCACTGAAACACGATGAAACCTTCTCCTCTGTCCCTCAGAGAATGCTTTTCTTCTCACCTGAAGAAGCTCAGCAGCGTGTCTTCACTCTTCTGAATTTACACAGACAACCGTTTACCAGCTGCAGGGTCAGACCACCTCTGCGCGTGCTAAACATCTGAAGGACACCTGTTTCCCATTGGCTGGTTCATATCACGTTAGGTCTGTGTCTGATACCTGAGCAATAAACGTAGGCGTATTTCGCATCAGGCCCCGCCCTCACTCGCGCGCTTATTTAAATGCGCCAGTAATGAAGCGGTAATTAGAATATATCCGCCTCCGGCTGATGATCAGCCAATCAGAAACAAGATTAGAATGTTCCCGCCTCCAGCTTCTGATTGGCTATGACAGTTAACGCGGAGAGTTTGTGGAGTTTTCGCTAATATTTTTGGTACAAAAATAACATAATAGTTAAATATCAAAATGTAACTTTAATCGCTGCTTTAAAAAAGATAAACATCAAATACATTATCCTTGTGTCAGAATATTCAGGCATGCATTAAGAAAGCTGGTACGTATCAGTCTCCTAAATTCTCTTCACATTCTTTGAAGGCATGAAGCAAAAACAGAAAAGCCTACATGTAAGTGATAATGTAAGGATAATCTTTTAAAAAGTCATGAAAAAATGCAAAACTTGCATCTAGAAATTGAATGTCAAAGTATTATAAAACTAATATGATTTACCTCAAAATTTAGAATTTTTATTATGGACATTAACCTTTATCTAATGAGTTTTGCATTTAATTACAATTTATTATTGTAATTTTACATAGTTATACATAATTCACAAAAACAGAAAAAAACTTAAAATAATATGGTATTTCTACTGTTAAAAATGTGAAAAAAAGTTAATTTTTCAGTGTTGAAATAATACTTTAAAAAAATAGTCGACTTAGTAATTTACAGATAATGTTTGTAATTTTACAGAGATTTGTATGTAGTTTTTAAAAAAGGAAAATTGCTATGAAATTTGAAAGTTATTTTCCGTAAAATTAGGACATTTTTTTAAAGTGTAGCATAATAAGTTTACAATTTTATTAGTGAGTGATTGTTTTGTCATAGTTTGGAAATTGAGATGTTGTTGTTTGTCAGTAAGAGCATTCATACTGTAAGTGATAAGTAAATTGTTTCCTAACTTCCTTAGAGGGCTTTTTTTCTTTTTGTTGTTTCCTTACTGTTTTTTCATGCTCAGCATAAGGTGCGCTAACTTCCCTTAACAAAATCTGAGCCAGCCATCTGTTTAGCGATATCTCTGCAGTGTTCAGGTGTAATTATTTTCCGCCTGTATTCAGACGCTACGAGCTGGTTGTGAGCCCATCACTGTCAGGAACGCAGCGTTTTCTCACCGTTCAGCCACTTCGTCAGTTCAGAGGGGAAATCAAGCAGGCAGATTGCTTTAGTGTAACGATCATTGGCTGCCAAAAGCAAGAAATCTCAGCTCAAGCAAAAATAAAATAAAAGGACAATGGCTGTGGGGAAGTTGCTGGCCTGATCATTGTGGCAGCGATGACTCGAGGGAGGTTCTCCAGTTCACTTTAAATCATCTTTGTAGATTTATGCAGCTGTTAGTCAGCAAATGATGAGGCAGTTCGGTTTTATTAGACTGATACTTTATTATTACAACTGAAGCAGCCAAAAGAGAGTGACACATCTGACACATTAACACCCTGATGTTCGTTCCCTATATATTTGATGTGCGCTATTAAAGGAAATTAAGAAAAGTCATTACAAATATGCTCCACTGCCCAACTATATTAGCATGGTTGGAAAATTTAAATAGAAATGTTATTCTTTCTTTCTTTTTTATTGTAACCGATGAATTGATCAATGATAAGATTGATCTGCCTCTCTCTGCTTATTAATGATGCAAATATATGATAATAAGTTATTCATATTCAATCCATTTCTCTCTTCTTCTTTTTTTTTTTTTTTTTACTAAAGATGACAGTGCCATCAATGTTTTGTGAGCATTTCTAGACCTGTATAATTTATATGCACCCAAATCCATGGCATTTGCTTCCTTCGTATCGTTCTTGAGCATTGCTGAAAAATATTAAAAGTTGTGCAATCAGAATATCCTGAATAAGCTTTTGATTGAGGTGGTGTTAAGATAGTGTACAGTTGATGTGTCCTTGCCATTACATTACATTTCAATTCACCATGTTTTTTCCACAGTAATAACTAATAATTAACAGCTATCCTGCAAACAAATCGCAAATACTGTATATATTGGTGTTACCTACTGAATGTAAGCAATGAGACACATAGAACCCCACAGAGACTATAAAGAAAGTAAATACATGCAAGCTGCACTACTACTGCTATTACTTATTGTTATAACAAATGATTAGTAATAGTAGGAGAAGGAGTACATGTATGAGAATTAGTCGTAAAATTGTAATAATAAAAAAGAGAAAGAATAAAAGTAGCAGTAGGAGTATCATGAGGAAAAATGATAATAGAAGTAATATTAGTACCAGTAGAACAAGGACTAGTGATTGCAGTACCAGCAAGAGTAGTATTAACATCGGAAGGAGTACAGCAAGAAATATGTGTAGGAGTTTTGAGTAATAAGAGGACTGGTAGTAGTTTAGAGGGAAGAAGTATTTTTTATTAGTAAACTATTAGTAATACTGTAACATTAGCAGCAGCCGTATTAGGAGTAGTAGTTGCAATGGAAGTAATAGCGGAAAGAGTACTAGTACAATAAAAGCAGTAATAATAGAAGTACATAGTAGTGTCAATAGCAGAAATAGCAGGAAAAGTATAATTATTAGTAGCAGTAGTGGAAGTAGTGTGAGTATGAACAGAAGTACTGTACAAATAGCATGAGCATACAAAAAGTTTTGGCAATACAAAAAATACAAAGCATGAGGGGTGTTAGAGTAAACCGTGACTTGTGCTGAAATAAATTTTGAATGGATGTATAAGGGGGATAAGTGCATTAGTGTAACTGGGTGTTATACATAAAGGTAGTTTTTATTCTCATAAATGTCTTCTGTTATTGGACACATAAGTGCCTCAAAAGTCCCGTTCGGCTTGAATACTCCTTGTATTAACATCAAAAAAAGAAAGAGGATGAGAATGAATACTTGCTAATTTAATTGACAAGAGTTATGTTGATGTCAGAGCAGTTGCTGTAGCAGCTGTAGTAATAATGTGGAAGTATTATTATTAATAATAATAATAATAATAATAATAATATTATTATAAGTAGTAGTAGAAGTAGTAGTAGCAGAAGGAATCCTATTACTATTATCGTATTAGTAGTACCTGCATCAGGTTTGTTTGTTTTTGTTTTTTGTAAAAAAAAGTTTTTAGGGATACAATATAGCTGATTATATTGATATAGTTTATTAATTTTCAGTCTCCTGTTGTTTTAGTAATGTACATCTCCACACCCTTTTTTCCTGGAAAGCCAGCAGTTCAATGGCAATTGCACTGACAGCAGGGGGCTCTAAATAACGCAACCTACTCATGCTTAAACATAAATAAGATATTATGTGAAAATAACACTGTATGTGCTCTAAATATTTTCACATCTCAAACAGACTTTCATTTTCAGGTATTTTCATCTCCTTATGAGAAAGGGGACGTAAGCATTCCTGCATTGTGACCTGTTGCCACCAGCAAACACAAACTCATTCCAGTGCTGTCAGGGTGTGAATGTGTGACACACAGCCAAGCCATGATGTTCTGTCAATCATTATCATAGGTCACATGACTTTGACAGATGACGATGTTTCTCTTGGATGGGTGACCAATCAAATTTGAGTATAGACTGGAAAGCTGAACAGCTAAATATAGATTGGAATAGTTGGCCCTTATACTGTAACTTGTGGCATACTGTAGTCTTCAGGTTTATGAAGTGTAAACAGTATGCAGAATGTAAAGGAAAAATATAACGCACAACTGTTTGTTGAAGCTCCAAAGTTAAATGCTGAGAAATAAAGAAAGTGGAAACAAATGCTTAAAAGGATACATACACACACTTACACGGGGTTCTGCTGAACATTACTTAAGATAATACTTTTTTTGTACCCGCTTCAGGCTTTTCCAGGTCTAATAAGAGATAATGCTTGACAAAGTAATACCATAAGAAGCGTAGAGTAAAACTCGATAGTCCTTTGCCATCATCTGAAGTGCCTATTTGTTGTGAGTGCTTTCATGGACCATGTGCCTGACACACAAGCTAAATTTTTATTTGTCCCTGCAGTTCATAGGGAACCCTGAACAAGTCTATAATAACTGGGTTATAATAAGGCTAACTCGCTCTCGTTTCCTCTGCCAGAAAGTGTCCCGATTATTGATAGAATTTTCAAGTAAAAGTTAAGTTAAAGGAAGAAAAACAGTTCTAACTGAAATGTGTTGGAAGAAACAAAACAGCATCACAGCTATGGGTTATTCAGTTACAGTGAAAATCGGTTTATATTATTGTTACTATGGGATGAGTCATCCCTCAGGTTGCTTTTTATCTTTAAAGGATTTTCTGCATTAGCATTAAGAGTGAACATATATTTCTACCTCGTGCATACACTCACACACAACCATTACTGTCTTACAGAACGAGGTGTTTCCAGAGCCGCTGTTTACCTGGACGCGAGTGGGAGGACGTCTGCTAGATGGCAGCAGTGAGAGGGAGGGCAGGGAGCTGGTGCTGGAGCGGGTGCCTGCAGAACTCAACGGCTCCATGTACCGCTGTACAGCGCAGAACCCTCTGGGTTCTACTGATACACACACACGCCTCATTGTTTTTGGTTAGTCACCACACACACACACACACACACACACACACACACACACACACACACACACACACACACACACACACACACTAACTATAGTCTTCATTTAAGGGTATTTCCCATGTTCCTTAATTTGATTCTGGACCTGTGCAAAATAAAAATAATAGAAAATCAAAGGACTTCATCAGAAACTAAGTCGGAGTATGTGATGGTGTATCACAGTGCCAGAACAATCACATAAACATTTCCACAATTCCTGAAATTTTGAAATGGATTTACTGATTAAACAAACATACACTGTAAAATCCAATTAGTAAATCTTCCTTAAAAAAACCATAAAAACCGGTTGCCTTAAAAAAATAAAAACAAGTATACTTAAATGGGAATAGTTAGTAGTATTAACAAACGGCTATCTAGTATTGTATACTTACAAGAGAGTTCCAGTAACTTAAAGCTAAATTGTAGCATATACTTTATTGTTTAATTTAGATGTACTCATCTTTAGTACAGGTTATTTAGAATTACTATTTTTAACAACTATAGAATTTCAAGTGAAATATACTTGGAATGTATTCCAAACTACTGATTTATGCAAGATGATTTTCTGCACGTAAGAAACACGTACTGTAAGCATTACTCAAATAACTTAAGTGCATCAATTGTTTATTATACAACCTTGAGAAGTGGTTCGCAACTTCACAAGGAATACACTTACAACTTGACAAATACTCTAAGACAGTGACGGTTCAAGGGTCAGTTCATTGTATTTTTTTCTTCTTAAGAACTGACAGGCACAGGGATGGTTCACATAAGTTTACACTGGGGTATAAAATTATTTCAAATATTCACTTTAGGCTTCACAATTTTTTTAATTTTTTTAATAAAATACAAACCATTCGATTATAAAATAAATCTATTTAAAATTCTACATAAAATAAATTTTCTGGACCAAAAAAATAAAAGATCCTAACCAGACTGTAACATCTTAAACCAACAGATTTAACACTTCAATCAATATCCACTGTCATGAAAAATTTAAATCTACAGTAACACAAATCATCACTATTCTTACACATTTTAACTTAACCTGTAACTTAAAACCGTAACGAAGCTTCAAATGCTTCTGAAAATAGGCACCAATTCACCCGTTCACAAGCTGAGCACGCTCAAATTCTATTAATTGCTTCTTCTTCCTCTTTTTTCTTCTTCTTCCTTATTCTTGGGTGCACTGCTGCCTCTCACTGGTACAGTCACGTCATTGCTGCCTTTGTTGCAACAGTACTTATGTTCATTCATCTTCTATACCGCTTTATCCTGTATTTAGGGTCGTGGGGACCTGGAGCCTATCCCAGGAGACTCTGGGCACGAGGCAGGGTACACCCTGGACAGCGTGCCAATCCATCGCAGAGCACACACACACACACATACACACACTATGGTCAATTTGGGAACGCCATTTAGTCTAATCTGCATGTCTTTGGACTGTGGGAGGAAACCCACCAAGCACGGGGAGAACATGCAAACTCCATGCACACAGAGACGGGAATCGAGCCTGGCCGGGAATTGAACCCGGACCCTGGAGGTGCAAGGCGACAGTGCTAACCACTACACCACTGTGCCGCTTACTACTTATGTGTTGCAAGTAAACATCAATAAAACTATTAAGTAAATTGTTTTACTCACCATGCAATTAAGTGTAACTCAACAAAACCTTGTAAGAAGTATAGTTTTTAATTTTTGAGTAAAGTTTACTATTTATATGAGTCAGCAAAGCTATTGGAATTTACAGTGTAGTAGCAGTGCATAATTTATTAAATGGTGGATTGTTGGTGGTTTACAGGTGGTTCCTGCATCTTTATAGTGGATCATAGAATCCAAAAACAAGCTTTTGAGCTGTCATCATGTTCTCATGGAGGCAGTGGGGCAAATCCATAAAAATGGCTAAGTCTGACCTTGTGCACCAAGTTACTCAATAGTTTGGGCTAGTAGATACTAAATTCATGATAAAAACCCAAGTGCAGTAAACTAATAAATAGTCAGCTCTAATAGTTAGTATACCCGCTGCTAAATTTATATTCTGTATAAGACCTGGATAAACCGTCTCTGACATCACTCATAGATTTTCAAGCTCAAGTGTTGGAGCTCTCGTTGTTGAGATTTTGGCAGGAGCTCATTCCACCCAAATCTTAGTTAATCCATAAATTGGCAAATTATTTGAAAGGATGGAGCATGGCTTTTGGTTGGAACATGCCTACTTACCTGAGTTACCAGAAGGTAGTTTCTTAGCTTTAGCCCTGGTAAAATGCCGTGGCGCATACTTTAATATATATGCTATTGCATTTGATTAAACTCTACCATTCATACCCTATACGATGTCCTGTGTCAACTCCTATATTTCTTGTGGTAAGTCAAACTATAACTATTCTAGTTACATACAACTAGCTGTTTGACACCCGCAATGCAGTTATCACTCAATTCAGCCACATCCCTAATTATGCATAATTGTATGAATTTATATATATAAAATGTATATATATGTATATTTATATATATAATTTATATATATATAAAATGTATATATATGTATATTCTGCATACAATTACAGAAATCAACTATATATAGTAATATATAAAATATATAATATATATAATATATCAATATATATAATATATATAATATAATATATAAAATATATAATATATATAATATATCAAGTATATATAGTAAATACTAAATCCATGGATAAAACTTACCCTGTGGACTAGAGTAACAAATAGTGTGCTCTAATTGATACCACGCTGTGATGTTAATTAAATAAATAAGTAGGTCTCTGGTCAGAAATCATAAGTACACTGTAAAAAATGTTGGTAATTTCAACAGTAAAATACCGTATAAATGCTAGAGAATAAAACCGTATTTCACAAAAATAACTGTAGAATTTACAGTGAAAAACTGTAATTAGTTTTACAAAGTAAGACCTTAAATTTTACAGTTAAAAACATATGAAAATATGGTTTATTGCTGTAAAATTTTAAAAAGTTATGGATGTAACATATAAACTCTCAGAGAAGGTATTTGTTACTAATATACTGAATCATCAGTTTATATTTTACTAAACCTTTGTAAATAGAATTTAAAAATCAGAAAAATATCTACCCCGTAAAAAATTTACCGTAAATTGTACGGTAAGAAAAACTTAATTTTGCCAGAAATTTACCATAAAAAATACTGTAGCAACGTTATTGGTTGTACAGGATTGCACTCATTATATTGTATATTTTATGAATTTTAATATTTTTTTCTACGGTTTATAGCCATCTAATTGACATGTTTTTGTTATATTAAAACAGTTTACGATAAAAAACTGGCAGCTGTGGTTACCAGAAATTTTCCGTAAAAAAATACGGTAGCAACATTATTGGTTGTACGGGATTGCACTCATTATTCTGTATATTTTAAGGATTTTAATAGTTTTTTCTACGATTTATAGCCGTCTAATTAACCAAGGACTTTAAAGTTGTGAATGGTACAGTATGCAGACCTTTGATCACTATGGCAAGGACAGCCGCTAGCACGCTCCACTTTGCCCGCCGCCACCGCTCACCAGCCTATGCCCGCATGCCAGCAGGGCACTGCCCACCAGACTGCACGTGCACACCTTTCCTTCCATTTTTCCCTTCCTCCCTCCTTTAACGATTTACTTCCCTAATTTAAATGTCCCCTTTTCTGTAAGACCTCGCCACACGTCCATGTTTGTTGTTGCCCCCCTTGTGCCAAGCCCATTACAAAATACATAAACATATTTAACACCCCAGTACAGTGTGCACTTAAAAACCACAATTCAGGACAGAGGACATAAACAATTTTAACATGTGTGTGATAAAATAATTTTTTTGTGTAAAGTTGTAATAAAAGCCCTGCTATAAAATTAGATTGTCTGCCCAAAACGCTTAAAAATGTCCACCCTGACATTTGTATATTTGATTTTGAGAATTTAAATATTGTTTTGCTGTCTTTATTAAAAAAATACATGGGGCCATGCTGATGTCCAAATCTTGAATACATTTTGATGGGTTTTGATAATTTGATTTAGGTTTGTATTGATCAATTAGTATAAAAGTACTCTTAGGCTGAATCCCATTTCTACCCCTTACCCCTACACATAGCCCTACCCCTCCATTTGGCGCGTTCACGTGAAGGGGTAGGGGTGTCTCATTTCTCTTTTGGTTGGAGGGGTAGGGGGAAGGTATTACAAATATATATATTTTTATGTCACATACACTTTACTGCATGCTACAAACAAATATGAAAGTTCAGTAGCACGGCAGTTTGCCGAGCATTTGATAACGCATTGTTTGTTTTGCTTACGTCCATATGTGTACATGTAAATGAACGGTGCTTACACTATTCTTACTTATTGCAACGTGACCACAGTTTTGTAATTTATATTCTATATAGGGACGGCTGAGGAAACCCGAAGGCTCATCCGTGTTCGTGGTGAAAATGAGCAACTTTTTTAAAAATCGAAATACGGCGCAAAAAAACTTTGGGAGTGAGTAATCTCTCTCTTATTGGAATGTGTGATAAACATCGGCACATGTCCTCTGACGTAACATTAGGAACTAGCGACTACGTATGATGACGTATAACAGTGTTGTAGTGGTGTCCCATTTCTTAGGGGAAAATTTAAACCCTTCCCCTTTCCACTTCGTTTCAAGGGACAAGGGGAAGGGGCGAGGGGTAGGGGAAGGGGTAGAAAATAGAATTGGGATTCAGCCTTAATGGTTTCTTAACAGTAAAATTCGAATGCTTAGCAATGTAACTTCTATCTCTTTTAGCTCCCAGCTAGTGTGATAAAATGATGTTTTCACAGAATTGCTGAATGAATGAATTGTGGTTATTCATAATAAAAAAATAGTCCAACAACGACAGCAATTGTGTAGCAAGCATGGTAGTGTAGTGGTTAGCACTGTCGCCTTACACATTCAGGGTCCGGGTTTGATTCCTGGCCAGGCCTGATTCCTGTCTCTGTGTGCATGGAGTTTGTATGTTCTCCCTCATATATACAGGATAAAGCTGTATAGACAATGAGTGAGTGAGTTCTGAGCTGTAACATAAATCTTTAAATTAGACAGTTCTGAGTTGTAAAAAACATGGTTATGGTCCGTATTTGTTACAATGTAAACCCTGGAATTTGACGGGAATAAACTGTTTTTATAACAAAAAAAACATGTTAATTAGACAGTTATAAACCGTAAAATAATAATTAAAATCTGTTAAATATACAGTATAATGAGTGCAATCCCATACAACCAAAAACATTGCTACCGTATTTTTTACGGTAAACTTCTGGCAACCACAGCTGACATTTTTTTTACTGTAAAATGTACAGTTTTTTTTTTACAGTGCAATAACGGTGCTACCGCATTTTTTACAGTAGAATTCTGGTAACCACATTACACATTACACACACACACACACACACACACACACACATCACCTACGTGCACAAATGGAAACACTTATCTGTCAGGATTTATTTTTAAGTTTTTTTTTTAAAGGTAAAGTGCAGGTTAATTTGTTTTATTTTTACTTTATTTTTTATGTTAATTATTTTTATGTATTTATTTTTTGGGCTGTAGAACAAATAATTAGAGTTTCCATTATTTTTTATGGGAAAATAAAATTTGGTTTACGAGTGTTTTGGAATACGAGCCCACTTCCGGAACGAATTATGCTCGTAATCCGAGGTTCCACTGGACTAATTTGTTGATCTGGGCCCGGTTTCTCGAAAGCTTCTTATCTCTAAGTAGTTCTTAAGTCGTACCTTAACCTCTCTCTTAACTTAATGGCGCATTTCCCGAAACGTTCTTACGCTAAGTATCTCTTAGCTACGTCAGACGTTCGTAAGGTTGGTCTGGACCAACCTTAACTCATACTTAGCGTAGTTTCAGCTCTAGACGCTAGTCGCCGCCACTGAGCAGCAGTCTTTATAAATCAGCGGTGTATGCAAACACATTATGGCACGTTATCAAAGTCGTATTAATGATGGAATATACTGTAGACCTGTTTAAGAATTTTATTTTATTTGATATCAGAACTAATAGAGTGCATTTTAATTAGCCTATTTCATAATGTGACTAACGCATTAAAATTGCCAATCACAATTAATATTAAACAGGTGGTGAACAATTAGGCAGCGATACAGCGTGGTGTTGTGTTAAACTGAAGACGGCACGGTCCGTGGAGCCGTGTGGGTCATGTACATTTTTCCTTTAGACAAAACTTCAGCCCTTTTCATATTTTCCCCGTGGTCATTATTAAAAATATATAAATAAATAAAAGTTTTGCCTTCCAAGGCAACAGATTATGGAGCTTCTTGAGCTGCTCAGACCTGCGCGTGCCAGACCAACGCGTCGTACTTACTGTACTTACTGTACTTACTGTACTGTACACTCCCCGTCCCGATGTCCAGCTGCTCGCTGCTTTTTGTTTAAAATATGTTTCATTGATCATTAGCCATTATCCATGACTTTATGAGTTTTTCTTTTGACACGTTTTATTTTTATGAAATTTGATTTAGTTAAATGAGAAAATAACCTTGGGAGATTCAAACCCCGCATCCATTCATTTTTTCTGGGTGATTGTAATGTTTAATACCCCTACAGTATTCACTCATGCGGTTTGACTCGCTGTGAGATGCGGTGTGTTATACCCCTATCTCACCTGCGCGGGCTTTTGCGCTGTGGTTACGTTTCCATCTTTCCGCGTGAAAAATTCAACGTTTAATTTTTTGCTGGTCCTCGCGGAAGCTTGCAGACTTTGTAGAACTTCGCGGAACGTTAAAGGAACGTCGTGGGCAATCGCGGCAGCTCACGGAGATGAGTCCGGCCACACAGGTGAGAGAGGGGTATTAGGCACCACACAGGTGAGAGAGGGGTATTAGACACCGTGATCCGCCTCGAGTGACCGGCGCCCGACGGTCCGCGAAGAACTACAAGGTCCGCGAGCTTCCACATGTTAAACATGTTTATTTTTTTTGCGTGGTAAGATGGAAACGTAATAACAGCACCAAAACTCGCGCCGAATCATAATGAACCGCACTTACGGCCCCGCGTGTGAGATAGGGGTATTAAACCTCCACCCTGTCATCTCATCGTATTCATTCCATAAGTGCGCTATACAACCCCAACAACTGACACTTCACATTGTTTCTGAAGCTGGTGAAGAGTGTTATCAGCTGTTTGTCCATCAACTATGATTGGATACCCGGTTCGTTTCACGGCCACATGTTACATGAAAATATTATATATTATATTATTATATTAATTAATATTAATTTATATATTTGTCTATTATGACATGTTATTGTTAAGTTAACACATGTCGAAATAAACGCTATTAAAAGAATTTAGTGCAATGTTTAATTTGCATAGAAAGTGCCGTCTTTCTTAACACTGTCATGCAAAAGGAGTCAAAAATCGATTCCAGAGCCACCGATGTCCGCTAATTCAGGACCTTCACTGTAGACAGCGCCGCGTAACGTCGGACGTAAGAGGCAGCGACTTAAGAAGACTCCTAAGAGACAGTTCGAGAAATACACTTAGAAAAGTTATCACTTAACGTAAGATATATCTTAAGAGTCTTCTTAGCGCGCGAATAGTGTGCGTTATCGAGAAACCGGGCCCTGTACATTAATGCTTGTCTATTAATGATGTGCATACAATATGTTCTCCTTTAAATTGTAAATTGCTCTTGTGAAATATAGTGTGGAAACCTAAAGTGTAAAAAAAGATTAAATCAACTACAGAAAAGAGAACTGCAAACAGAAAAAAGAACTGCAAAAACAGAAAAAAGTTTCTAATTTGTTTTATTCCCTCTCTCACCACAATCAACTGAAATACACACTGTATAGACACACAGATGTTTCTGCTTTATTATGCATAAAACATTTTATTGACAGTAAAGAAGTCACGCAAAGTTGTCACTTGTGCTCAGACACTGCGGAGACTTTACTCCCTCCATTTTCAGACCTGTAATGAAGAAAATGACATGTAGTCCATCAGATGAAGAATCGCCTCACCGCTATTTCCTCATTAAGATCTCCTGAAAATTTACAAATCGTCAGGGAAGCCATTTGGAGGATAAGTGTCTCTATTGGGCAGGTTCTGTCTGCGGGGATAGATCGCCCAAAAGGAGCATTAATGTTAATTTAACGGCTCGACAGACCCCACGGCATCGTCTGAACCTCAGCAATTGTGGGCTATCAGTGTGTGAGAGTTAGCGTGTGAACACGCGCAGTCCCTGCGTATTACAAATCGCCACCTGTATTAAAGGATGTAGATTAGTACCGAGAGAGAAACAGGTTCATAGCTTTAGGCCTCAGTAATAAATGAGACAGAAATAATTGTGACAATATTGTGACGACGCTGTAAAGTTTATTACGTAATACCTTTTTTTTTTAAACAACACGACTGCTGCTTCCCATTTCAACATCTCATTCTCTTTCCTTCTCTTTTCTTTCCTGCAGAAAACCCAAGCATGATGAAACACCCACAGATTCAAAACAGTAAGTGTGGGAAGCTCCTGGGACCACAGAATAGGATGGGATCTGGCTGTTTACCAGAGCACCAACTTTTTTTTTTCTTTTCTATATTTGAAATGACAAATGAACCACCTGTGAAGCATCTCTGCAGCATCTGCTGCTTTCAACACAGTATTTCATAAAATTGCATTATGAACTTAAGAATTTAAGAATGTAAATGCATTAGAATGCTAAGCATGTTAATAACTTCTTAATAATAAATAGCTATAAACTCAATTCTTTACACTTTTCTTATGTGTGCTGCATGACAGTTTATTAATATTTATCCAAGTTTATCTTAACAGTTGTCATAATTGCTTTATAAATGTTTATTCATTGACCCTTCCTATAAAGCTCATAGTAATAAATTACAATTGATAAATTTGATTCAAATATATAATATTTTTTAGAAAGGTTAGTTAACATTATAGTTGCTTTATAATCATTCACAAGTTATAAAGGTTATATGATGGGCTACAGAAGATGCCATATGAATAGTATCAATATTAATACCTGACTTACAACATGGCTATATACTATTAAAAAAAATTTATGGCAACTTCTTTGAGCTTATAGGTCAAACTTTATGTTCATAAAATCCTTCACCAAAAGTAGAATAACCACAGCATGTCACAGCAGGTTTTCCTGATAAAGTTTTTACATGAAACATTGCATAGCTTTACCTTCACAGATTCATATTCATGTAATAACACCATCCATATTTTATAATGAAGTAAGCTTGTGCCTTTTCTTTTTAAAAGGCGCTCATAAAGCTGTGCAGTCTCCCGGAATTCCACATGCATATCATTTGCAGTAAAAAACATAGAAACAGAGAAACTGTGAGCTGCTGATAAATTACAGTTTCTAAGCATACTGTAGAATTTGTATTTCGCTTATTCATTTCTAACGTCTTACAGAACCATATGTAAAAAAAAATAATAATAATAAGGGATGTAAAAGCAGAAATAATCTCTCTCCCATGCTTTCTCTCTCAATCTCTCTTAGTCTTTATTTTCTTTTTCTATTTCTCTCTTTCTCACATTACACTCTGGTACCTGCGGATATAAATTTGAATATGCAAATGTAGCCTTGAGCAGGTGCACGACTGTAGGGACAGAATCAGGTCGTCCTACAGCCTCGTATGCAAGGCAAATAGCTTGTAGGAACATGGCCCAGAGAGTACATTGTGCATGAGCCTGCGCAGCAAAAAACAATGTTGTCATATTAATTCTTATTTGAGTACAAAAATAGATGAAAACTAAATGGGATAGTCAATGGATGTTTTGTACAGATGCGTTAATGCGTTTTCTTTTTTAATTCCTGTTAAAAAATGCTTAATAATGTTTCTAGTGATAAAATAATGTATAACATGCAGTCAACAAAAGTGTGTCCTACTTCCATATGGTAACTATAATATTTACTTGTTAGGCAACATTATAGTACAGTATCTGTCCTGTATGCAAGCTGAGCTTAACCTGGCAGGGAGATTAACTAGTGGTTCAAAAACAACAAACACGGGGAAATTCCCCTTGAAAAACTTGTACATCAAGTTTTAAAGTTGCATGGCAACTAGAATTTATATTTTATAATATGAATTGGATGTACTTGAAATTTCAGTAAAAAAAAAAACATTTTGAGTTAAAGTTAATCATACAGGTGTACAAAATAAAAAATTTTACATACATCAGAAAGCTTTAGAAACACAAGCATTGCTAAATCCAGTTGATTATTTTAGCCACCATCACTAACCATCATAGATTATCTTCCTGTCAAATTCAATTTGATTAAACAAATCTTTGTTACTATTTGGCTATCATGAATTTTGTATATTTTGTAAAATATGACTACATTGAATTTCAATTTAATTTCATTGAACTTTAACACTTAAAATATTTTACTATTTTAAAATAAATAAATTATCGAAATCCTAGTGGCAGAAATATCATTTCGTAAAACATTTTTAGTTGTTGTTGTTTTTTTTTATGGGTAGAAAAGGGGCAAATTTTGCCTCATTTGTCTGTAGTTGTTGTGAAAGTTGTAATTTTTTTTTTTCGGTGTCTGTTTGCATTAAGACTGAATTACCCTGACTGGATTGACAATATGTATATAATTTTACTGAAATAAAAATTTACATATTTCAACTTTAAAATATGTAATTTCAACGTTGAAAAAGTAATCCGAATGCTAATAGCACCGCTGGAATTTGATTTATAATGACAATATGTTGATATAAAATAAGCATACATAAATAAATGCTGTCATAACATTAGCATATTAACTTTTTTGAGTTTAGAAACTTTCTTTTTTAATTCCAAGCTTTTTCTTGTCTTTACATTTTCCTGATATTGGATGTGTTGAAATTTGTGATCAAATAAATGACAAACAAGAGAAATACAAGCTAATGTCAAGGTTATGAAATACAAGTTAAAGTCAAGGTTATGCAATCCAAGCGTTTATTGTTAACACTGGAATTGCTGTAAAAGGCATGAATCTTACTTAAGCAATGCAAACAAACACTACACATGCAGTTGTAGCATTCTTCCTCTTCCATAATAATAGTAATTGAAGTCAATAGCACTTTTCACACAGGTGGCTGACTGCTGTTGTCACTTATAGTCTCAGCGTGCACTATGAAAAAGTTGTATATGTTGTGTTTGTGCTTATTGTCAATTAACATTAGTGCACTGTTCTCTCAAAGGACCTTTTCAGTGCATTAAGCAATTACAGTGTATATCAGAGGACTTAGAAAGCAGTCTGGTCTTTGCAGCTTGTCCTCTACATTATAAAAAGCACAGATGCAGAAAGAGCCAGGCACTCTTTTATTCCTTCGAGGTCTCTTTCTGGAATTAAATTACAGCAGACCAAAGCCCCTGAAGCCATGCTTTAGTTGCTTTTATTATGAGTAGAAAAAAAATTGTATGACCCTTTTTGGGGCCTTTTATATCCAGCATGCATATTGTAAAATGTATTAATATTTTACACTCACCAGCAACTTTATCAAGAGGAAAAAACAGTATTTCCACTTGTTCCTGCTATTTTCCTATCAGTGCAATTATGTGAAGGCAATACATTGCATAAAAACACACATATATACATCAAGATCTTTAATTAGCGTTTAGTTCAAACATCAAAATAGGGAAAATGTGATCTCAGTGATGTTAACTGTACGGATGTTGGTGATAGACAGACATGTTTTGAGTATTTTGAAAACAGCGGTATAAAAATGCAAGGAAAATTTTTCATAATTTTTTATATTGGATTAAACTAACATTTTCTCTTGGGATTAACACCAGTCTTGAGAGTTTATAAAGCGTGAAAAAACGAATATCCAGATAAGTTCAAGGCTACCATGTTCATTCAAATAAGCACTTTTTTTAATCTAATGAACAGAAAAGCTCTCAGACAACTCATCAAAATCAAAATGTTTGACAAGAATTAAGCCCTGATGCTGTTCTTTGCTGTTGTGGTCCATATGCAGTGCCAAGATTTGCAGTGTTTTGCATTTTATGATGTTTTTCTGTTTACCATGGCTTTGAAGAATGGTTGTTGGAGATATCTTAGCTAAACTATCAGCTCAACACAGTATACCCATGTTAACAACATTGCATTGTTAACAACATTGGTATTTTACATTGAAAATAAATAAATTTTTAAGCAATCAGTCAACTATTTATTTGAAATATAAATTGATCATCTACATACAAATATTTTTTTAATTAATGTAACTGGTCAATTTTATATATATTTACCCTAACACTACCCTTTGCTGTTTCCAGGTGGGGGTTCCAGTTTGCACGCACACGGAGTGATATGGATAAACCTCGTTCTCGTACTGTCTATCAAAGTGACATGTGCATTCAAATAAAAACTGAGTGATTGAATATAGTGGAAGAATATATATTTAAAAAAACTGCCCACACCTACGTGTCTGTCCACGCTGACCAAGCACATACTACTGTCCCACCCTGGCACATTTTTTGGACTGTCTTTAGAGGATACCTGCAACATCGCCAGGAGTTGCCACGTTCTCACATTTTTTTGTTTTGTTTGTTTGTTTGTTTTTTTGTAAGAACTTGATAATGACGTGTGATTATAACTACAAAAACAAAAGATATTCCTATTATAAGAAGAAGCTCCACCTGAAGTATTGTCCATGCTTCATTTTTTTTTTGTCTTTCATCTCAGTAAAAAGAAAAGATACAAAATGTAAAAAAAAATAAAAAATCTCTGGGCTTTTTTCTTCTTTGAGCCAACTCATGATGTCTTTGTGGTTGTCGTGGACTGCGATATGAACAATAAAGACTAAAATCAAAAAGACAAAAACAATAATCGCTGCTCCACCCATGTACAACTACACTCCACTCGAGCACAAACATCCTCTTTTGGACGCCATCTTTTTTCTTCTTTGGGATGGGATATTGTCTTCTCCATATCTATTTTTTTGGTCTTGAATGGCTCATGGCTGGAATGTACAAAAAAGACTTCTAAAAGACAAAAAGCCCTGTGAACTGGTGAGATTTTATTTGAGAAGTAAAACAGAAGACCCTCTTTTTAAATGTATTTTGTGTACATCCGTGTAAATACTGAGAGGTATATTAAAAAGAAAAAAAAAATGAAATTCAGAGTTATAAGGGGGTTGTGGGGTGATGGGTGGGAGATTAGCAAAGCTTTATTGCTTACACATGTTTGGTCATCCCCAGTTCAGTAACACCATCATTAAGGAATCATAACAAATGAATTTTATTCAAGGACAGTATGGAAAAAAGGACTAAATAGATTTCCCTTACTCTGATTAAATGATCCCTCAAACCTGTGCATCATGATGGCAGGATTGAAAGAAAAGGAAAACACATCCTTAACATAGTGTACGTCTGGCTCTCTTCTCCAGGTTGTGGTGCATGTGACGTTTGGCGATTTCTCCTCCTCTGCGTCTGTTACGGTGGCGGCATCGTCACCACGCTCTGCTCTCACCCACCTGTTTTTCCCCCCCTTTTCTTGTTGCATAATATATTCAGTGACCTGCATCGTGTACAGTATGTAACTCTCTCCTAACAGGTACAGTTAGGATCATGTTATTCACCGTTTATCACCGTCCTCCCGTTTCTCTGTTCCTCAAAGGAGTATAAACAGAGTTGTTGTATTTGTTTCATATCACCTGTATTAAAACATGGAGATGATCAACACGATATGGCTGCGTGTGCTCATACAACAATTCGCTGTTTGTTCTGACTGGCGAGATCCATTCTGGCCTCGCATTAGCATTTGCATCTTACACCAACATCTTTAATAATAGTCATATAGGAACTGTATTTTACCAAACTGACAGCTTTGTGCTTGCATGTGTCAACATTTTGCCCTCACGTAAGCATTGGTTTTATGAATACTTGTGCCCCGTGTACCACAGTTATGAAAAGTTTCTGCATCATAGTTGTGTGTCAGAGGAACAAACATAACCTTAACCCCTGACAGGCCACCTATTAAAAGCTTGTCTTTTGAATTGTCTTAATTTTTCTTTATATATATATATATATATATATATATATATATATATATATATATATATATATATATATATATATCGTAACCAGTAAGAATTAAATGAAAAAAAATTTTTCATTTTCACTGTTTTTGGCATTAGTGAAGGGATCAGAAATGTACATGATGCATTTGATAAAAAGTGTAAAAGTAGCTAATGGATTTTCTCTGGTTTTGTGTTCATCAAATGCAAAAAAGTTTAACCCTTGAGGGAAAAAAAAGAAAAATCTTCTTTTGGTAATGTTTACTTATATAATGTTAATGCTAATATAATGTTAGCGAGCATATACAGTATGTCCCAAGGAGTGGCGGCTGCTAGCTTTTGAAACAGGGGAAGCTCATATTTGGCCTTCATCATAAAATTATTATAATTAAATTTATCATAAAAATCCTGCAAATCCGCATGGGACTGAACTCGAATCTGTACTAGGCTGTTTATTAAAATTCATTAATATAGACATTGTTTTAATGTAATTAAACAAAGCATCTTTTTAATATCATTCTTTTTTTTCTCTTTTTTTTTCTATTCAGTAAAAAAGTAACTTTTTCTAAATCAAAGTGACAAACCCTACTCTAAGGCTAATAAATGTATTTTACGATTTGGGACATTATTTAACAATATTTATTACAAAAAAAGGATTTTTCTATCTCTGTAAATCACACTGCTATACAGTTAAATGAGAGCACTGAATGCTGTCTGTCACTATTTTTAATAATTTAAAATTTAATTTAATAATTTTATAATTTATGGTATTAATAACTCTATGGTAGTTAATGCCATATGCACTGTGTAATGTTTTATATAGACAGTTAGGTTTTCCAATTAAAACAGTAACAGCATGATTGTTTTATAAAGTAGACTACAGGGTCATAGAGTCTGTATTAAGGGCTTCATGTTCACAGTTAGAGGAAACAGTTGGTGTGATGAGGGTGAACACAGCGAAGATTTACCTGATTAATCCCTCATGACATTTTGTAAACTGTATTTATGAGAAAGGACTGCACTGATGCAGATATAACAATTTATTTAAAAACACACACCTTGCCTTTATCCTCCCTCTGTGATGGTGAATTGAAGACCGCGCTGAAAGACGGTCACACTTTCATATGAAATTTAAAGGGGACGATGGGGGACCAACAATTTGTGAGAAGTTTATGGAGAATTTTTAGGGGGGCTGAGTACAAATGTATGATAAAATGGAATAGCGACGTGCTGTCTTTAGTACTGATGTATACTTAAGACATGTTGTCAATCAAAAAGGGGTTCCGCCGTTTAAACAGCTCATTCAACCATCATGCAGCAGCCCAGCGTCCTGTCCCGCCAACTGCTCTATTCACCCGCAGAGAGGCTCAGCTTCCCTGGAAGTGACGATTTTTGATGCGTTTATCCAATTACCGTCCAGCTTTTCTGCAGTGAAAAAAGCTAGTCTGTGCTTCCCCATAGAGCTTCAGAGAACCTGGGCTTCAGGGGGAGGGTTTAATGCGCTGTGTGGCACGGAAATGTATGACAAGAAAATCGCGTCAAACAATCTACAATAAATACCTGATTCTGAATGAGCTAGTCATGAAATTGAACTATAATACAATATAAATACGACAGTGCATATGTGGCAACAGGGTCATGGGCATTTATTTTCTGATAGTACGGGAAGCTGAGCTTCCCTTGTAGTCTTAGAGCAGCCGCCACTGGTTCCAAGCTTCTCATGTTCCCAATTTCACACACATTAACCCTATTATTCATTTCAGTATATATTTTTTCCTGAATATTATCCAGTTGATGTTAGTGGAACAAGGCTTCAGTACTTTTTAAACACAATAAAACTAACGGTTGTCATTTTACATGGTTTTTAAGAAATCCAAAAAGAACATCTTTTTCAGTTTATGTGCTATATTATCCAGGGAAACGTAGGACTTTGGGGAACATAGGACCTTGGTAACTCAAAACAATAGGGCTATCGGAATACGGCATACGTAGGTCCCTTTGTCATGCTCTCATTATGGGCCATATAAATCTGGGGATCGTATGGATACTGGGAAACTAGGGATGACCCTGATGGAAGCTAACACTATCCCAGTATTACAAAGTCGCAAATGTCCTCACTAGAGTATAAACGAAAACCTTTTATATATATTAAATAATGATGTTTTTAAGGTCCTTAATGATTGCTAGTGCTAATGTATTAACAAAGTTTTTGGATAATTACTTATTTGTGATTTGTGTATCACGTATGTATCTGCTCTTTTTGTTCATCACCACAAATATCCAGAACACAAGGCATTTCTCTAGCATGACAGCTCCGTCCTTTTCCTTAGTTTGTGTCTCATAGCTCAGTTTAGCTGCCTGAACAAATCAAACGTTGCAACCCCTGTTGGTTTACTTACTGCCATAGGGTTGATTCAAATCAAGTCAAATTTGAATTGCTTTCTCGCTGCATCACATCGTACTAGAGTTCACTTGGAAGTATGTTCTTACCTATCGAAACGATCACACCGAAGGGATGAACACAGCAGGGGTTTGATTCAGGTTGACTAAACATTGCATCTGTGCGTCTGTGAAAGTAGAACAAAATCCAGATTACTCGACTGCACTCTTATAAAAGTCAATGTTCTTTTGTTACAAGTGGTTAAAAAATGAGAACAGTGTAAAGTACTACACCTTTCTTGAAAACCACCTTGGGCATTAGTACTGTACATTGTTTTATAAATTTCATGTGAACTCTGCAACCGTTTTTTTCTTCTACCAATCATCTTCCAAGCTGCCCTCGTGATAAAAAGTAATCCTGTATACATTTAGAAAAATTGCAATTTAAGCTCCTCTAAACACACTGTGTATTAAAAGATTAGGACTGAAGCCTATGTACAGTAGGAGGAGAAATTAATCTCTCTTAGTAAAATAGCCTCTACTCCATTTTGTTTAAGTTCACTACATTTTCTCTGGTTCACCTGGACACTTTAAAACCTTATGCACAGAAGAATGCTTTTGTTCAGTGCCAAATTTGCCTAGCTTTATTTTTAAAAACTCCTCCTGAAGCATTTGTTCCATTTCAATGCCTTCTCCATTTCAAACAGGCCCTGCAGTACATTCTGGGTCTCTTCATATATCAGTTGATATTCAGTTGTCATCTCCAATAAAAGTCTTAGAATAGTGCTCAAATCGCTGTTTAATGGCTGAATTATTTGCTCTGAATAAAGTCAATGCCAATAGTTTGTTTACAGAATGATCACATTTGTGTGAGGAAGGCATACAAGTGATATCCTGTTATACAACACTGCTTTGGGGAGACCGAAATGGCCATTATGATGACAATATGCGGCAGGATTGAATGAGGGACACATACTGTGACGGTACAATTCTAGTTTGAGAACAAAATGTATTAAAACAGACATGAATGGGAAATTTATCGTACATTATTTCCAACTGTGCTGTAGTTTGTTTATAAGACATTTAGTTTAAAATGCCTGTGCTTTTAAAATGATGTCATACTGTATGTGTATTTCTTGGAGATTTTGGAAAGAGTAACACAACTTGGGCTGTTTTGTTTATTTGTGTGCTGATGTAAATGATGTCCTTAAAGAAACAATGACATGAAAGTAAGTTCTCTGGGAGTTAAGGAGGACTTACATATAACACAAATTTTATATATACAGTAACACGTTTTTTTTTATGCATTTACAGCATACATTCTCCAGGCACTTCAATTGGTAAAAACCTCATTAGCTACAATAGTTTCAACTGCTTGTTAAGGCAAATATATCAGACAATCACATGGCAGTAACTCAATGTATTTAGGAATTAGAATTGGGAAGAAAGGTGATTTACAGTAAGTGACTCTGAACATGGTATGGTAGGTACTGTATGAGTATTTCCGAAACTGCTGATCTACTGTGATTGTCATACACAGCCATCTCTAGGTTTTACAGAGAATGGTATGGAAAAGAGAAAATGTCTAGTGAGCGGCAGTTCTCTGGCAAAAATGCCATATTTGGTTCAAGCTGATAGAATGCTACAGTACTCTATGCTGAAGAGTATATCTGAACAGACAACACTTTTAACCTTTAAGCAGCTGGCTACAGCAGCAGAAAACCACACAGGGTGCCACTCCTGTCAGCTACAAACATTAAACTGAGGCTATAGATTTGCATGGGCTCACCAAAATTGGACTACTGAAGATTGGAAAAACTTTTCCTGTTCTGATGAGTCGCGGTTTCTGCCATGGTATTCAAATGGTAGAGTCAGAATTTGGCGTAAAACAACATGAAAGCATGGACCAATCCTACCTTCTATCAACCGTTCAGGCTGATATGGTGGTCTAACTGTGGGGCAGCTGATTTTTTGGCACACTTTGGTGCCCTTACTACTAGTTAAGCATGATGTAAATACCAGACCTTATTGAGTACTGTTTCTAATCGTGTCCATTTATTTATGATCAACTGGACATGCCATGTCATAAACCTAAAATAATTTCTATTGATTTGCATCATGGATGTGCAGCTGACAAATCTGCAATAACCTAAAAATGCAATAAAAGTTATTTTATTGCATTTATACAGTATACACACACACACACACACACACACACACACACAGGTCCTTCTAAAAAAATTTGCATATTGTGATAAAGTTCATTATTTTCTGTAATGTACTGATAAACATTAGACTTTCATATATTTTAGATTCATTACACACAACTGAAGTAGTTCAAGCCTTTTATTGTTTTAATATTGATGATTGTGGCATACAGCTCATGAAAACCCAAAATCCCTATCTCAAAAAATTAGCATATCATGAAAAGGTTCTCTAAACGAGCTATTAACCTAATC
Source organism: Channallabes apus (assembly GCA_030522415.1). Taxonomy (NCBI): domain Eukaryota; kingdom Metazoa; phylum Chordata; class Actinopteri; order Siluriformes; family Clariidae; genus Channallabes; species Channallabes apus. The sequence goes on along the minus strand of CM060123.1, from coordinate 24,432,935 downwards.
ATCTGAATCAACTAATTAACTCTAAACACCTGCAAAAGATTCCTGAGGCTTTTAAAAACTCCCAGCCTGGTTCATTACTCAAAACCGCAATCATGGGTAAGACTGCCGATCTGACTGCTGTCCAGAAGGCCATCATTGACACCCTCAAGCAAGAGAAATAAATTTCTGAACGAATAGGCTGTTCCCAGAGTGCTGTATCAAGGCACCTCAGTGGGAAGTCTGTGGGAAGGAAAAAGTGTGGCAGAAAACGCTGCACAACGAGAAGAGGTGACCGGGCCCTGAGGAAGATTGTGGAGAAGGACCGATTCCAGACCTTGGGGGACCTGCGGAAGCAGTGGACTGAGTCTGGAGTAGAAACATCCAGAGCCACCGTGTACAGGCGTGTGCAGGAAATGGGCTACAGGTTGCAAATTTTGCATATCATTCGGAAATCAAGGTGCCAGAGTCTGGAGGAAGACTGGGGAGAGGGAAATGCCAAAATGCCTGAAGTCCAGTGTCAAGTACCCACAGTCAGTGATGGTCTGGGGTGCCATGTCAGCTGCTGGTGTTGGTCCACTGTGTTTTATCAAGGGCAGGGTCAATGCAGCTAGCTATCAGGAGATTTTGGAGCACTTCATGCTTCCATCTGCTGAAAAGCTTTATGGAGATGAAGATTTAATTTTTCAGCACGACCTGGCACCTGCTCACAGTGCCAAAACCACTGGTAAATGGTTTACTGACCATGGTATTACTGTGCTCAATTGGCCTGCCAACTCTCCTGACCTGAACCCCATAGAGAATCTGTGGGATATTGTGCAGAGAAAGTTGAGAGACACAAGACACAAGAATCTGCAAAAGGATTCCCGACCAAGTATTGAGTGCATAACTGAACATAATTATTTGAAGGTTGACTTTTTTTGTATTAAAAACACTTTTCTTTTATTGGTCAGATGAAATATGCTAATATTTTGAGGTAGGGATTTTGGGTTTTGATGAGCTGTATGCCACAATCATCAATATTAAAACAATAAAAGGCTTGAACTACTTCAGTTGTGTGTAATGAATCTAAAATATATGAAAGTCTTATGTTTATCAGTACATTACAGAAAATAATGAACTTTATCACAATATGCTAATTTTTGAGAAGGACCTGTGCATATATATATATATATATATATATATATATATATATATATATATATATATATATATATATATATATATATATATATATATATATATAGCATTTTTTCTGGAAACTATATGATTTTATAATGTGAGATAACATAGCACAATATAATCTATTCATATGAACATTGTACTGTAGATGTCATGTTACAGTACATATTCATATTGTCTTTGTAATATCTCACCAAACATTGTAGACACTCAGGGAAATACAGACACCTTGAGCATTCATTCAATGCTTAAAATGCACTACATATGCATTTATGATGTGTCATGTATTAAGTATGACCTTGGATATTGAAATAAGCTGGGCATGTGTATGCTGCTTACCTCAGGAAAAGACAACACGTATTGGAGAAGTCAGAAGGCAGCAGTGTGATGCTCGGGATTCTGGATGTTTTGCTGGGAAAACTTGGGTCCTACAGTAGCTTTTAAGTAGATAAAACTTTGACACATATTATCCATTTAAACACCAAGACCAATGTTGAACACCAAGTATACCCCTTCATGGCGATATTCATGAATTGCTATACTGATACTTTATAATTAAGCCTGTACAAATATAAGTAGATTAGTTACATGTTAAGCACCTTTAAAGTATGAGTTCAAAACTTCATGATGTGAGGTACATAATGCAATATGATACCTCTTCATATGATCACTGTAAACATGTATAATGCATTACACAAAAAAATCCTCAGGTTTCAATAAAAACTGAAATAACTGAAACTGCGCTAAAAGTTTACTTTACATAGTTCTGATTTTTTAAATATACAATACCTTTTTAAAAATATATAAACTGTAAATACATAACATTTTAATACAACTACACCACTGATGATGGTGTACTTTAAAATGGTTAATTTTGTAATCAATGTTAATGATATTTTAATAATATTAAACAAATATGGTACCATATTTACTTAATCTATTGTAATTAAACAAAAAAAAAGTCGCCTAATCCATTGTCACATTTATCAAGATACCAAAATGCTCCACTTGACATATGAGAAGTAAAGGGTTGCAGGAGCAGGCCTTCAGCCTGTCTAAGTATCAATTATTCAGACCTGTTCAAGTGTGTTTTTTTGGTTCAAGTTTCTTTAAAGCTTTTACATAACTGTAAGCTAGTGACCAACCCTCCACAAAAAAATTTAACCAACAACAAATTAAAATGAAAAAGTAGGACAGCTTAAGGCATGAGAAATTCTTAATGATTTATTGGAAGACACAACTGTGCAAACAATTGCATCCTGGTCTGTGCACTTCTGTATGTGTTTAAAGTTTTATATCAGCCATCTCCACCCTTAACACAAATGCAAATACTCAACACCCATGTGCTTGTAATACCTTTGGTATGTTCATTTCCTTCATAACTCACATGATAAAATGCAACACTGATCAATGTCTATCCTAATTTTCTACAGATTTAAAATATCAAGGTAAATAAAACTGCTAAATAAAAATCATATGCATTTAATGGTTTGAAATAGTGAAAAACAGAGATGGTGAATACCCTCATACTCAAAGTCAGCAGATGTCAATAGACAGTCCTTTATTAGCTCTAGAGCTGTTTTTAAAGTAATCGTCTGCACCAGGCGGAATAACACACACGGCCCCGCCCTCATGGTGTGCAGCATGCAAATTCAACATGCTCAGGTATCAGGTTCCCTATCCCACTTGACAATAGAAGGAGGGCTGACAGTTTGTAGTTCATCGTCAAGTTACACAAGCTGGGATGCGCTAGGGCCAGAATCCCAAATAGAGACTAAATATCCAGCTGACTGCCAAACCTGCTCGACCAGAAATGCCAATAGCAGACTTACTGGGAGTGCGCTTTGACATGAAGCTCCTGGGTAAGCTGACTGTGTCTGCTGTTGCTATTCTTTTCGTCACCTGGGTTTTCTTTTACAACTCCAGGGCTCGAGGCCGAGCACGGGCCAAGAAGAGACTCCCTCCTCCTAGGAGCACTCAACCAAGTCCTGAAACTTACAGCCCTTGCAAAACGGTGTTAGAACCTCTGAAAGAAGAAGATAAAAAGGAATATGATGGAGAAAACCGGTCTAGTCAGTCATCTGTGGATTCTGGGCAAGGTATTCTTCAACTACAAAAAACAGATGCCATGGACAAAAAGGAAGAGAATAAAGGGTTTGAGGACATTGTGACTGACACAGAGGGATGTTCCTCACCAATCTCTGGTTTGAAACACAACACAGATGTGGATAAGTCTGAGAACACTGTGACCAACACAGAGGGAAAGTCCTCACTTTTCTCTGGTGTGGAACGCAACATTCAAGAAGTTAAAGAGTCTAAGCTCTTTGTGACCAACACAGAAGGAAATTCCTTGCCTTCATCTGGAGTGAAGCATAACATGGAGGACATCTGGGATAAAGAGAAGAGAGAGGTTAAAGACTGCAAAACAGGATTGACACTACTGACAACTGGATTAGATGACAAGATGACTACAAGCCCAAGCGGACGTCGATCACCATGCCAGCTAAAAAAACTGGATGGGGGAGTTGAAGTTGGGAGAGAACTCAGACAGAATATGGGTCATCCTGGTACTTTTTCCAGTTTCCAGTCAAAGGCAGAGATCAAAGTGGAGAACGCTGACCTGGTAATAGAAGGGCGTGGGGATCAAAGCACTGCAGTTCGTGGTAAGATTTATGATTACTTTGTCGAGACATCCTCACAGTCGGTTTCAGATTTAAGCCCCACTTGCTCTATAAGTCCAACTTATGGATCATATGAAGGTAATTCTTTGTCCAATGTAATTGATAAACCTCGAACCCCAAGTCCCTTGCCTTCTTCCATAATCATTAGAGATCTGGAATTCTCAAATGACTCAGATATGGTACCTGAAGCTCCTGCTAGATCTGAAACCGGAAGACTTCTCAGACATGGATTAATTCGTAAGGACAGTTATCTTGCTGCTGCTGCAGAGTCAGAACTCCAGATCCCTTTCCCCCCTCCTGTAACACGTTGTCGCTCACCAGCACTTCCAAAAGAGCGTTCAACAAGCTCCTCAGAGTCACCTAAAGAAATACAAGAATTTGGTTGGGAATCCTCTGATGATCCACAAATACAAACAGTGGCAAGGGCCCAGTTTTTTCACTTTCCCCTGGAAAACATTGGAAATTCAGAACTGGAAAATTTAGCTGGAAAACTTGATTTGGGCAACTGTCTGGAAGCACTGATGCTTGCCAAGAAACATGGACATTATGATCTTCAGCAGGCTGCTCTAAGAGTTATGTCAGACAATTACTTCCAGGTCCTACGAGATCCAAACCTGTACAGTCAATTAAAGGCAGGTGAGCGAGACCAAATCCAGAGGCAGCGCAAGAGAGGCAGAAGATGCCTCATGGTGGCAGACATGGACTCTCCAGACTGGAACAGAAGTTCATCACAGTCTAAAGACTCCTATACTGGTAAAGGATCTAGTGGACTTTACTACTATGATGATTATAAAGACACCTGGCACCTTCAGTGCCAAATCCCCCAGGAAGTCTTCTCCAAGGGCTGTGCGATGTGCACCATGGACAATTACCTGTTTGTAGCTGTTGGTTTCCAATGTACAGTACCATCAAAGAAGGTCTTTTGTTACAACCCTATGACGTCCATTTGGCGTGAAATCTGTCCAATGAATGAGGCCAGGCCTCATTGCAAGCTTGTAACCCTTCAGGACCACGTATATGCCATTGGAGGGGAGTGTCTATCTACAGTGGAGCGTTACGACCCTAGGACAAACAGATGGACCTTTGTCGCACCACTACCCAATGAAACGTTTGCAGTTGCCCACCGGGCTACCGCTTGCAACGGCGAACTATTTGTTTCTGGTGGCACACTGAAGTATACACTCTTACGCTACAACCCCAAAACCGATATCTGGAGGCAAAGCTTGCTTATGGGAAGCAAAGAAAGGACCACAGAAATGGTAGCAGTTAGAAATTTCCTTTATCGGTTTGATGTTAACCCTTACATTGGGATTAGTGTGTATCGCTACCATGTTATGGCTCGGCTATGGTATGAGTGCTGTTCCAAGCAAATTTCCCACTGCCCTGCCTTTCAGTGTGTCGCCATGGATGACGTCATTTACTGTGTAAGTCGTCAGTTCACAATGAGGTTCTTAGCTGATGAAAAATCTCCAGACTTTGTGGCAGATGATTTACAAATCCTCACAGCAGCTAAGGGTATTTTATTCCCTTTTGTTCTTGCTCTGCCTGATAAAAGCAATCTCCAAACCAGCGTCTGAGTTTAGTCGGCTCAGCCGAGAAAAAGACTGACGCACTCAAGGTTCATAGTTGGAGACCATATTAAGTTACTGGAATGCATAGTTGTCTTAATCAGAGGCAGTCGAAGTGAAATATCAAGGCTATTAAAGCCAGTAATTGTAAAGCTAGATCAGATTTAGTGTGCACTCCCAGTGAGATAAATCTGCCGTTCCAATGAGAGCTGTTTGTTATCTGAGTTTTTCAGTCCACTCTTGGGTCTAAGTAAACTCCTAAATCTTGCTAATGTCTAGTGCTACTGCTTAAAGTGTTTTACTCGAATATACTGCTCCAAAATGTTATAAGCAAAATGTCAGCTAATCAATATGTAGAGTGGAGCCATGCTTCAATTTGCTGTAATGAATAACACAAATGTTCATAATTTCTAAGATTTATGAAGGATGGAATAAGGATATTCAGGGCATGCTTTGCTGTCACACCCATTCAAGAACTCATGAATAATTCAAAATGATAAATTATCAAATGTTAACACCCCTCCACCCTCCCCATTGTCCTTCATTGATATCAATGTCTTGCCATTTATCTTTAGCAAATTTTTAGATAAGTCAAAGGAATGCTGAAAATATTAAGGCAAAATTTTCAATGTACTATGTTATGTTGGTGAAAATGACGGATGCTAATGTGGCACAGTGGATAAGGTGGCTGCTTTTTTCCCCCCAATTGCCCAGAACATCTCGGTAGTTGTATAAATTAAATGCATGGTTCTCAGAAGGAATTCCCATCACGTACCCAGTGTTCCTGCATTCAGCAATGCATACAGCACAACCTGGACCTAGATAAAACGGGTACTTAAAATGAATGCTAACCCTGACATTATCATTTATATATTTTCATGTACCTTGATATGCATACGTGCATATGCGTATAAGTGAAACCATGTCGACTTTCAGGATACATTTTTGTCAAATGTCTAATTTCTCTGTCTGTATAGCATATTTTAATATTATCAAAGTAATATTTAAAAACATTATATATTTTATGCAATGTACTTACTATATTCACATGATCTGCTTGGTAAGTTTCTGTGCTGTACAATAAGGTTAGTTATGCTGTTAAATGTAAATTGTTCAAATAATATTAATGGAATAATAAAGTCTGGGCTATAACGTGCCTTATAAAGAAATGTGTGATTAATTACACGATGGATTACACTGTAAACCCGAAGGAGTTGGCAAAAAAAAGAAGAAGAGGTAATCAGTTACATCAAATCTTTTAAGTAACGATGTTTCCAGTTTTAAGTAAGCAGAACTATGAGTTTTTGAGTTTGTTGTACTCATTCATAATAAACTTTCTTTATTTGCATTATTGAGTAGCCTAACTCATACTATTTAATTGCAATTATCTTTTTTTTTTCGTTGTTGAAAATCAAATAAAGTGTAGTTGGTCTTTTGGCTGCTCTCAGCAATGGGTCGCTACAGCAGACAATACGGTCTGCTCACAAGCTGGACACAGGTTTTACACCAGATGCCCTTCCTGACACAACTCTTCCTTTTTATCTGGGCTTGGGACAGGCACTTCATCCAGTTGTTGGGAATCGAACCCGGGCTTTTCGCATGGCAGGCGAAACACCTACAACTAAAAACAAAATCGCTAGTCTGAAAGATTTTAAGTTGGTGAAACTTTGAGGTGACAGTGTTACTTACAGTACTTACAGATACTTAAAATATCAAATTTGTTCAGTTAACTTGAAAAGTGTTATTTCTACAAACTCATAAATACCAAAAAGTTCTAGATACTCATCAAGGTCTATTAATTTGAACTAATTGGAATTATTTAAATTAACAGTACTCAATATGTTTAATTACTTTGAGCATTAGAGTTTACAGTGTAATACAAGACTATGAATTTCAAACAAAGCTGACAAGAAAAATATAGTAAATGGTATACCATACCGTGCCTATCTGCTCACTTGTTCGATCTGTAACGATGGCACCATCATGTGGATGTTTACTGTGAGTCAACAGAACCTAAACTGGCTGGCATAAACTGGAAAAAAAAAATCCTGCACCGTTAAAATGTAGGACCTACAGTACTAGCAAGGGCTGCAGAATTGATCTGCATTTTTAGACAGCAGGGAAAACGTGACACAGATGGTTGACCATCAAATGTAAGCGTCCTTGATTGCATAATTAAACACTTTGATTCGTTGTAATTAAACACCTAATGGGATGGGAGTTTGGACAGGTCCCCTCAGAATCTCCTCCTGAATGAGTCAGCCGTTTCCCAGCACACATGGCCGATTTGAACGTTGTACGGCTCAGCAAGGCTATTCTGGGACAATAACGAAGCAAATTATATCCATCCTGCATCCAAATCTGGCCGAGAAATAGAATTTGCAGGCTGTTATTGGATAAATCGATAAACACGGCTTAGCAAATATGACCAGTTCTATATAGGTCTCTCGTGCACATTGCTACACACACTCACAACAATAAAAAGGGACCATTTGTCTTCTTACATAATTTTTTTTAATAAAACGCTCAATAGGATTAAATTGTAGTATACTGTATATTGAAATGAAAAAATTCATCAAAAGGAATAATGAACAGGCCTGAGTATAAAATCTGAAGAAAACTTCTTATCAGAGTAACACCATGGTACTGTATAAAATGTGCTTGGGAATGCTGAAGGAGGAGAAAAATATGACAGCTTGTTAAAATGCACTTTATTGGTGCATATAAATCCTTTTTATGCAGGAACAGTTGATTCCATGCTTTTTTTATTTATTTTTTTTATATATATAAACTGCAGTTCTGACAGAAATTCCTGGTGCAAGACAAATCACAGGTTTATATTAATGACCATGTACTAATTCATTATCTAATTCATTATTATAATTCATTATTCACTATTACTGTAGTAACAACTCACTTATGGTGGACACACCACGCAATCAAAATCATAAACAGATTTTAGTAATATGATCTAGGAAATTAAATGTATAATTAAGCAATGGCACAAGTAGAAGTGCAGGTATATGGAATATTGTCACAGCTGTTATTCAGCCATAGGCATAACCGTGTAGGGCGAGCGCCTACGGTGATAGACACAGTAAAACCTTATACTATGTTATAGTTAATAGGCACTACTGAAACACCACTTGGGTAACGTACTGTAGTTAGTGGGCCAGAACTTAGTATTGCCTAGTCATTAATATGGAGAAGATTTGGATAATTATAGTTTCCATACATAGAATTTTTTACCATGGGAAAGACTTCAGGACAAAGAGCTTAATAACAAGAACAGTTTAGGTTTTCTGTCTCAGTACCTTCAAAGAAAAAAGAAGAGAAGAGAGGCTGATACATAAATATATACTGTAAATTTTGCACGTTTCATACTGCAGCTGTTGGTTAAAATGTGTTTTTTTGTGGACAATTCATTGGTATTTGTTGTTGTGTTGCAAGAGAAATAAAATTTAAAAAAAGTCAGGAAGTGAAAATAATTTACCTTAACTTCCAACTTACGTCTAATAACCACATACCACATTTATTAGTGACTGTACATTGAAACTTTAAAATCCAGTCTAGATAGTTTTAAAATGCTGTTTCACAAGAAAAGTAAGTCTAATAACCACAAGGACAATATTATATGTAATCTTCTTCTTTATTAAGATGTCTACAGTATATTGTATTGAGTATTCCTAATATGACATATGTTGCTTTAAAAAAAAATTTTTTAAATAAAGAATGAATATGATAAAACAAGAGTTATACACATGGCAGGGGTGACATTGGTTTAGCAGCATTTCCTGGCATGGGGTTTATTTCCAGTTCGTTCTTTCTGATGGAGGTCAGATGTGGCACTCTGGCATGCCGTGGCTGACAGAACGCATCTGTGGGGTGCACTGGATATGCCGCTCTGTACATACTGAGCATGTGCGACCCCGTCTGCTGCTTCTCCAGCTGCGCTCGCCAATGCTCTTTCAGACCGTAGTTGGTTGGAGGGCCTGGGATTATGTGTGAGTGTGTGTGTGAGACAGAGAGAGAAGGGGGAAAAGGGAGAAGAAAGGAGAAGTGCAGGGTTCAGGACTCAGCTGTTCTGTACTGCAATCATTAATTAGCCTGCTGACAGATTTGGAGCATATTCTCTAGTAAATGCAACAAGAGGCAACCAACATCGTAACAAGTTTACAAAATCAAAGCCACAACTAGTCCACTACAGAGACCTTTAATGGCATGTCATCTATGACATAAATCGACCTGTGAGATTATTTAGTCTATATAGTATGTCAAGTATAAAATGGCAGTACATTAAAATATTAAAATCTTAGAATAATACTAGACATTTCTTATGAGATGACTTTATCCTTTAGTGTGTATTGTGTAATTCATTACTAAAGAGAGGTGTTATTTGTCTACGTTAACATTACCATCCTGAAGTGACTCAAATCCGCATTTTAACAATTAAGATAATAATTTATCGCATGTACCGTACATATGTACATATACTACATACTGTATGGTCATACGACTTGAATGAGAATGGCGAGATTGGAATTCATAATGTTTTTTCTCTGCACATACTGTACGTAGGATACTGAAGTCATCAGTCATCATCAGCAGTGCAGGGATTTCATAGCAGTGCTAGCAATAACTGCTAAAATGGCTAATGTAGGCTGTCTCAGATATATCCACATAATAATCACTCACTATCGTCTACAGTATACCGCTTTATTCTGTATACAGGGTCGCCGGGGGCTTGGAGCCTACCCCAGGAGACTTAGGGCATGAGGCGGGTACACCTTGGATAGGGTGCCAATCCATCGCAGGGCACACGCACACGCACACACACACACACACACACACACACACACACATACACACACACACTCATTTACATGGACTGTGGAAAGAAATCGGAGCACCCGGAGGAAACCTACAAAGCATGGGGGGAACATGCAAACTCTATGCACACAGACTGAGGAGGGAATCAAACCCATAAACTGTCATGACATGCAAATCCAATCTGATCAAAAAAACTTGTAATTGAACAATGTGAATGTAGGCTTAGAGTAGCATAACTTAACATAAACGAGCAGCATGTTATGATGAACTTATCACAGCAACTGATTTAAACCTGCATTAACAAGTCTTTTATATGAATACGCTTATTTATAGAATAGCACAGACTGCAAAATACACTAATGAAAAAGCTCTGTATATTTTCTCTATAGTGTGTTTGATAGTGATTGGCAACCTGTCCAGGGTGTACCTCGCCTCATGCTCTCCTGGGATACGCTCTAGGCCCCATTCGACCCTGAATATAGGATAAAGCGGTATACATAGACGATGAGTGAGTGAGTGTTTGATAGTTGAATACGTATAGCCAAATAATTATACTATAATGACAATTAATATATTACAAGAACTATTTATTTTATTTTATTTAAGTTTATGATAATTTCATTCAACTCTAATGAAAGAATCCATCCCTGAATGTTTGATTAATATGCTTGATTCCATGTCATGTTATTACTATTATATGACTATGACATACTACAGAGTTACTGTACAGAGTTATGTTCTGTCAATAACATGACCTTATGTGTATAAACTCAAGTGTTAAGCCATCTCTATTAATGTGAAGGTACTACTCTGTTTATTGCGCTAATAATTTATAAGAATATTATTAATTAGAAACTAAATATAACTTGCTACACACATATAAGCATCAATACCATGAAGCGGATGGTCTGACTGCTCAGGGACCCAACCCATCTTGTCAGTGTGCCAGGTGCGAAGTTTGGGAAGACCAGAGGAGTTACGTCGACCATAAGATTCGTCATATAGACTAACCAGGTAATGTGAATTGGGTGTGTTATGATGGGAGAAGAAAAGTCTGGTGGGAAGACCCTGGGAACAAATTGGGAATTCTTAATTTTTAAAAGCCATATAGATTTTGTGACATTTCAAAACTTAGATTACCTAGGGTAACCTAACCCTAACATTTTATCAATTTTATCATATTATATCTCTAGTAGTTGAAAAGTTCTCTTATCTCTTATAACCCTTATAAAAAGTTGCAAAAGAGTGTAAGCTGTCAAATGTTTTAACTGCCATGACCTTATTCATTAATATTGCTAACATACAGTATATCTGACAATGTTGTCATGTGGAAATTACCATTAATATTGCTATGAAAAAATGTGAACATTTCAACCTCCATTTTTTCAGATGCAAAGAAATTACAACTTACTGTAGTTCTGCTATGCACCAATCAGCCATAACATTAACACCCCATGAGATTACACATTAATGTGTACCAGGAAACTGGTGACAGAATCATGGTCACCCAAGGCTCACCCATGCCTGCTGGGACCAAAGCCCAGTCCACCCAGTCTGATTCCACAGAAAAGCCAAGCAGCAGACATCTGTGAAAAAAGTCAATACTGGCCAAGATCGAAAGGCTCCAGAAAACCCAGTGTACCACGGCCCATTGTGCACAGGGCCCAGCATTCAAAGAGGTGAAGCCCATGGGCCTCCGAGTGGCGCGATGGTAAAGTCCTCGCCGCCGCGCCCCAACTGAGTGAGCAGTTCGAAAAAAAGATGTGGTCGGCTGGCAACACGTGGTTCGGAGATAACACGTGATATTCTTCGGCCCTTCTACAGTAAGTGCTAGTAGTAGCTTAATGTGGGAGCCCCCTTGTGATGGGGAGGAATTGGACATGACTAAATTAGGGAGAAAATCTTGGAAAAATACAAAAAAGTAATAATAATTTAAAAAAAAAATCTGAACCACCCCACAACCCACAGCACCCAAAGGATCCAATGCCATCATCTGCTGCATAACCCTTGTGCACAACCCAAGAGGTTATGTGGCATCATGGGGCATTAACCTACACAATAGTGGACATAATGTTTTGTGTTGTAATGATATGGCTGATTGGTGCATATTAGAAATGAATGTGTAACATTCGAATCTACAGAGGGAGTCATGTCAAATAGCCGCGGCCGTGTGAATGGCTTACGGCTGCCCTATGGACAGCGTAGTCCCCCCCCCCCCCCCCCCTCCTTTTCCTGCCAGAAAGGCGTGTCAAGGTTTCACAGTAAACACGCCCATTCAAGCCCTATTTATTAATTTACCTGGTTCCCCCACTAGATGGCGCATCGTTCTCAAGTACACGTTAACACAGACCAGCAATTTAGCTGCGCTGAGTTGCAATCACGTGATTTTAACAACCCACCCCCAGCCCCGCCGAACTGACGCTATCAAACTGCACTACAGAGATGAAGATGGCGGCTTAATGGACTATTCACGGTAAGTGGTGTTTTATTTTGTAAAGTTTGTTTGGGGTAGTTTACAGTTTATGTCTCAGTTTATTTTTTTATTGGCCGTTTTGAAAATCACTGGCAGCACCAGCAGCGGTCAGATGTGACTTTAGAGAACTTAATGATCTGTTTACCAAGTCTGCTTACTGTCAGTGTCACAAACTCACAATGTCACTCCACTTTAACTCAAAAAGATTCCAAAAACGTTGAAAATACTATTAATGTCCCTATTACAAAAGCTGCACTACCCGATGAAGAGTGTTTGTGCTCTCTGAAAATACCTTCAGAATCTGACTGACTGTTGTCTGGATAAATTCACCATTTATTTATTCTTTGGTTAAGAGTTAATCTGTAGATTATTTCTGTGACTGGAATTTAATGTGATGCAGTTCATGAAGGACACAAGCTGAGGATAGCTGTACAGGAGCTAGCGGGTTAAACGCTCATAAGCGGGTTTATATTTACCCACTTTGGCCGTGACTTTGCACGGTAGTGTGAGCGCTTAGTTAAGGAGCTGGATAAAAACCCTGCAGTGTTTATCAGTTAAGGAGTGACGGGGAGGTGTGTGTGGGGGGGCTTCAGTACTTGGTAAGTTATAGTTTGCGAGATCTCGCAAAGCTTGACTCTTCAGCGTTGCTGATTTAGTCAAGCAAGTGGCAGCAATGCTCCTTAAAGCTTGATCCTTGTCCGTGTACTATCGTTCCAGTCCAGCGGGGGTCAGTAATGCACCTAAAGGCTGGCTACCAACCGCTCAAAAATAAAAGAAGAAGAAGAAGAAGCATTTGGGGGGGGGAATAATGCTCGGATATTGTTAAACAGGCATGGAGAGAATTACTGAGTAGAATTCTGAGTAGCTGAGTTTTACTTTCAGCTTGGCCTAATATATAAAGAAATTTTTTTCCTCTCTGTCCAGTTTTTTTCCCCTCGCGTCTCATATCCCGATATTTATTTATTTTTTGCCCCCTATTATTTTTTTTCACTTAATGAATTTTCCTTTTTTTTTTCCCCCTCGCTTTTTTTTTTTTTGCCTGCCATTTTTTTTCCAATGTGGAATTTTTTCCCCTCCAAAGTTTCTTTTTTTTCCCCCACCCATGTCCCTTTAGGGGCTCCGTATGTTTTATACATTAAAGTGCTGTGTATAACCAAGTGCCCCAACAAACATAGCAACAGTGTAGAGAGTGTATGCCCTGTGGGGGATTGGAAGGTGAATGAGGATAATCATTTACAAGACAAAAGACAGAAATCAGAGGTGTGTTATGCCCTAAAACGCGCCCCCCCCCCCCTGCCACGGATTGATCCCCATTACACAATCGCTATCTTCAAAGAAAAGCCGCCGCCCCTTTTCATTCAAACGCGTTAGCGAGTGTTTTTCTTTCCCTACGCTCGGTTTTGTGAACACAGTTACGTTCAGTAACACGATGGAACCAATTACTTTAACAGCAGCAACAACAACCATTATGATCACACTTTGTTGAATTTATATTGCTTAATTTTTTCGCAGCTCTGTCCTCTTTGCGTTGCTACGTGTTTATTTACTTCCTTTTCGCAGCGCACGTAAAAAAATGCACTCTAAAATCGACACTATCAAACTTGGAAATTATATAACATCCAATCAAACATCACGTTATTAAAAGTAACGAATTTGTCACTACTCTTCTCTTATACTCACGGCTAAAAAGATAAAAATTACACCAAAGTGCTGCAGGTTTGGTGTCTGTGAGCTTTCCCTAATCAGAGTTAGACTGGGGGAGGGGGCATTTTGTGGCTGCTCCAGTTACACTCTACTTAGATATTGCACAGAGAGGAGTTCATTTCTCTTCTCTTCATCCTAGCTTAATTACATCTGAAGAAATAATAGTAAGTTTTGGAACATCTGAGTTCATCTTCCCAGCCAGTGTTGGTTAGGGGCAGGGGATCATCATGGCAAGATTGGTGTAATTTTTATTATCTTTTTAGCCGTGCTTGGACAAATAACAATATAAGCCTCTCTCATCTCCCTCTAACTCTCCCTCGCAGACACACATGCACAAACATATACGCACACACAAATAACACATTAAATCGTGTAAAACCAAATGAAACGAGGGCAAAAAATATATAAGCAGTGAAAAATACTGTAGTAAACTGTAGGTGATTTCCGTCCTGTGATAACAGGCACTAACACTCTAGAACTGTTTAGTTCTGTTAGTTTTGTTTTCAAGTGTGAATGTTTATGGGGATTTAATCTGTCTCTGCTGCTGCATCTATTCACAGTTGTGATAAGTGATTAATATCCCATCAGATCTTTGATGGGGGACCGTTATGCTGGTTAAATGACTAAAGAAATACTGATCCGTATGGACAGATATTTGTTCCAGACATTATGTGTCATTAATCAATTTGTTATGCCAATTTAAAAAAAAAAAAAAACATCACCGAAAACATCAAAAATATAACGAAAACAAACCCAAGCAGAAGTAAAATTTTAAGCTTTACTTTGCAGCAAAATATTATCTACAAGTGTATGAAACGGAAATAGATAAAATACTGTACATAGCCCGCACTTGTATTCCGTATCTACAACGACCGGTATAGATAAATTACAGATTTATCTTTAATGTATGATTTATGTCTTTAAGGATTGTTAAGGATGTAGTGAAAAATATTGCAATACGTAGTTTAATTAATTAATTAATTAATTAAAAATAGCTTAAGCATCATGGGTTATGTATTGAGTGATTTAAATCTGTTTTATTAATCATTTTATCCCCTCTTTTTTACCACATCATCTATTTATGCAACTATGTTGACGTAAGTTATGTTCTAAATTTAATATACAGTAGTATACGGCTGCTTGGTCACTGCAGTTAACTGAAACAGTCAATGCTCCATCTGCCGTGATTATACAGTATTGCAACCATCTTTTTAGAAAGCGCATGGGGGCGTTTATGGGGCGGGGCATCGTTAACTGCGTCATTGCAGGGGATCACACTCCGTGCATGGATCATGCATGGTCCTGTCATGGACCTGTCATGCTCCAGGCGGCTGTTTGACGTGGCTCCCACTGTATATACTAATACTAGATCATTTTTTTATTAAAAACAAACAAGCTTTATGTTTTATAAGTCATGTCCTCACAAATCTTCTAAAAACTAATGCTCATACTCATGTGTATCATACTCATGTGTAAATAATATGATCATGCACATATTTTTTTATCACATGACTCAGACCTCAGATCTACGCAGCGCCGTCCGTCTGACGATCACATCTGGCCTGTGATCTGTCTGAGGCCTGAAGTCCAGCCTATTGCTGCTGTTTGTCGTCCTGGACTCCCGAGAGAACTGTCACACATACACACACAAGCCAAAAAATAGACAAGTTTAAAAGAAAATAAAATGGCTCAACGAAAGCACTCAGCAAACAAAGTGCACGATCAGCAGCCTTATCGACCGCTGTCGTTTCCCCAGCACATCTTTCTCGCAGAGTCGTATAACTAGGCAGCCAGGGCAGAGCTATTTGTCTGCTATTTAAACACCCCGGTTGTGCTGAGTCAGCTTAATCGCACACCTCTAATCACGTTTGCAAAGATCTCAAGTCTTGCTGAAATAATCTCGCCCTATCAGGGTCTGAATCACAGAGTGTGAATTAACTTGTGATACCATTTTCAAGAACAGACTGTGACTGAGCATAAATAAACATGCGCATGAAGCAAACAGGAAATGATTTCTTCCAGAATAAAGACGAAGACATGAGACAACCATTTGGAGCTCCTATGAAAGAGCATCTTTATCAATGTTCATAAAATGTGTAATATTTTTAATATCCATGTTTTACATTTTATTTGATCTGTGTATTTTGCAGGAATAAGATGCATAGAGAGAAATATAGTCAGATTAGAGACATGTTTGGCGTATTGTATTTGTTAACTTCTAATAAAAGTAACAGGCATTAAAATAACAAAGCCTCGATGTGACCCTGCTCCAGAAAAAAAAACTAACAAAAAAACAGTATAACAACCTAAAAGGTGGAATAATGTCTTCATTCTGTATATCATTCTGTGTATCTGAGTATCACACACACTCGCTCCGCTGTAACGCTTGGATTAATGTTAAACCGTTTGTTACAAGAATACGGATTCGGGAATCTAAATAAGTGCTGGTAAACCACACTTCCGGTATTGCGCAACCACGGCAGGACAATATACGACGCGACACAAGAGCAAGTAGTGAAATAAACCAATGTGTATTATACAAAAACAAACCAACCAACAAACAAACAAGGTGCACCGAAACCAACATATACAAATATTGTTTATATTTGTATTATGTGTGTGATGTATGCAGGGGTGTGTGTGAGTATGAGTGGAAGTCCAGGGTGTGTTGTATTGCGGGTATGGAAAGATGAATTGGAGAGATTATTCTCGACCTCACCGGGAAAGATGACAACTCCGGGGGCACGAGTAACGGAACGAGAGGTGTATTGTGAGTGTCTAAGAGATAGATCCAAATAATGGCGATCATCCGTTAGGAAGCAACAAACAATCTCACTCTCAAAACAAACAGCGCGCTGTGGTAATCTCTCCGTGTCGGCTTCCTTGCCGGTTCCGGCTTTATGCCGGCACACGTGATCAGATTCACATCCGGGTTCCCTTGCGTCGCGATCGCGCATGCGCGTGGGAGCTTGCCCGGTGACCAACACTGTCACAAGGGGAAAATATCAACCGCTAGGGTACATCTTTGGCAACAGGTGAGCAGCATTAGCTCTTCCATCCTTTCCCTGTTATAAAATGTCCCTTTATGTGGCCGCGCTACACCGCGACCGGCACTAGGAAGTAATATGGTCGCGACACAGGAAGCATAAAAGGAGACAAGATGGCGCATCACATCACTCGGTCATTGAGTTCGCCCATGTCAGTCCAGACTGTTTGTCAGCCGTTTTGTGAGTACTCACTTTTCTTGGGTTTACTTTCTGATTCGAGTGTGTGTTTATAGGACGCTGGTTGAATTTGTGTTTTTCCCTTGCTCCCCTTCTGTGAGAGTCCTTAGAATAATTCGCGTGGTTATCCTGCCTACTCGCTTGCTTCCGCGTTTGGGTTTACCATCCACGCTACAAAGGGCTAACTGCTAATCGCTAAGTCTTTTGATCAACCCGGGTTAGTTACTGACAGAATGACCGAGCCCTTAGCGATAAACCCAGCGGATCACTCGCACCTCTGCTATGTGGTGAACCAGCATGCCGGGCTAATAACAATATCACCATCAAAAACCGACACCCGTTGCCTTTCACCAACTCAGCCCTGGATGCCCTCTCTGGTGCTACCATATTTACTAAGTTGGACTTCTGGAGCGCCTACAACTTGGTGTGTATCAGAGAGGGTGATGCGTGGACGACGGCCATCATCACCCGCACTGGACATTACAAGAGTTTAGTCATCCCCTTTGGACTTTGCAGTGCCCCCGCAGTATTCCAGCAGTTCATAAACGACGTTCTCTGGGACATGCTAGACCGGTGGGCGTTCGTTTATTTAGATGACATCCTTATTTACTCCCGCACAGTCAACGAACATATTCAACACGTTAGGGCGGTCCTAAAGAGATTGCTAGACCACCAGCTGTACTGTAAGTTGGAGAAGTGCGCTTTTCACGAGCGCTCTACCACATTCCTGGGTTTTGCCATCTCGCCCCAGGGTGTGGCCATGGACCCACAGAAGCTGGAAGTTGTGCGTCATTGGCCCCTACCCAAGACCTTCAAGCAACTTCAACGGTTTCTCGGGTTTGCAAATTTCTATCGTCGCTTTATCCGGGACTACAGTACGGTTGCAGCACCATTAACCGCCATTAACCGCATCCATCATCTCATCGCTTCACCCTCAACCCCACTGCCATCTCTGCATTCAATGAACTTTGCCGCCGCTTCACTACCGCTCCTATACTTCTCCGCCCCGATGCAAAGAAGCCATTCGTTGTGAAACTAGACACCTTGGATATGGGCACTGGGGCTGTTCTCTCCCAGCGAGGTCCAGATCAGAAACTACACCCTTGTGTTGGCCATAAAGTGGGCTTTGGAGGAATGGCATCACTGGCTCCAGGGCGCCAGGGAGGCATTCATCATCTGGACCAATCATTAAAACCTCATCACTATCCAGAACCTAAAACAGCTGAACCCAAGACAGGCGCAGTGGGCTTTGTTCTTTGAACATTACAATTTCCATCTCTTATACCGCCCTCGCCCTCTCCCATCAACACGAGGAAGACGTCCCCTGTGTGGACCCTGTGCCTGTCCTACCACCGTCAAAGATCATCGCCCCACTTCAGTTGGACCTGGAAACGAGGGTCCGCCAGGCACAAGCCACAGAGACCGAACTGGCAGGTGTGTGCCTGCCACCTGGACGACTATGTGCCCAACTCCATGAGAACAGAAGTCCTCCAGTGGGGCCATTCATCTCCCATCTCAGGACACCCGGGCACGTGACGGACCCTCCAATTTCTTTAGCATGGATTCTGGTGGCCATCCATCGCGAGGGACGTCAATGAGTTCGTCCAGGCATGCTCAGTGTGCGCCAGGGCTAAAGATACCAACCAACCCGCATCAGGAGAACTCCAACCACTCCCGGTTCCTCGTCGGCCCTGGACGCACATTGCCGTCGACTTCATCATGAGCCTGCCGGTCTCCGAAGGAAAGGACACCATCCTAACAATCATCGATCGGTTCTCCAAGGCTGTGCACCTGGTGGCCCTCGCCAGACTTCCATCAGCCAAAAACACAGCAGAGCTGATATTAGAACACGTAGTCCCCCTGTATGGGTTCCCAAAGGACATCATATCAGACAGAGGGCCCCAGTTCACTGCCCGGTTCTGGAAGGCCTTCTGCCATCTGATCAACTCAACCTGCAGTCTGTCATCTGGATACCACTACCAGACTAATGGTCAGACGGAGTGGGCCAACCAACAATTGGAGCGCTATCTGAGATGTTTTATCGCCGATCGCCAGCACTCCTGGGCAGAGCCTCATTTGGGCAGAGCTCTCACACAACCTCCATATCTAGTCTGCCACGAAGCTAAGCCCATTTGAGGTATGCCATGGTTTCCAACCTTCAATGTTCAATTACCAAGAACCGGAGGTTGATGTACCGTCAGCCCAACAGTTGGTCCGCAGGAATCAAGCTAACAGGGCTATCCAACGAGCTAATATCCACTACACCACTCAACATCGCCGTCGACACCCTCTGGGACGATTGTACCACGTAGGTGACAAGGTACAGTATGGCTCTCCACAAGAAACCTCCACCTTCACACCGAGTCACGGAAACTATCACCCAGGTTCATCGGCCCTTACCGCATCACCCTCCGGATAAACCCTGTCACCCACCGGCTCCAGCTGCCTGCGGCGCTCCGGATCCACCCAGTATTTCACATCTCCCAACGCAAACCCTTCATCGCCTCTCCTATGATTCTAATCAACCCGGGTTAGTTCCTGACACTGAGTATCTACTTCTTGTGTTTATATAAAATTTATAGATTTAGATCTTCATTGTTAAGCAATCTGAAGAGGTTCAACTCGATAAACAGTTTGGATTTGGATTGTAGGACATATAAGAGCTTAGGCAGAAGGTCTCAGGTGGACTACATCTCGTGTTGACGCAATCTGAAGGAGATCAGTGACTGCAAAGTATTGGTTGGGGAATGTGTAGCCAGACAACACAGGATGGTAGTATGTAAAATGACTCTGATGGTATAGAAGGTGAAGAGGATAAAGACAGAGCAAAGGACAAAGTAGTGGAAGTTGTAAAAGGAAGAAGGTAGAACAACTGCAGCTAACATGGTCGGGGAGGGTACCTTCCTATATTATCAGGAAAGGGGGAAGTGGACAAGGAGACTTGGTGGTGGAAATCTGGGAGTGTATACCAAGAAAGAGCTAAGAGGACGTGGGACACTGAGAGGATTGAAGAGAGTCAGGAGTACAAGGATATGTACAAAGAGCATATGAGTATTTTTATGCTACTGTAGGTTAGACAGTAAGGGGGAAAAGATGGATCTGTACAGGTTGGCGAAGCAGAGAGATAGAGATGGGAATGATGTGCAGGTTAGAGTGACTAAAGATAAGGATGGAAATGTACTGACAGGTGCCAGAAAGGTAATGGGAAGATGGAAGGAGTACTTTGAAAAGTTGATGAATGAGGGTAATGGAGGAGTAAAAGAGGTGCCTGTTGTGGAGCAGGAAGGTAACGGTAAAGGAGGGTGCTGAAGAAGACAAAGAGTGAAAAAGCATTTGGTCCTGATGACATACCTGTGGAGGTGTGGAGTTGCTTAGGAGAAATGGCAGGAGAGTTTTTTTTATCTTCTACCTAATCTGTTTAACAAGATCTTGAAGAGTGAGAGAATCCCAGAGGAATGGTGGAGAAGTGTAGTGGAGCTGAGTTTTAAGAACAATGGAGATGTGCAGAGGAATAAGGCTGAGGAGTCATACAATACAAAGCTTTGGGAAAGAGTAGTGGAGTAGTTGTGCCTAAAAAGAGTACAACAGATGCAGTATTTGCTTTGAGGATGCTAATGGAGAAGTACAGAGTAGGTAATAGGAAGTTGCATTGTGGCTTTGTAGATTTAGAGAAATCGTCTGACAGAGTTCTTAGAAAGGAGCTGTGGTATTGAATGAGGAAGTTTGGAGTGGCTGAGAAGTATGTTAGAGTGGTGCAGAACATGTATGAGAGCTGTGAGACTGTAAGGTAGGTCTGCATCAAGGATCGGGCCCCCCTCTGAGCCCCTTCTTGTTTGCTCTGGTGATGGACAGGATGACAGATGAGGTTAGACAGGAGTATCCATGGACTATGATGTTTGCAGATGACACTGTGCTTTGTAGCGAGAGCAGGGAACAGATGGAGGAAAATCTAGAAATTGGAGGTACTGTATGCTCTGGAAAGCAGAAGAATGAAGGTTAGCAACAGCAAGACAGAATACATGTGTGAATGAGATGGACCCAAGTGGAAAAGAGGTAAAGAAGGTGAAGGACTTTAAGTGTTAAAGTTTAATTTAACTAGTTGCTGATTGAATAATAAAAAATTATTAATGATTGAGAATGGCAAGTATTGAATTGATTTAAAGTAATTAAGCACATAGCAACAATTACGTTATAGCAATTACAACCTGATTTCTATAAATTATATAGTCCAGATAATGTATATCGACAAATTCTTCACACTACTGTGCAAAAGAAATGAGCCAGCACTCATTTCTTCCTATTTTTGTCTCTCATTTTCACTCCAGTCACTGTACCTGTGCAGTTTCAGAGGAACGTTTTTTGTTTGCTTGGCCACACACCAGAGGTGTCAAGTAACGAAGTACAAATACTTCGTTACCTTACTTAAGTAGAAATTTTGGGTATCTATACTTTACTGGAGTAATTATTTTTCAGCCGACTTTTTACTTCTACTCCTTACATTTTTAAGCAATTATCTGTACTTTCTACTCCTTACATTTTAAGTTTGTAAAAGTAGTGAATAATGTTATTTAAACAATTACATTGTATGAGAGTTTTCATTATTTAAAATTTCAGAGCTCTTCTTCAATTTAACATTCCCACAACAATGGCATATATAATTTTACAAAAATGTCATTACATTACAGTTCATCAGACTGAAATAATGCAAAACATTTGGTGTGAAATAATACCTGAAGTCTTTCCTCAGCCCAGTTGCCTATAAGCACTTTTTTGGAGTATTTCTGCTCGATCCTCCAGCCTGGCTGCATCCATTTATTATACTCCATGTCCTTCTCCTGCATACTGCACATTCACCTGTGTTTGTGCACCAGAAACTACGGCACATGTACTGTATATTTGGATTGAGAACAAAAAGGGTAGCAGATCCATTGTAACCCTGACACAGCAGGGGGGAGGGAGGGAAGTCTATTACTATAGAAACGGTAAACACTCATTAAGAAAGAGGTTCAGATTTCTCGAGATGAATTTTGCTTTGGGCAAGGCATGAGAAGATAAGCATTTAAACAGGGATTTGAATTTTTTTAATACATTTTCAGAAATTGACAATATGACATACAGTATATGTCACAAGGACTACTTCCCTATGTATAAAACAGGCATGTTAGTGTTAAAGATCATCATATGAAGGCTGAATCCCATTTCTACCCCTTACCCCTTCACATAGCCCTACCCCTCCGTTTGGCGCGTTCACGTGAAGGGGTAGGGGTGTCTCATTTCTCTTTTGGTTGGAGGGGGAGGGGAAGGGCCAGATAGCCATCCAAACGAAGATTTTTCAGGACCTCACTTCAAACGAAGGGCTAAGCGAAAATTTCAACATGGCTGCTCACTCGAGCAAACAGACCCATAAATGTAAATTTTTGCCATAAATAAAGATTTTTATGACAAGTTTTCATTATATGTATATTACCTCTAGTCTTGTGTTTGTGTTTATGGTGATGTTCTGTAAAGAAATGTTTGCAAAAAAATCGCTAAAGTTTGCTAGCGGCTAGCACCGATTGCACGATATTACAAATATATATTTTATTTTCATATATTTTTATAATTTATATTATGTATAGGGATGAAATACGGCGCAAAAAAACTTTGGGAGTGAGTAATCTCTCTCTTATTGCAATGTGTGATAAACATCGGCGCATGTCCTTTAACGTAACATTAGGAACTAGTGACAACGTATGATGACGTATAACAGTGTTGTAGTGGTGTCCCATTTCTTAGGGGAAAAATTTAAACCCTTCCCCTTTCCACTTCGTTTCAAGGGACAAGGGGAAGGGGCAAGGGGTAGGGGAAGGGGTAGAAAATAGAAATGGGATTCAGCCTTAATCAAGAATCTATTTCTCAAATTGACAAAAATACACATAAAGAATGGACAAAGGATCCAATTCAGAAATATAGGTGCTAACTGACATATTATCATTTCTAAAGGGTGTTTTTTGGTAACTAATATTAACATACAAAGTATTAATAGTAATTTCTATCAGCCCTTTTGGTCTAAGGCTGTACGAAGTTATGGCTGTTTTGTGGAAATTTTTTATTCTGCATTTCAATTGCTGTCCATAGGGATACAGCTATAGATGTCAATTCATATATTTCTTACAAATGGTTCGATCACAGTTTCGAGTCTGTGTGTATGTGGAGTTTGCGTGCTATCTCTATGCTCAGTGGGTGTCCTCCATGTACTCTGGTTTCCTCTTACAGTCCAAAAAAAAATTCAGGGTAGTTTAACCAGAATTTCCAAAGAGAATGAGAAAGTCAGTGAGAGCAGTTGAATTTATTATGAAGAAGCATGGATGCATTTTTATACTTTTACATGTGTTTACCACACAGATGAATTAACACTAAACCTTATGCTAAAAAATACTCAATATTTACAAACAGTGGAGGTTTAAGGGCAGCTATTCCATCCATCCATCTAAGAACCTCTGTAGTCTAACTAGAGACCATGGAGGCCAATGGTGACCATTATATTTGTTCATGCCCTAGAGGTCCAAGGGGACAGTGCTAACCACTAAGCTACCATGCCACCAAGGACAACTATTAAAATCCATTAATTAACATAGTTTAATGATTTCTTTCATGAATTAAATTTTCCTCTGAACCTACATATTTAAAAGAATGATTTATACAATTACAGAAAGATATATAAAATATACACAAATATAAAATATACACAAATATAAAATTATTTATATAATTAATTCATAATTTTCTCCTAAAGATACATCTCTAAAATAATTATTTATTCAGAGCTTTATCAACCAGTCTGTTCAAAGGGCAAATTAGGGTAATTTTTTTTATTTTATAATTTTTTATTATTATTACTAATTCAATTAGTTCTTACCATCCAAAAAAAAAATTAACCAATAGCCGCTTTAACTAAAGTTATTTTATTGTTGCCTTGCTGGAACATTAATTCTTTAAAGGAAAAAAATTATTTGGTTTGCAATTTCCCAAATACTTACATATATTACTGCAGGAGTTGCAGCCAACCACACAACAATGACAATGACAAAACATATCATTCTTACATGGATAGACAATTTATTTCTTTAAATAGAGACACATCCTTTTCTTGATTTATTTCACTATTTCCTGTAGAAAAAAGTTATTTTAGAGCAATAAATCAGACTGGAGACACTGGTCTTTTCACCAGTATGCACCACCAGGACACCTACAGTACAGTACAGTATTCACAGCCAATACAGACTCTAAAAAAAGACAGGAGCAAAACATCCAGGTCTCAGAGTGTCTTTATGTAACTGACAATGTCCTCCATGGCCCTCAGTCCACTAGGAAAGCTCAACCAGAACATAATGCCATGGAAGCCATCAGGGATGTGAAGCCATGTGACCTTGACTCCAAGATCCTGTAGCCTCTTCATGTACAGAATCCCATCATCCCTCAGCACATCATACTGACAGGTTAGGATAAAAGTGGGTGGCGTGAGGCGGAGCACGTCATCCTCAGCCAGCAAAGGTGAAATCCCTGGCTCAAGGCCATCTTTAACTATGTGATACACTTCACCATTGTGGGTTGTCACCACCTGCTTGCCACCATCTTGAAATTCAGGTTGGAGGTTTAAGGGATCAACCCACTTGCTGTAGTGCAGTTTTAACTCGGCAGGAACATGTCTGCCCTCCAGCACATCCTGGGACACAGACATGTCACCATTTAGGTACTGAAGGAAGTAGAAGACCATACGTTCACGGGACAATAGGGGCACGGCGTGGTTCTGCCGATAGGAGGGCAGGTTAAAGTCGGCCATCTGCAGAGCTGGGTAGATGAGGACGAGGGCACAGGGCGATGGCAGATGCCCATTCGGGCTTGTAGCCAGCCTCTGGCTGACAGCAGCTGCCAAATTACCGCCTGCACTGTCTCCACCCAGTGCCACACGGAGTGGGTCCACATTGAACTCAGCCACCACTGACAGGAAATGACGCGTAGTGAGTTCGCAGTCATCTAGTGCTGCAGGAAACCGGTGCTCAGGAGCAAGTCTATAACTGTCAGGATAACAAAAGCACAATGCTTTATTATACTTTCTTAATGAATGCATGAATAAGGCATAAACCTGATGAGCCACACCATGAAGTTATGAGAAAGAGTAGTGGAAGTTAGGTTGTGAGAGGTGAGAGAGGTGATAGTCTGTGAGCAGAAGTATGACTTCATGCCAAGAAAGAGCACCACTAATGTCATGTTTGCTTTGAGAATGCTGATGGAAAAGTAAAGAGAAGGTCAGAAAAAGTTGCATTGTGCGTTTGTTGATCTAGAAACAGTGTATGATAGCGTTCCCAGAGATGAACTGTGATATTGCATGAGGAAGTCAGGAGTGGCAGAAAAGTATGTGAAGGTGGTGCAAGATATGTACAAGGACAGGGTAAGGTGTGCCATAGGTATGACCAACTGGTTTAAGGGGTTTAAGGCCCTTCCTGTTTGCAGTTGTGAAAGACAGGTTGATGGACATGAGTCTCCATGGATTATGATGTGGATGACATTGTGATCAGCAGTGAGAGTAGGGAGCAGGTTGAGATGAGCCTAAAGAGGTGGCAGGATCCACTGGAAAGAAGAGGCATGAAGATCAGTAGGGGCAAGATGGAGTACATGAGTGTAAATAAGAGAGAAGGTGAGGGAAAGGTGCAGTTGCAAGGAGTAGAGGTAAGAAAGGAGGAGTGTAAATATAGTGTGTCCAAATATACAGCACTGAAATGAAAAGAGGAACAATATTTCCTTGTTGTCATCTGTGAGTTTATTTCTCCTGAAAGCAACTAAGATACATGCTATTAGCGTTTTGATTTACCACAGTATGTGTAAAGTAAGTGTTCAACTTAATCGTTCACACAGATTCTCAATCTGGATTCCCAGAACAAATTTTGTTGCTGCAGACTAATATAAAAGGAGCCAATATGCTCGCGTAATTCAGTGGTGATGGACACAGTTCTTGGCGAATCTTCACAGTTGAACACACTCTCCCTTTAACATTCCCCGCAAGTAGGCATCAGGTGGTGTAAGATCAGGGGAATGGGACAGGTATGGGAAGGAATTATTCTGCCACCTTTTTCAAACCCCATTCAGAAGCAGAAATAATACTCAACTATGGATACTTTTTTCTCCATCAAGAGAACAATTTCCAACAACAACAACAACTGCATAACACAAGTTGCTAATCATTACTGGGAACACGTGTGTCTGGAGGTATGCCCCATTGACAAAGGCACATGCATATTCAAGATGCATGAGTTTCAGTTCTGTATATTTTGGTGCATCCTGTATTTAGGGTCAACTGTTCAAAGCAACGAGGAGTATGGTAGAGAAGTAAAGAAGAGAGTATAGGCAGGGTGGAGTGGGTGGAGAGGAGTAGCACAAAAAGGTATCAGCAAGTATAGACAGTAGTGGAACCAGAAATGTTGTACGTTGCCACTGACAAAAAGACAGGAAGTAGAGCTGGTGCTGGCAGAGCTGAAGATGCTGAGAATTGCTTTTAGAGTGACAAGAATGGACAGGATTAGAAATGAGTTTATTATAGGGACAGAGAGACTTAATCTGGTTAGAGAGACCAGATTAAGATGGTGCAAAGGGATGAGCAGTATATTGGGTGGAGAATGTTATTGATGGAGCTGCCAGGCGAAAAAGAGAAAGGCCAAAGAGGAGGTTGAAGATGGATGAGTTAGATGGAGACAAACTGCCCGCTGAGCCAAAAGAAGAAGAACATGAATGAATGAATCATTGATAGAGCAATAGGAGTACAAATTCCACAATTTATGATTATTAAATATTACTCATAATATATTATAGCTTTAAAATAATATATACAATTAAATAACATTTATTTTAACTTAAAATTATGGGCTAATTTTGTTTTAATGAAACAAAAAATGTATGTTCAAAAATGTTTAATGTTGTTTAAATGTCTAAAAATGTAAATATTGTTATATTACTACTGTACATACAGTACATACATAATTTATCATGAAAATTTTAAAAATATATATTTTAAATATACAATTGTATACTACTGTTGCTGCACAATTAATCGCATAAAAATTTCAATTACAGTTATCGACCTGTGTGCAAAAGACTGCAGTTTATTACAGGTGAAATACGCATTTGTCAAAAATGTAATGTTCAAAAGTTTGGGGTCACTTTCTAACTCCATGATCGTTCCTGGTTTTTATTTCTTTCTACATTGTAAAGGAATGCTGAAGGCGTCCAAAAAATGCATTAATCTCCTTTGTGAACAGTTGATATTGAGATGTTTCTGCTACTTCTGCTCTGAAAAGACTTCATAACTCCTCTAATCTGAGGTGCTGTTAATTGGTCATTTTTCAGGCTGATAACTCTAAATGAACTTCTCGTCTGCGGCAGAGGTAGGTTTTGGTCTCGCCCTCCTGGGACGGCCTTCACGAGAGCCAGTTTCATTATGGTGCTTGACAGATTTTGCAAATGCACTTGACAATACTGTTCTTGCAAAAACTATTACAGAAAGGCCGACCTCTGTGTCTTAAAATAACAACTAACTGTTGTTTTTGTTCTTGTTACGTAATTAACTAATTCTGTATGTTATTGTATAGTTTTGAAATCCCCAGTATTGTTGTAGAATGTAGAAAATAAATCACTAAACAAAAACAAAGAAATTTGCAAGTGACCCCAAACTCTTGAACGATAGTGTAAGTATTTGTTTTTGTTTGAAAAACATTAGGTGATAAATTAATATTATCAAACATACTCTTAATGACCGCATTTGTCAAATTATTTTCTCATAGCCTAGATAAATATGTGTAAATAGAAAATGGTACATTTAACATCACAGTTTAAATCAGGATCACAATTAAATTTTATTTTGTATAGCGACAACGGTTATTGGGTGGTGCAACAATGGTGTTAAGGAGCAAAATAATTGTAACGTGATTTTTTTAAATATGAATTTTAATTTTATTCTTATCTAAATGATGTTTGAAGGCACTCAAATATTCTCTTCAGTCTTATGCCTGATTAATATCTTTTATTTGTACATGTGATCTTATTTTTAGGAAGTTGATTTATTATTGGTTGGTGCAATACTGCCACCTACTAGACTGGAGAATGGACCATAAATTTGGCAAAATAAAAAGATTATAGCTTTGTCTGAGACATGGCATTTAAACAATCAATAACACACGTTATACAGTATTTTAATATTTATTAGATACTTTTAGTAGTATCTTTTTTTAATCTTTTTGAAACTGACAATAATCCTTTGTGCTACCGAGGCTGATTGAAAATTGCAATGTTCACCCAAAAAATCTACTGATTCACAACTTTAACAACCACTAATATTTCTATAGGTCATTTGGTCCAAAAAAAAAGGAGCTGATTTTGGACAGGTCTCATGGCAGGATGCAACATTAGCCGAAGCCAAGTAAAAGAGCATAATCCATTGTGGCTCGATTTCAATACGACCATATTTATTTATATGTCTGCTGAAAACTGCCATTTACAGAATAGAAATAAAAAATACAGAACATCTGTTATTGGCCTTTTTGCATCTGATGTCACAATAATCTGGGGTGCGTTTCCCAAAAGCATGATTAGCCAACTATGGTCGCAAGTTCCGTCGTTACCAACATAGTTCAACAATTCGGTGTTTCTCGAAACCATACTGTAGTTCAAACGAACATTCGCAAACAGCGTCGCAAACTTACGTGGTTGGAACTACAGCCTTCGACCTGTGGTTAGAAGCATAGTTCCTTGCCATGGCTGGGTGTGTTCTATTCACAGTTAACGACCTTGCGCCCTATTAGTTTCTAAAATTTTTCCCAACCACTTTGAGTGATTTGGAAAACTTAATGTTTTGGTGCTCAGATATTAGGTTATTCATTTTTTGGTTATTTTGATTACAAATTCACTTTGAAACGATATAACTGTGGTACCATCGCAATTATTCTCCCTTCAAAGTGCCCTACGAAAGCATTATTTATGCTATTTGGAACACAGTCTTGGTTTCGTTTGTGCGAAGAAAAGGTGAGTTTTCAAATGAGTATCTTTGTTAAACGTACATTTGTAGTAGTATGTTAGAGGTTTTCACTTATAATGAATGTTATCTGTATTGTTCACGTATTCAACATATACTGTACAGCGCACAAAGTGTTAAGCACTAAGAAATGTTCAAATTTATACACTACCATAGTGTAAGCCTATTTAAAATATTACTCAATATATATTCAATGAATGTACTCAAATAAATCAACAACAATGGTATAAATAATGTAGTTTTGTGTTGTGCTCTCAGACACAACCCTCCCATTTTATCCGGGCTTGGGACCGGTGTTCTGTCGATTTTTGCTGCCTTGTCCAAAAATGCTACCATAGCACAAATTGATAGCAGAGCCTATTGATTTACACTACTGCATCACTACAACTACACTGTGGATGTTAAATCTTATTAGAGGAGTTGATTGTATTTATTAGCATTATCATAAATTAAATCAAAAACACGTCATCACGTGCGTAAGCATTTATGTATGGACTACTCTGTGTACTGAATAGTGCTGCACACATATGATAACCACAAGATTTTCAAGTATACAAAAAGATGTAAACGTATGTGTTTAAATTAGAGACACTGAAGCAGTTTCAAGATTATATTTTCCTCAACCTTAAGGCTCATTCATGACAATTTATGCAGAAACTCAAATGTTTCGGTCAAATTAAGCAAAGGAAAACGGTTTAAACCCACCGCCAAGTGAAGTCTCAGCATCAAGGTAGTATGGATTGATAGGCATGGAAACAGTGTGCAAATTTGTGGGACTGCGCATGCGCAGATCCCATAGTTAGCAAAACTCGATGGGTAGCATTTTTCGATTGAACACCGGCACTGCATCCAGTGGCTGGGGGGTTTGGGCACTGGCTGGGAATCGAACCCGGGCCTTCCGCATGGCAGGCGAAGCACCTACCACTAAGCCACCAGTGCCCTTTCTTAGAAGTAGAATATGGACTATTCATAGGTTTTTATTTAAAAAAAAAAAAAAAAAAAAAGCACTTACAGTACAGTACATATACAAAAAACACTATTTTACTGTATTACAAAAGAGTATGTTTGGACATCAAATGGTACATTTTATTTTGTAATTTTTAGTGCAATTTCCTTCCAATTTTTTTTTGTCAGAATTTGTCACTGTGTTTTTTTAATTTGGTGAAAAGCAGTATTTTATTGTTTCCCACCAACTCCAAAAGAACTCCAAGCTCTTTTTTTTTTTTTTTAGAAAATTGTGGCTTTCGTGTCATTTTTTCACATCACCTCACATTAAACCATGGCTGTATGTAAACGGACTTATATAGGAAATGATCTTGAGCAAAATAGGTAACAGGTGTTCACAACACAATCCCAGCATTTTCAAAACCCATAATTATTTTTATTTTAATTGTACTGATGTATCAATACCAAATAAAAAATTAGTTAAAATGAAAAATGCTGCGTTTGTGACATTATTACACAACTTCCAGAGGTGTCAAGTAACGAAGTACAAATACTTCGTTACCTTACTTAAGTAGAAATTTTCGGTATCTATACTTTACTGGAGTAATTATTTTTCAGCCGACTTTTTACTTCTACTCCTTACATTTTTAAGCAATTATCTGTACTTTCTACTCCTTACATTTTAAAAATAGCCTCGTTACTCTATTTTTATGATCAGAACGCGCAACCCCCCCGGACGCATGATAAGAACGCGCACAACGCCCCGCATCGGTCACATGATAAGAACGCGCACAACGCCCCCCCCCCCCCCCAGGCACATGATCAGAACGCGCACAACGCCACCCCCCCACCCCCCCCCGGTCACATGATCAGAATGCGAGACCTTAATCCTTTTGTCGCCCCTAACGGTACTTTTACTTTTATACTTTAAGTAGTTTTGAAACCAGTACTTTTAAACTTTTACTTAAGTAAAAAGCTTGAGTTGATACTTCAACTTCTAAAGAAGTATTTTTGAACCCTAGTATCTATACTTCTACTCAAGTAATGAATGTGAATACTTTTGACACCACTGACCACTTCTACGTTACGTCACAGCGAAAGCGCATTGAATGTGAGCCGAAGAGAGAAAAAAAATAAACACACTTTACAGTAGGGGGCGATATGTGCCTATGGCACTACTCCGCCATTGTATCGAAGAAGAAGAAGAACGACAGATTAACCAACATAGTTCTAACCATTGAAGTGCGACACAGGTACTATGGTGTTGGGAAACAGTCGTGACTAGTTACTGTAGTTAGTTTCTTCAACGTTGAATCGTACTATGGTGGTTAAGCAAAGAGCTACATCGTTGTATGGGAAACGCACCCCTGTCCGTTCATATTCTGGGCACTTCTGGATGACAAAAGGGATGTTTCTTATAGTATGCCAGTGCTAAAACCCTCATCACTATAAAACCAGTCACATGAGCACTTTCAGGCATGATGTTATGTCATCTTAAACAATGCTTTGTCTCCTTAGTAATTGCTTCGTCGTTCTGAATTGTTTTTGAGGGTCCGAAATACACCTTGACCATAATTATGCATACGAAAATACATACATGCATAGTAACCTAATGTCAGTAAATAGTACATCTGCCATCCCCTGTTTTAACTGATATCATGGTAGTACAGTGTCTACAAATTAGCAAACTTGAAAAAAATTACTTGGTAAGCGCAAACAATGTTATCAATCCTGTTTCTAGAACTTTTTTTTTTAGAAATCCAACATTTACTGAATTTAATTTCCCAATTTAACCACATACGTTGTAGTAAGTGTAACGTTAATGAGTTGATTTAAATAATATTTTTTTTAACATTTAAAATTCTAGTAGTAAACAGAAATTCTGAAAGACAGAGTTTAAAGAAGGTGATTTTTGTTCTTACCCAACAGACACGACCACAGTATCAGTCTCTTTTGCAATGTGCCAGCAAACTTCATCATAGAATTCTAATGAACATGTTAAAAGGTAACATTACTGACCATTCAGACAAATCAAACAAATGAAAGAAACAAGACAGGTGTCTCACCGATGCTGCACATGACCCATCCTCCTCCATGATAATACATAAGTCCTCGTCTTTTGTTCTCTGAGACAGCTGTGGGCTCATAGATCCTCACTGGCACTCCAGCAAATGTCAAGTCTTTAACACGGAGACCGGCAGGAGGGGGACTTTTATGAGCAAATCCTCGATTCGTACACCACTGAATAAACTGCGCTTCATTACACAAACCCAGACGATCCAGGATTTGACCCTGAGACAATATTAAAATAAAAAATAAATAGTAAAGTAAATAAATAAATGCTTAAAAACAAATTTAGGGGTGAGGCCACATGAGCTCAAGTTGTAGTGTCAGTAAGCACTATGAAAAAAATTATAGTATTACCTGAAAACTTTTAACTATAAACAATGTGTGCTGGTTTACTGATGGTAACATTAATAATATTAACTAATATAGTCACAAGTATGTACAGTAGACACCTGCACATCACACCAAGATGTCCTTTTACTTAGCAATCTTGATTGAAGTTGTAAAAGTTTTAAACAAAAGTTTCTATGAACCACTTCAACTTTTGCCTAGTGGAAGTTTCAGTTACCTCAAAACACTAGCATTAACATTAGCTAACAGAATAAAAGTAAAAGTTAGAATTTTAAATAAATATTAGTTATCTGTGTAGTTATTAAGGATGGGAATCACCACTCACCACCTGATAC
Source organism: Channallabes apus (assembly GCA_030522415.1). Lineage (NCBI taxonomy): Eukaryota > Metazoa > Chordata > Actinopteri > Siluriformes > Clariidae > Channallabes > Channallabes apus. The sequence goes on along the minus strand of CM060123.1, from coordinate 24,399,538 downwards.
AATAATATCCCGATACATAGATTTTAAATATATTGAAAATATCCTGATTATATATCATAGTTGTAAATATACCGGGAGTATATATATATATATATATATTCTGTTTTGCTACAATTTTAATATCTTGAACCTTAAAAAAATCATAACTCAAAGTTTTATGTTATCTTTATTCACCAGCTTTGCAATTGAACTGAACATAAGTCATTAAATGTATCTCACTCCTTATAGCATTAGTTCAAATGTACAATTTTAAAATGTAACTTTTTTAAAAACAATCTGTCATCCACCATAACTGTTATTTCTAAACAAACTTAGCCAATAATTCACTCCTACCACATAAGATGCCAACATGAGAATTGCTTAGCGCGCCACCTGTAGGATCGTAAAGAAACTGACATTTTACTGCCTCAAGTGGCTCTTAAGTCACGAACAATTTGCCAATGAGCCAGAGGGTTAGAAAGTTAGCAGGTAGGCTCACAAGGCTTCTTATGTATGCAATTGTAAAGATTAATTTGCGCTGATGGTGTTTTGAGACTGGTGTAAGAGTGTGCAATGGTTGTGTTTGAAACTAATTTGCTCACATAGTTTCAAGAAAAAGGCTGATTGGATGCATTTCTGTTGCACCTTATATCTGAGGCCGATCACCATTCATCAAACTGAAAACCGGCAAATTTCGGCCATTTAGATAGCATGCAAGAATACAGAAGTGTTCTGTTAACTGCATAGCAGCGTACAAAATATTTTGAAAGATTTTATATTAATATCGATACTTTGATACTATATCACATTATTAGAAATGTGGATTATAGGGAAACCAAAAATTCATTTATCTTCTATACCGCTTATCCTGTGTACAGGTTGGTGGGGCCAACTTTTCAATGCCCTTGACTTGATGATTATATCAGTAGGACTTTATTATTTAAAACTTACTGATTGTGACTTTAATGAATGTGAGGCAAAAACAATATAATTTTTAAAAAATTTAGTAAGTAAGTAAATATTATATCATTTGAGTTTTCTAGGAAAATGGCCTGTCCTCTTTGATTTCTGTGCAGAACAAATTCACTTGCATGGACTTTGCATCATGTCCTTTATCATAAATACAAACCGGAATAATTAAAAATTAACAGCATGTTACACTTCAGAGAAAGAGATTAATGGCACAAACTGGATTCAGCTAGCGTGTATTAATCGTGACATGGATTCAAAAGTTTATATTCATACACTGTATAAAATATGCATTTTATATAATTTCTGGAGATATATTTGTTACACATACTCACCATAACCTCTATTCCTATCATTAAGCATTGTACAAAGTAAAGTTTGCCACCATTGCTGAGTCCAGGAGGAATTTCAATGTTCTTTATCTTAGAGAACATTAATCCAAATACAAACAAGCAAAAGGCTGCAGTCAGGGCAGTGAAACCAATCATCAAAATTTCATATCCTGTGTCCATGACTGCATGAGACATTCAGCAGTCCAAACATGTCTTTCTGTCAACAAAGTTTCCTGGTGAAAATATAACCCAGAGATAGTACCAAAGGGCAAACTCCAATTCTGAAAAATTAGGCCATTGAGCAAGTGCCAAAACCTGCAGTTTCTTGAATCACCATTTGGAGGTGGGTCCAAATATATAGTCAATCCCCATAGAGCCTTATTTTAAAATGTTCAACTTTACAGTACAGAGAACGCAGAAATATACATGTTTGCAGCTTGGTACAAAACCATTTGGGTCTCAATAGCTAGATTTCCTATTCATGGCAACTGTACAGGGGTGAATTTGTATGTAACTTGTAATTAAAAATTTCATTAAGGCTTTATGCATGATTAGGCATGTGGTCAATTTAAATGACAGCTGTATTTATACTTGTATAAATACAAATGTATACACACTTCAGGAAAAAAAACTTGTATAAATATTTTAATTCAATATGTATTAGTATATGCTATATATTGAAACATATGATAACATTACATGTGTTAATTATATTACATTATTAATACTATAGTAATATTCATCATACTATTTACGACATTTTGTCATACCGAGCGTGACATGATCACGACGGAGCCAATGGTTCTTCTCTCCCGCACGCTGCAGGATTATGTGCAGTCTCTCCCATCCTCAGTCTCACTGCACGTGTGTCTCTCGTTTGGTCAACATCTGTTTATTTTAACATTGTGACCACCTGTGTGTGCGGCGTAAAGCAAAACCAAGTGTCATTAGAGAGATTCCTTGTTAAAGAAGTTTCCCGACAGAGCAGTGTTTTCATTAGTGTGTCTGTGTATAAAAGTCATCCTACACTTTATCCCCCTCCCTCCTCTCTTATTTCAGAGGTGGGAGAGAGTTACTTTATTTGAAGAGGGAGGGGGCTACTGTGTAAGATGTCATCTTACTTCAGCTTCATACACACACACGCGTGCACGCACAAACACACACATACACGCATGTGCGCACAAACACACACACTAACGGAAACACTTCTCTGTCGGGATTTTTCTCAAAGGTAAAGTGCCCTTCTCAAAGGGTTTTATTTTTACTTTATATTTTGTGTTATTTTTTTCATGAATATTTTTGGGTTGTGTAATGAATCTTTTAATCTATTATTTCTTATGGGCAAATTTGCTCTGATATACAAGTGTTTTAATATACAGACGGAACTAATTATGCTTGCGATCCAAGGTTTAACTGTATATGTATTTGGCTTATGCTTGCAAGCCTGTGGTAAAAGTAATTGTAAAAATATGTATATAGTGGTGAAGTGGTTAGCAATGGGGCACCTCCATGGTCAAAGGTTCGATTCCCACCTCAGGTCTATGTGCATGGAATTTGCATGTTCTCCCCTTGTTTGTTCGGTTTTCTTCCCAATGCAGATCAGGCATATATTCACACACACACACACAAACACAAACACACACCTCATTGATTAAATTATGACCCACCGCCTAATATAGGTTGGCAAAGCTTTTGCCACCAAAACAGTGATCCGCGTTTCTATTAACTTTTTCTCAAGTTAAGCTACAGTACCTCTTCTATTGGAATGGATAGACTACAATAATGTTATGGGTGGCTTATATATTACAAGTATATACACTGTATATGCAATTTGCTCAAATTAAAATAACTTGGAGGTGAAAAACAAACACAAAAATTCATATTTTACCCTAACCCATGATTTTGTAGAAGCTGGTTTGTACCAGACAGTTTTCTTGCTTGAGTGAGTGCTGGACATTGCTAAATTGATTGTTTATGTTATACAATTTGCTTTTAACTGAGTATTTGTGATGAGTGATGCTGCATTTCAAATTTTGGCTATTAACTTTTATATTATTGATGTCTTAAAATAAAGCATTGTTTAACTAGCCGTTAGCATGGGCTTGCAAGCCAATGGTAACAATAACAACATTCATTCATTCATCTTCTATACCGCTTTATCCTGTATTTAGGGTCGCGGGGACCTGGAGCCTATCCCAGGAGACTCAAGGCACGAGGCAGGGTACACCCTGGACAGCGTGCCAATCCATCGCAGAGCACACACACACACACTCATTCACACACTATGGTCAATTTTGGAACGCCAATTAGCCTAATCTGCATGTCTTTGGACTGTGCGAGGAAACCGGAGTACCCGGACGAAACCCACCAAGCACGGGGAGAACATGCAAACTCTATGCACACAGAGACGGGAATCGAACCCGGACCCTGGAGGTGCAAGGCGACAGTGCTAACCACTACACCACCGTGCCGCCCAATAACAACATAATAACAAAAAATACAGTGGCGGAGTGGTTAGCATAGTGGGTTCGATTCCTGCCTGTGCTTGGTGGGTTTCCTCCAGGTTTCCTCCCAGATCAGGCAAATAGGCTTTTCTAAATTCCCATTAGTGTGTGAGTACAGTATTTGTGCTTGTGTGCCCTGCTTGTTTGTGCTTGTGTGACTGGCACCCCATTCAGGTTGAACCCCACATAGTGCCAAGTTCACTGGCATATGCTCCAGGCTTCCCGCAACCCTGTACAGGATAATTGTTATAAAGAATAAGTGAGAGAAAATGTTAGCAAACTAAAAATACTTCAGTAAAAAAAAAAATATATATAAATTACACAATTTTTATAACATTATTTGTATCAACTTAAAAATAATAAAGAATACGAATAACAAACGAATGATAATATCTAGAGTGAATCATTAAAAGAATTGTTTTAGGTTGAAGAAAGGTTACATTTTTTTCAGTGTGTGAGGCAAGGTGTAGGGGACAGGTTACGAAGGACAATGAAATGCAAGATAACGTTACCATATAAATTAACGTTAGCCACCATAGCATTTTAGATAAGCTATAGCTAACTTGTAGTAACTCAGGTAAGTAGTCAAGTTTCAACCAACAGCCAGGCTCAATTTGTTTACCCCATTTATGGATTGACCAGAGATTAGGTGGAGTCAGCTCCTGCCAAGATTCCACGGGAAATCCTATGAGTCTTTTTACAGTCTGTGGAAATTCCCTGACGGCATGAGAGTGGTTGCGATGAGCATGAGACAGGACCATGTGCAAGAAAATAGTTGGTGCACAAAGGGAAATAACTTAAAATGATTCTTAAAAAAGATTTTTTGAACTCAGGGAATATGATAGCGTTTCTCACACACGAATATTCCTACAGAGGGACATATTTACTTTCTTGAGAACACAAAATATACCAGAAAATATCAGAAATCAACAGATGGCAAGGGTACACTTGTTATCAGCCAAAACACAGTATTGGGATTGATTTTATTCATTTATGCTATACATATACTAACTTCAGTCATTTTGAAGAGATGATTTCATACTGTATATGACGCCAAAATGGTATATTTCTGCTTTTAAAAAAATAATTTAAAATGTTAATTACTAATATTTCTTTATCAGTATTGCTACTAAAAAGCTTGTAGAAGCATATGACCTGTTGCTATGAACAGTTACTTAAATTTATTCCGGTTTTTGGTAAAAGCTTAAAAAGCAAAAAATCTGTATTGTGACAATGTCAAATTCATGTTGCAATATCTTAATTTAGCATTTTAGAATAATAAAACATTTTCAGGGTTATGTCTTTTCATGTGAAATCTAAATTGGCCAAGTTTCATCTGAATGACAATTAAGGTCATTGAAAGTGAAAGGTTATGAACACTACATAAAAGGGCATGAAATTGTACTTAGCAAATGTGTATGCATATTTACAAACTCATGGATCAGGAGATAAGAAGCAATAAGTTTGAAGAAAAATTGTGTCATATGATCCTATTTGAAAATTTAGTTTTTCTCCTAGGTGAGACACTTTTCATCACCAATACCATGTTTTGATGATAACTTTACTGAAGACTTAAAATATTTAATCTCGTTTTTATTCATTTTTATTACTATCTTCATAACAGACAATACTGTATATACAATGGCCAAGCTAAATAACAATAATTCATAAATATTAATAATATTTATGTTCAGCCATTTTAGCATTTGCGTGCACATTTATTTTTGCATTTAGATCATTGGGTCATAGTTTAAAGTAAAAAAAATTCTGAACAGTGCAACAGTAAAAGACCTCTGCGTGATTATAGATTCCAGCCTTTCATTTGAAGCTCATGTAGATAATATCACCAGGATAGCATTCTTTCACCTCAGAAATATTGCCAAGATAAGAAATATATTGTCGCTAAACGATGCAGAAAAACTAGGTCATGCTTTTATCACTTCTAGGTTGGACTATTGTAATGCCTTACTGTCTGGTTGTTCAGTTAGGTGCATAAACAAGCTTCAGCTAGTCCAGAATGCAGCAGCGAGAGTCCTCACTAGAACCAGAACATATGAGCACATCACCCCTATCCTATCTTCACTACATTGGCTCCCTGTGAAATTTCGCATTGATTTTAAAATACTACTCTTGACATATACAGTGATGTGAAAAACTATTTGCCCCCCTCCTGATTTCTTATTCTTTTGCATGTTTGTCACAGAAAATGTTTCTGATCATCAAACACATTTAACTATTAGTCAAAGATAACACAAGTAAACACAAAATGCAGTTTTTAAATGAGGGGTTTTATTATTTAGGGAGAAAAAAAATCTAAACCTACATGGCCCTGTGTGAAAAAGTAATTGCCCCCTGGACCTAATAACTGGTTGGTCCACACTTAGCAGCAATAACTGCAATCAAGCGTTTGCGATAACTTGCAACGAGTCTTTTACAGCGCTCTGGAGGAATTTTGACCCACTCATCTTTGCAGAATTGTTGTAATTCAGCTTTATTTGAGGGTTCCCTAGCAAGGCTACACTCGATGCTGCGTGAAAACGCTATGGGAACCAGTTTGTCGCGTTGCCGGTCGTTGAAGCATGCTGTGAAAACACGCCAAAGTTTTTGGCTATATATAACCTCTACAGGTGACGTCATCTGATTAGATGTAGGTGGAGGTTATAAAAACAGGTGAGCCGGCAACGACCTCAGATCATTTGTCTTCAGAGCCTAGTTGTGAAGCGTGCTTGTGATAAACCAGCAAAATAAGAAGGTGTTTAACTCACCGATTTGACGAGTTTAATCCCTCCGTGTGTGATAATCCATATCGGAGTGCGATCTCTACACTGCTCCGACTAGTGCTGCGCGCGCCGCGCATTCCGTGAGAAGCTGCGAGCCGCCGCGCGTTCCTGGCTTAAAACTCGTGCATCTGACAGAGCTGCGGCAGACGGAGGTAAGAAAACTCCTTTCTTCCGCGTTGTCATCACGCGTTGTCATTTCTCTCTTTTTTACCGGAGATGAAAATAGCCTTAAGCACTAAAACAAGCAGTAGACGGCAGCTTCTGTCGGGTGGCCGGGGGGCGGAGCCTCAATGACGCTCTCTCTCCCCCCCACCCCCTCTCAGCTCTCTTCATATGAGTTAACCCTTTCATGGAGTAGGCTGTATTCATGCTGTGTTTTTCATGCCATCGACTTATTTGTTTATTTAAATATAGTCGATATGGAAACGCGGGATTGTATGATGACGCCCAAATAGCAGAGACGCTTCACAGGCTATCTCTCTCCTGGGACATCATCCTCCCTGGTAAGCTTATACTTCCTTTCTAGCTGTGTAGACTTTTATCTGCCCTAGAGGGAAAAGCTTTTCAGGCAGTGGGTCAGCTTGGTGCTCCACTGCACACAGGAGGTCAGACTGATTTAAAAAAAATAAAAAAATAAAAAATAAATAAATAAATATATATATATATATATATATATATATATATATATATATATATATATATATATATGTGTGTGTATAAAATAAAATAAATGGGGGTGGCCCCCCCAATAGGGAAAGGCACCCAGAATTCCTTTTTAACGAATATGTGTTCTCCCTGGCACCCCCAGGAGGTCGGTGTTTTGCTCCGCCACCACTGGTGTTCGGGCAACACCAGTCTCCAATAGGCTGTTAGTTCTTCGGTTTTTCCTGCCATGCTTCAGGATGCCGAACATCTAACATCCTCCCCCCCGTTTAACCCTCTGAGGTCCGGGGTGATTTTGGGGCCCTTGAGATGTTTGGACATGCTCTGATATTTGTGCTTTTTTCAGCTACTTATAATATATTATTGACCAACCTGTATTTTTCTTGTAATCAGTACAACCTATTCTACAATAATACCTGACCAAAATGAATGTACGTGTTTGCATTTTTTAGGAAAAAAATATTATGCGTGGTTAGTAAGTTTTGTGAAAAAAAAAGTAGATGAAATAAGGCCATGAAATTCATACAGACAATTTGTTCACAAGACATTGTTTCACAAGGGCTGGTGGACTAGTGTTTTTGCTTCAAAATGATGTGAAAATTATCTTGTTTACTTGCTCACAGAAAACAATATAGTGATTAACACTTTTTAAGTCACTTTTTGAGTGTAAAGGGTCTATGCGAGAAGGCGTGATCTATCATTACTAATGCAGTGATTCACACCTGAGAAGACAAAGGCCTGCATACTGATCTGCATAATGAGCCATCAGACAGGTATGTGACTGAGAGAGGAGAGTTAACAAGAAAGAATCTGAGGATAAAATAAGTTTATATATTTTCAGTGTTTAGGTTATTTGAGAATATATTTGACACACAAAAAAATCTTGAGATTCATTTGCGAGTTCAGTTAAACAGTTTATTAGGAACAATCAAAGTTGACTTTTTAGCAGCATTACTGCAGCCACTATAACAGAAAATATAGCTAACAACAATATATAGATATATAAACACACACACATATATATATAGGCCTATGTACTGTATATTATAATATAGAAAACAACAACAGCTCTTTGTAATTACCAGAACAAATGACTTTACCAACACTGTACTACATTTTTTCTACAATACACTACAGTTGACTATGATGAATATATTGTATTATATATTTATATAATATAGTTATATTTAACTAACATCTAGGATATACTGAATGTGCACTTACTCGTGGTTCTCCAGTGAACTCGAAACTGAACGACACTCACGTGACTTTCTTGTGCACGCGCCGGTGATGCAGCCACAGTCCTAAACAAAAATTGAAACTTGAAGAATGGACGCGCATACAATCATTCACAAACAACAGCTGGTGAACAATTTGACCATCTGAAACACGGTCTAAACAATACAAAACACGTGTGTGTGTATATATATATATAAAATAATAAAACTTTAGACAGATCGTAATCAGATTTTATTGCGGGCTTGTAAGTAACGTGCATATTTAATATTTTAACCAATTTTACTCTTGCTGGCACTTAGTATTTTCCAAATGTACATATAAAATATAGAGCAGTGATGGTGAGAATAAAAGACTTACTGGTCAGGAATTACATCCTCCGTTGAGTCCAGACGTTGTTCTAAATAAAGCCGTTCCTCGTCTGAGTCTTGCTCTTCCTCTGATGAGAAAGTAAATTCTTCATCGCTGTCCAGATCCATCTGAAGCGCTTCTTCACCCGTGTAGCGTGACATCATTCAAACGCAGAAACAGTAAGTAAGATGCAGCTTGTTGTTTTATGCCCTGGGGGTGTGCACGTGATTACCTGCCTCACCTCAGGTCATTTCCATATGAACAGCGCGCGCGCGCAGGGAGGCGGGAGCACATTAGCTGTAATGAGCCGATACAGGAGAATCTGTACCACTCCTTACTTTCATACGGATTACATAAAAGCAGATTATTTGTTTTCACGGTGACCTGCATCATTTAAAAGTAGACCCTTTAAGCTTTCTATAGATATATTTCTCATGTCTGTGTGTGCAGTATTCGCGGAGTTTCAGTTCATTTTAGTGACGTGTTTCAAAAAGATTTTGGCGGAGACTGAGACGGCTGAAAGCGCACCCGGTTTATTTTATTTATTTTATTAATGCACAAAGTTTTCTTTTTAACATGTGTGCATACAAAAAAAAGTAGACACTTTACAGATTCGATTAATATATAGATCTTGTCTGTACGATAAAAACTGAAAGTGTAATTTAAGTTCTTATTGGCGTCATCAGGGGAAAACACCTCAAAACGCATATATGCGTTCGCGGACTCCAGAGGGTTAACCAAGCTGCCGAAACTTTTGCCCTTTTATGAGAAACTGGCAGCGTGGAAGCTACTGCCAAGTATATCTCCTTGGGTACTAAGCACTGGAGAGAGGAACTACAGGATTCAGTTCTCACTTCACCTTCTGTGTTTTCAATGGCGTGGCCTCCACTTCCATGAAACCAGAAAGTGCGCATCTGCTGACAGGCTGCCGGGGAAGGGGGCCATGGAACATGTTCCCCCACCAGACAGTGAGTCAGGCTACTACAGTCGGTATTCTTGGTTCCCAAGAGGAACGGGGGCTGCGTCCAATATTTCAGATTCTGCGGGCTCTCCCGCTACCTGAAAATCAATGAATACAGTTCAGTTCTTGACTGTAAAGGTGATTGCTCTCAACCCTACCAAGCGATTGTTTCTGACAATCGATTTAAGGACGCTTACTTTCATACAGAAACATTGCCACAACACAGGGAGATCCTGAGGTTCGCTTTCGGGGGCGAAGCTTACCAGCATGTCGTCCTAGCTCTTCTCTGTTCTCAGGACTGGGACCCAACGCCACGAAAGCGTGCTCTTTCCTGTGCAGAGGACAACACATTGGGTGCTATATGGGATTTGGTCGTAAGCGGGCACAGCTGTCTCCCGCTCGTATCGAACCCATTCTCAACACCCTCAAGGAAAACAAGCTAGACCAGAAAGTGACCATCACTTTCAGACACCCTAGCTCTCATGGCAGCTGTATCCACGGTGACACCTTTGGACCTTCTGCACATGAGAGCATTCTAAGTTGTGGCTAAGAACCAGGGGATATCACTAGGGCCAATCCCCAATATGGGTTTCGCCAGGTGCTTCGTACCCTTTCTACGTGGTTCAGACCCCGGTCTCTACTCTGGGTCCCACTCTAAGTTCATCTTGTCGTCGCTGAGGCTAACGACAGATGCTTCCCTCATAGGCTGGGGTGCGGTCTCTGATGACTGTCCAGCCCAAGGGAGCTGGAGAGGCTATCTTCTCGCATTGGCACAGCAATTGCCTCGAAATGATGGCTCTATTTCTGGCCCTAAAGCACTTCCTCCAGCAGTTGAGAGGCTGCCATGTCCTAGTGCGGGGGACAACACTATGGCAGTCTCATATGTTATCGCCAGGGCGGACTGTGCTCGCGCCGCTAACAGCTAGCGCACCAGGTTCCTGTCCCTCAGAGCGATTTACATTCCAGCATGGATGCGGGAGCAGTAGTACTGTCCAGTCTATCTCTGACACACGGGGAATGGTAACCCCACTCCGAAGTAGTCAGGGAGAGATTTTCATGTAGCAAGGCGGACCTCTTGCCTTCTAAGATATGCTTCGCCTTTTACTGCTCTTCAGATTTACGTCCACCGCATCAGCTAGTGGCGTAGGTCAGAGCAGCTTCTACATGTTTTGGATGAGAGATGCTATTGCCTTCTCCTATGAGGCGCGTGGGTTCACTTCGCCTCTGGGAATCAGGGCTCTTTCAACCCTGGGGATTGCCTCATCTATTGCATTAGCAAGAGGGATTCCCCTGCAGCAAGTATAGGCTAAGCAGGTAAACCCAGTCCACTGCCAAACTGTTTCAGTGCTGGAGTTTCCCTCCTCGGGTCTGTGCCCTAGTACTCTCAGGACGTACGTGACTGCATCCTCTCTCAACTATCTTCAGAAAGCTCCATAAGCCCAACAGGCACCCTATTGCTCTTGAAGCCTTCTGTCCTCCGCGCTTACAGCTTCGGAGCAGGAGAGACTTCACTTGCTGTGTCCAGCTTGTGCTCTTCAGATCTACGTCCACCGCATCAGCTAGTGGCGTAGGTCAGAGCAGTTTCTACATGTGCTGAATGAGACATGCTATTGCCCTCTCCTATGAGGCGCGTGGCCTCACTTCGCCTCTAGGAATCAGGGCTCTTTCAGCCAAAGGGATTGCCTCATCTATTGCACTAGCAAGAGGTATTCCCCTGCAGCAAGTGTCTGCTAAGCAGGTAAACCCAGTCCACTGCCGAATTGTTTCAGTGCTGGAGTTTCCGTCCTCGGGTCTATGCCCTAGCACTTTCAGGACGTGCGTAACTGCATCCTCTCTCAACTATCTTCCAAAAGCTAACTATAAACCCAACAGGCACCCTATTGCTTTTGAAGCCTTCTGTCCTCCACGCTTACAGCTTCGGAGCAGGAGAGACTTCACTTGCTGTGTCCAGCTTGTGCTCTTCAGATCTACGTCCACCGCATCAGCTAGTGGCGTAGGTCAGATGCTATTGCCCTCTCCTATGAGGCGCGTGGGCTCACTTCGCCTCTAGGAATCAGGGCTCATTCAACCAGGGGATCGCCTCAGCTATTGGATTAGCAAGAGGTATTCCCCTGCAACAAGTGTGTGCCAAGCAGGTAGACCCAGTCCACTGCCAAAATGTTTCAGTGCTGGAGCTTCTGCAGTAAAAGCTTGTCCTTGGGCTTGTGCCCTAGTACCCTCAGGATTTTCTTAGCTGCATTGTTTGAAGCCTTCTGTCCTCCGCCTTTTACAGCTTCGGAGCAGGAGAAACTTCACTTACTATCCAGTATGTGCTCTTCAGATTCACGTCCACCGCATCAGCTAGTGGCGTAAGTCAGAGTGCCACTATGCTGGGTGAGAGATGCATATTGCCCTCTCCTATGAGGCGCGTGGGTTCACTTCGCCTCTGGGAAGCAGGGCTCACCCAACCAGGGTGATCATCCCAGTCTCACCAGCAGGAGGTATCCCCTGCAGTAATTGTGTGGCGCGAAGGGTTGGTTCCTCCCCGCACACATTTCTTACATTTATAAATCTGGATGTTCATGCTACTCCGGGCTCACTGCCCCCGAGTTAGCTGCCCAGGCATAGCTCTGAGACCTTCTTGGCTTTGTGCGCACACGCTACACAACCTTGGGGTCCAGACACCTGTAGTGCGGCGGCGTTGGTATTCTCGTTCCCATAGCGTTTTCACGCAGCATCGAGTGTAGCCTTGCTAGGGAATGTCTCGGGTTACATTTCTGTAACCCTGTTCCCTGAAAGGCGGGAACGAGATGCTGCGTCGCAATGCCACACTACCACGTGACCGGACGGCTGTTCAGACAAATTAATCTGAGGTCGTTGCCGGCTCACCTGTTTTTATAACCTCCACCTACATGTAATCAGATGACGTCACCTGTCGAGGTTATATATAGCCAAAAACTTTGGCGTGTTTTCACAGCATGCTTCAACGACCGGCAACGCGACAAACTGGTTCCCATAGCGTTTTCACGCAGCATCTCGTTCCCGCCTTTCAGGGAACAGGGTTACAGAAATGTAACCCGAGACTTTTCTAGCATGAACCGCCTTTTTAAGGTCATGCCACAACATCTCAATAGGATTCAGGTCAGGACTTTGACTAGGCCACTCCAAAGTCTTCATTTTGTTTTTCTTCAGCCATTCAGAGGTGGATTTGCTGGTGTGTTTTGGGTCATTGTCCTGCTGCAGCACCCAAGATCGCTTCAGCTTGAGTTGACGAACAGATGGCCGGACATTCTCCTTCAGGATTTTTTGGTAGACAGTAGAATTCATGGTTCCATCTATCACAGCAAGCCTTCCAGGTCCTGAAGCAGCAAAACAACCCCAGACCATCACATTACCACCCCCATATTTTACTGTTGGTATGATGTTCTTTTTCTGAAATGCTGTGTTACTTTTACGCCAGATGTAACGGGACACGCACCTTCCAAAAAGTTAAACTTTTGTCTCGTCGGTCCACAAGGTATTTTCCCAAAAGTCTTGGCAATCACTGAGATGTTTTTTAGCAAAATTGAGACGAGCCTTAATGTTCTTTTTGCTAAAAAGTGGTTTGCGCCTTGGAAATCTGCCATGCAGGCCGTTTTTGCCCAGTCTCTTTCTGATGGTGGAGTCGTGAACACTGACCTTAATTGAGGCAAGTGAGGCCTGCAGTTCTTTAGATGTTGTCCTGGGGTCTTTTGTGGCCTCTCGGATGAGTTGTCTCTGCGTTCTTGGGGTAATTTTGGTCGGCCGGCCACTCCTGGGAAGGTTCACCACTGTTCCATGTTTTTGCCATTTGTGGATAATGGCTCTCACTGTGGTTCGCTGGAGTCCCAAAGCTTTAGAAATGGCTTTATAACCTTTACCAGACTGATAGATCTCATTTACTTTTGTTCTCATTTGTTCCTGAATTTCTTTGCATCTGGGCATGATGTCTAGCTTTTGAGGTGCTTTTGGTCTACTTCTCTGTGTCAGGTAGCTCCTATTTAAGTGATTTCTTGATTGAAACAGGTGTGGCAGTAATCAGGCCTGGGGGTGACTACAGAAATTGAACTCAGGTGTGATAAACCACAGTTAAGTTATTTTTTAACAAGGGGGGCAATCACTGTTTCACATAGGGCCATATAGATTTGGAGTTTTTTTTTCTCCCTTAATAACGAAACCTTCATTTAAAAACTGCATTTTGTGTTCAATTATGTTATCTTTGACTAATAGTTAACGGTTTTTGATGAGCAGAAACATTTAAGTGTGACAAACATGCAAAAGAATAAGAAATCAGGAAGGGGGCAAATAGTTTTTCACACCACTGTAAAGCATTCAATGGTCTAGCGCCACCGTATCTGAGCGAACTGCTAGTGTCTTACGATCCGCCACGCCTACTTCGATCAAAGGATGCAGACTGCTTGTCAGTACCGCGTATTTTGAAAACTACAGCTGGGGGCAGAGCTTTTTCTTACAAAGCCCCAAAATTATGGAATAGCCTTCCAAATAGTGTTCGGGACTCAGACACAGTCTCAGTGTTTAAGTCTAGGCTAAAAACCTATTTATTTAGCCAAGCATTTTTATAAATAGATTTGTCTTAGGTAAAGGAGCAGATCTAGGGGACTCATGGATGTTTAGATGCTGTCTTCCTCACTCTCATTTGATCACTCAGGTTTGTTGACTGTGAGGTGATTGTTTGCTTTACATCTCAGGGAGCCCTCATGTTTGTGTTTCCTTCTGGCTCTCCTTTTTAGTTATGCTGTCATAGTTAGTCCTGCCGGAGTCCCTGCTTGCACTCTACAGTAAATATGCATTCACATTATACATTATTTGACTGTGACCATACCTAACTGCCATCTCTCCTCTTCTCTTCCTCCCCCTCTTTCTCTTTCCTCTCTCCCCCTGTCTCCCCCTTTCACTCTTTCTCTCTCTCTCTGTCGAGCTACACATGTCATTCCTGAGCTGCCAGTGATCCAGACTCCCTCTGCCCTCCGGACCTGTCTGACCCATCCTGGTGCCCCATTTCTGGTTGGAGGTCTCGTCACATGGATGCCCCGTGTGTCTCTTTGGGAACCGTCTGGTGTCTGGGGATGATTCTCTCTACTTAGAAGATGGTTCTGGCCTCGACTGGTGTTGTCAGCTGTTTCTCTGAGGACTTGACAATTTGATAGTTCAGGACTGGAACTTTCTACAAGTCTATCTGAGTCATCAATAACTACCTGGACTCCATTTTAACATCAATTAACATCAACTATTATAGCTGAACTGCCTGACACCTAACACACTGTATAAATGCAGATCATTTCCTGCTATCTGTTTCACCCAGATGAGGATGGGTTCCCTGTTGAGTCGGGTTCCTCTCAAGGTTTCTTCCTATTACCATCTCAGGGAGTTTTTCCTTGCCACTGTCGCCCGCGGCTTGCTCACCAGGGAATATCTGACCATTTTGATTCATACACATTCACATTCCATACAAACTTAAATAATTCGTTTGATTGTGTAAAGCTGTTTTGAGACAATGTCAATTGTTAAAAGCGCTATATAAATGAAATTGAGTGGAATTGAAAGATTGAAAATACAAAAAGAGAAAAATTATTAAAAATATATTCCTTGGAAACGGTGATTAAGAAGTGATTAAGCATTTTTAACTTCCTACGTGTGGTTACCACAGTCAAGAATTAGCACATTACTTTCATTTAATTGAACCCTTAAAAATATAATATGTAAGTTCATACAGTACATAAGGCTGCTCATAATTGGGATATGGATAGATCCTTAATAAATGGCTTGAGCCCTTATTATTCTCATTACGAGAGGTTCACCAAAGCCTGCACAGAGTTCTCCCGGTTTGAATTACTATATTGGTGAAAGCTTCTGGGTGTGTCATTATACAAAAATCTGAAAAGTGCAATTAAGTAATCTCTTGACCTGATAGCAAATCTCTACAGGTGCAAGAACATCAAGTCTGGCTGTACTGTATAAGTGGCATTCTGCTAGGTGAGTTTGCACAAGGAGATAAAGTGCTTGTAATATAGCCCATATCTCACATCAAATGACTGGCCAAGCGGCAAGGGCCCAACGAGGTGACACTGTAATTCAAGGACACTGACTAGGAGGTAAAGTAAATGGATAAAGAAAGGGGAGCTGCATATATACCACCTCCTCAAACCATGGAGAGAGGTGGTCATGTGGCTTTGGTCACAATTGTTCAAGAGAGGGAGGAGCTAGGACCAGTGGTAAATCTAAATATGGTCGCTCAACTCACCATATTCTCTTACTGTATGTAGGACACCTCTAACTGTTGCAAATAACAAAGGTTGCCGAGGTTGCATATAGAATTTTCCGTTGTATTCTTGCATCTACTCTGTAATACTCCAAAAGTGGAACCATAGACCAACCAATTTTTTTTGCCCAAAAACAAGAAACAAATATTTTAGGAGGAGCTCATGGTCATGCTCAGGGTAATCAAGAGTCCCAGTCTGGTGGTCAACACTCAAGGTTAGGACCAGTTCTGTGTCCACTTGAGAAAAATAAATGCAGTGTCGATCCTGATCAATCGGTTAGGTGCGGCTCACTTATGGAAAGAATCTGTCATGTGCATGCTGCTTAGGCTTTTACAGTATTTAGGTAAAAGTTTTACTCTGGTCTTATAGGCTCCTGATCTTTTACCCCTTCGTTTTGCACACAGAGAGGCTAGGGGCATCATGCTGAACATTAGTTACAAGCTGTCAGTGCACATGATTAAATACTGTGCCTATAAAGTAGTGTGTCTGACCATCAGCTGGCTGTGCCTCAGCCTTTGATACTAGGATGCACCTTCACCTTATGTTTGCTCCATTGGTTTCACCACAAGATGCTAAGGCCTATTTTGTCTAACAAGGGTTCTGTGTTTTATTGAGTGGTGGAAAAGATCAAGAGGGGAGCGACAAGTGCTATGAGTGAAAGAGAGAGACAGAGATGTGTGCACCTCAGACCTGAGTGTATCTGTGTGTCTGGGTCAAAGCGAAGACTGTGAAGAGGAATAAAAGAGCCTGTTTCAGTTGTCTCAAGCCTGACTACCATCTCCCCTCAGAAAGTGTCTCACACAGACACACACACACACAGTTGAATGTTTTCATAAGTTTTCATTCTGCCTCTATCCCTAAATGAATTATTTATGCATAGCTTCATCAAGCTGTTTGGTTAAAAAACAAAATTAAGGTAATTTCTTGTTTTTCCTTAACTACACATCAAGGACTGATCACTTCAATGAAAGGACAGACGTGTACCAAAGTAGATTGTGGTTTAAAAATGTTTAAGTAAATTATGTGAAGAAAAACAGTGTTTTTACCTACCCTCTGTATTGCCTTGTTGGAACACAATTCCGTGATTCCGAGTATTGTCGACATTACATCAGGAGGGCCAGAAGGATTTAAACAAGCCTCGAGATAACACATCTGTTCAGTGTTTCACAAAAAAAAGAGTGAGATCTTTCATACTGTATGTGAATACTTTATTGCTTTGTATGATGCAATGTGTGTTAATATCATTGTTATGTGCTGTATACAAACATGATATTTGCACAATTATCAACTCCACTCTGTACTCTACACGACTAAGAAGCCTGACCAAACATGTCATGACCTATGACTGAAAATCTTTCTATAAACAGTTAATTGACAACAATTTGGAACAGCTTTCACGTATTTCCTCTGTGCAAGGCAACATACTGAAAGTCTTGTGTCAACCAATACAGACTCAGTGAAAAGAAAGGATTACAAGACTCAGAGCGTTTTTACATAGCTGACAATTTGCTCCATGGCCTTCACTCCTGCAGGAAAGGTCAGGATGGCGTTCCCGAAGAAGTTCATAATGCCATGGAAGCCATCAGGGACGTGATACCATGTAATCTTGACTCCCAGGTCCTGTAGTCTCTTCCTGAACAGGATCCCATCATCCCTCAGCACATCATACTCACAGGTTAGGATAAAAGTGGGTGGCGTGAGGCGGAGCACGTCATCCTCAGCCAGCAAAGGTGAAATCCCTGGCTCGAGACCATCTTTAACTATGTGATACACTTCACCATCGTGGGTTGTCACCACCTGCTTCCCACAATCTTGAAATTCCGGTGGGAGGTTTGAGGGGTCGAGCCACTTGCTGTAGTGAAGTTTTAACTCGGCAGGAACATGTCTGCCCTCCAGCACATCCTGGCACACAGACATGTCACCATTTAGGTACTGAAGGAAGTAGAAAACTGTACGGGCGCGGAACAATACAGGAACGGAGTGGTTCTGCCGATAAGAGGGCAGGTTAAAGTCAGCCATCTGCAGTGCTGGGTAGATGAGGACGAGGGCACAGGGCGATGGCAGATGCCCATCCGGGCTTGTAGCCAGCCTCTGGCTGACAGCAGCTGCCAAATTACCGCCTGCACTGTCTCCTCCTAGTGCCACACGGAGCGGGTCCACATTGAACTCAGCCGCCACCGACAGGAAATGACGCGTAGTGAGTTCGCAGTCATCTAATGCTGCAGGAAACCGGTGCTCAGGAGCAAGTCTGTAACTGGCAAGATAACAAAAAACACAATGCTTTATTCATACTTTCTCAACAAATGAATGAAAAAATATTTACGATGTAATGTCAGTACATATACCACAATATATGATTATCTATAGAAATAAAATAATGTTTTGTCTGTACATTGGTCAGAAATCGCCTTTTCAATTATATCTCTACGTTTTTTTACATTGGAGGACCCGAAACCGCTGAAATAACAGCACTGAAGTGGTATAAATTAATTTCGGTGTGGTTGACGCAAAACATAATCCTTATTTAATCTCATTTTCCGACTTCAATTGTTCGACTTGATCACTCACTGATTTACTGAAGTAGGAATGTATTTGGCCAACGACACACGAAGTACAACTTAGCGTAAACAAGCCGTAATGTACTCAACCTTGCAACATTTTATTGCTTTGTATTAGCAGAAAGTTCTGCTTTCATTAAAGATGATCAGCTTATTTTTAGCTTGAACTTTTTAACCTTTTAAACAAACCCATTACCCATCAGGACGGATACTTACACTAGTTAAATATATATCACAAAACGATTAGCTTTAAATAACAAATACATATTTTTTTACTTGGATAAAAATTACCAGATTTTTTGTTTCTTACCCCACAGACACGACCACAGTATCAGTCTCTTTTGCAATGTGCCGGCAAACTTCATCATACAACTCTAAAAAAAAAAAAAAATTGGAGAAAATGCAACATTACTGACTACTTAGACAAATAAATAAAACAAACAAACAAGCGGTGTGTCTCACTGATGCTGCCAACAACCCATCCTCCTCCATGATAATACAGGAGTGCTCGTCTTTTGTTCTGTGAGACATCTGTGGGCTCGTAGATCCTAACTGGCACTCCAGAAAAGGTCGAGTCTTTAATGCGGAGGCCGGCAGGAGGGGGGCGTTGACGGCCAATTGCGCGATCCATACACCATCGAGTAAAACGCACTTGATGACACAAACCCAGGCGCTCCAGGATTCGACCCTGACACAACATTCACCAGAAAAGGAAAAAAATATATATATATTTTTTATCCCACAGTGTAAATGAGACTCAAGGGCAGGCACATACTGTACTGTATGAACATATGAAAGTTGTGCTATGAATTACAGTATTACCTAGACATTTTTAGAATCTGTGTACATTAGTTATCTAACTAATACTGTATTATAATATGGTAAAAATATATATTTAGACACATGACTATTAAGTTCAAATTCACTTCTAAAGCACCAACAACAATGTTGAACATAGTGCTGTACAAACAATAACACAAACAACAAAAGACAGATAGACAGAATATAGCCATATATCTAAAATAGAGTTTAAAAAAGAAATAGAGTTTAAAAAAGAAATACATATACGCCGTTCACACTTATCCTTGATCGAACGGTATCATAAAAAAATATGTCTTCAAATGGCTTTTAAACTGGCCAAGCGTAGGCAAGTCCCTAATATATGAAGGCAAACTGTTCCATAAATTAGGGGCAGCGACCGCAAAAGCGCGGTCCCCTCTAGACCTCATCTTAGACCGAGGAACTACAAGAAGTTTCTGTGATTGAGATCGTAATAATCTCGTTGACGTTTGTTCCTGGATTAGATCAGCAATATAGGTTGGTGCTAAACCATGTAAAGATTTGAAAACAAATAATAAAATTTTTTAATTTATCCTAAAAGTAACAGGCAACCAATGCAAAGCTTTGCGGAGTAATACGTTAGAATTTGCATGTGCTTGTAAGCAGTCTTGCAGCCGCATTCTGGACCATCTGCAATCTATCTAAGACTTTATTTTGAGCACCATAATATAGCGAGTTACAATAGTCTAATCTATAAATAATAAATGCATGGATTACCTTTTCCAAATCTTTCTTGGATAAAAAGGACTTTATTTTGGAAATCATCCTCAGTTTAAAGAAGCTCGTTCTAACGATTTCATTAATTTGCTTGTCAAATTTAAGTGCACTATCACAAATCATCCCCAGATTTTTTACATGATATTTTCTAAACTGGCACAAAGGACCCACCTTAGATTCAACTGCGTTATCCGGTTCGGAGGGACCAAACAAAATCAATTCTGTTTTCGATTCATTTAGGCTCAAAAGATTTATAGACATCCATGCCTTAACTTCATTAAGACAAGCCAGCAATCTTTCTATGGCAGTGGAGTCATTTGACTTAAGTGGTATATACAGCTGTGTATCATCTGCATAGCAGTGAAATGACACACTGTATTTTCGCAGAATTGAACCCAAAGGAAGCATATAGACAGAAAAAAGAAGTGCCAAAACGGACCCTTGTGGAATACCACACGATAAAGGTGATGAAATTGATGTACATTCACCCATACAAAGAGAGAAACGTCGATTTAGGAGGTAGGACTTAAACCAATTTAAGGCATTTCCAGAGATGCCTACACATGCTTCAAGCCGAGAAATCAGAATATGGTGGTCAACCGTATCAAACGCTGCTGTAAGATCCAGCAGCAGAAGAACAGTCACATTCCGTTGATAGGTTGACCTAAAAATATCATTAAAAACCCTCAATAACACGGTCTCTGTGCTATGGTGCTTCTTAAAACCCGACTGTAATACTTCACTGATGTGATTTTCGTCAATAAATGACTCCAGTTGGGTCAGAACACATTTCTCTAGAATCTTTGAGATTGGTCTATAATTGCAAAGAACGCTCTTATCTAGATTTAAGTTAAGTTAAGCCTTTATTTGTCACACATATATTATATCACAGTGAAATTCCTTCTTTGCATATCCCAGCGTAACTGGGGTCAGAGCGCAGGGTCAGCCATGATACAGCACCCCTGGAGCAGATAGGGTTAAGGGCCTTGCTCAAGGGACAACAGTGGGAACCTGGTGGAGCTGGGTATCGAACTGCCGATCTTCCGATCAGTAACTCAGTGCCTCAGCCCTCTGCGCTACCACTGCCCCATATTACAGTCATATACAGTATATGGAAATGACATTTTAAAAGTTTCAGATACTATGAATCATTTGTCATTTACCACTTCATCTATCACCTATACCGTAGATCTCATTGACCTAAAAACACTAGCATTCTAGCTAGAATTGCTAGCATTAGCCAACTGCAAATGTGTTACTTACTGTAGCTAAAAAGTAAAGAATAGCTGGGCCGGGGCAGCAGTTAATTTTAATTAGCTTCAGCTGCAGTCAGAAATTAATATACATTCACTTTTTTCCAAAGCAGGATGATAGTACAACATACATATTAAAGAAAAGGAAAACAAAAAACAAAAAAAACAGGAATTTGGTGAACAAATTTAATTTATTGGTGGTTTTCAACCACATTATCTAATTAACTAGCATACACTAGATTTGTTAACTGTATATAATGAAAATAATTCAATGTCAACATACTGCACATAAAAGATCAACATTTGATGTCATAATTTCGCACTATAAAAGTTTACATTATTAGGAATGCTGCTTATTCTTGAATCATTTTCCTTCCTTTGTATGAAACTCAGGGGGCTTTTAGGAATGTTTTTTTTGTTTGTTTGTTTTGCTTGTTTGTTTTAGCGTTCAGTTTTGTTTATACCATAGGGCATATTTAATGAGCGAAAAGATGTAGACATGTTTCTAATCCATTCGGGGTCATTTATGGAACAAAAAAAAGCATTAAATATTGTATTACTCTAAGTTTTCCTCTAAATTTTAGCAGCCAGATCAAAGAATAATGACTGGACATGGTTTGGACCTTGATCTGTTTCAGTGTGATTACACATTAATCTGTTTCATTTTATTCAATGCACCTGACTGT
The DNA here is from genome assembly GCA_030522415.1 of Channallabes apus. Lineage (NCBI taxonomy): Eukaryota > Metazoa > Chordata > Actinopteri > Siluriformes > Clariidae > Channallabes > Channallabes apus. Next base: position 24,377,431 of record CM060123.1, on the reverse strand, counting down.
TATCATATCAAGATTAACAAGTTTGATTGACATTAATATTTAAACAGTTTATAGGTTATACATTTAACAATGGTTGCTTGATTTGTTTAAAATTGGAACAATGAAACAATCATCCTACTTTATTTTCATTCAGAACGTATTCACTCAAAAGGACTTTGCTTCAAGCACTGAGTTATGCGATAACTCAGCACAAATACAAACCAGGAATAGGAAAGATAAGCATTGTGTCATATTTCACATGTTGAGACTCAGAGTAATGCACAACTGGGTTCAACAAGAGAATTTAAACTGTAATGACTATTGTAATGTAATGACTACATACTGTAGAAAATATGAATTACATAAATTTTTTTAAGAACTTATGATAGAAATTTAAGAACCATTAGCAAATCACAACGTACACACTCACCACAACTGCTATGCCCACCATAAAACAGTGCACAAGGTGAAGTCTTCCACCATTACTAAGTCCAGGTGGAATTTCAGCATTCATTAACTCAGAAAACACCAATCCGATTACCAAAAGGCAAAATGCTGCAGCCAGAGCAGCGAAACCAATAATCAGAATAGCAGTTCCTATGTACATGACTGCACCGAAGTGAAGCTTTCAACAGCTCAAACAACTTTCTGACTTAAAGCACTGTGTTAATGTTATCTTGAGTCTGTCACGCTTCTTCCGGTGTCTGTGTGTGCGTGGCATGACTGCAGAGGCGAGCTGACGGTTTAGTAAGGGCGTTTCCCAGATAGCAAGGTGACATTGATTCAATGTTGAAATTTCATCAGAATCATCATTTTGGTTGAGGTTGATTATTCAATGCTAAATAATGTTGAATCAATGTTGATAATTCATTGCTTTTCTGTGTTGAAAAGACAAACATTGAATCAATGTTGATTTTTGGTCTTGGAACCCATCCTCATTCAACAATGTAAGGCAAATTAAATTAACTAAGTGCATTTCTATAAAATGTGTATGCATGTGTGTATGTGTTTAAAACAGGTTAAAAAATTGACTACGAGAGATTTGCCATGGTGCTTAAAAAAAAAAAAAAAAAAAAAAAAAAAAAAAATATATATATATATATATATATATATATATATATATATATATATATAAGCATTTGTTTGAGAGCTTAGTTCCTGTTTCCCATTGTCTGTGTCTGACCCAGAGCAGTGTGCATGCCCCACATGGAAAGAACCTATATGAGGATATATGCACATATATGAAACCTATATGCAGAATATATGCGCATATATCCGCACCTATATGAGGATATATGCGCATATATGAAACCTATATGCAGTATATATGCATATATATGATAATATATATGCTGCATATATGCGTATATATGCCACATGTAGGCAACATTGAGGTGCATATATGTGCATATACAGGCCATATACTGTAGGTCTCCTGTATTGCTTCTTTATATCCACATATAAGCCCTATATGTACATACAAGATATGTCTCCTATGGCAGGATCTGGTCATTTTAGCTCATATCTCACTTTGGCAACTGTCATACATGATGCCTAGCTTATATTTTCTATTATCAAGGCAATAACGAAGAACTAACAAAACAAAAAAGCAAAAAACTAATCCTAATTGGCCACATACAGTATATGAGGATATATGCACATATATGAAACCTCAGTCTCCGTGAAAATCTTTTTGAAACACGTCACTAAAATTAACTGAAATGAGAAATATATCTATAGAAAGCTTAAAGTGTCTGCTTTTAAATGATGCAAGTCACATTGAAAACATTCATTCATTCATTCATTCATTTTCTATACCGCTTAATCCTGTGTTCAGGGTCGCGGGGGACCTGGAGCCTATCCCAGGAGACTTCGGGCACTAGGCGCGGGGTACACCATGGACAGGGTGCCAATCCATCGCAGGGCACACACACACACTCACACACTACGGGCAATTTGGGAATGCCAATTAGCCTAACCTGCATATCTTTGGACTGTGGGAGGAAACCGGAGTACCCGGAGGAAACCCACCAAGCACGGGGAGAACATGCAAACTCCATGCACACAGAGATGGGAATCGAGCCTGGCCGGGGAATCGAACCCAGACCCTGGAGGTGCAAGGCGACAGTGCTAACCACTACACCACCGCGCCGCCGCACATTGAAAACAAATATTCTCAATTTATGTAATCCGTATGAAACCAAGGAGATGCACAGAATTTCTGTCGCACTTATATTACTTATATATATAATTATAGACCACAATGTCAGCATGATCTTGCGTTGTTTCCTTATCACTTCTTGTGTGCGTTTGGCTGTAGCTTGCACACCAGACAGAGTTGTTGGCGATTCTTCCTATTGTAAAGTCATGCAGTGTGTAATCTCCTGTCGCCAATTCATTGTGCAGTGTAGAGACCTGCACTCCCGCGGGAGTACCGCGGGACCCAGCGCACGGAGTGCGGCGCGGGACAAAATTTGATGGGTGAATGCGGGTGCGGGCGGGAAGGTCCTCATGTATGTGCGGACTACTTTGCTCTCAAACTAAATGCAATGTAATAATAGGCGTTATTTAATAATAGCATTAACAGTGCAGCATGCATCTAACTCGGGGTAAAAAGCTTATAATAAAATCATCAAAATAAGTCTTCATGTTAAGAATAAATATGCAAACAGTACGGTATCTGAGCGTACGGATTGGAAATTTGTACATACAGTTTGTTAATCCGTGGCCACGATTTGTTAAACTGAGGGAACAGTTTAAGTATTTGTGAGTGCGGGGGACAAATTGCAAAACCGTCGCCACGGATTGATTTTTTTATTTATTTATTTTTTTGGTCCTACAGGTTTTTTTTTTTTTTTTTTTGCACATAACAGACTACATTGTTACATTAAGTATATTTGTTTTCATAGCATTGAATATGTACATTGTAGGACAACATTTGCAGATTGTGAAATAACACATACTGCATAGGTCCTTCTCAAAAAATTTGCATATTGTGGTAAAGTTCATTATTTTCTGTAATGTACTGATAAACATTAGACTTTCATATATTTTAGATTCATTACACACAACTGAAGTAGTTCAAGCCTTTTATTGTTTTAATATTGATGATTGTGGCATACAGCTCAAAATCCCTATCTCAAAAAATTAGCATATCATGAAAAGGTTCTCTAAATGAGCTATTAACCTAATCATCTGAATCAACTAATTAACTCTAAACACCTGCAAAAGATTCCTGAGGCTTTTAAAAACTCCCAGCCTGGTTGATTACTCAATACCGCAATCATGGGTAAGACTGCCGACCTGACTGCTGTCCAGAAGGCCATCATTGACACCCTCAAGCAAGAGGGTAAGACACAGAAAGAAATTTCTGAACGAATAGGCTGTTCCCAGAGTGCTGTATCAAGGCACCTCAGTGGGAAGTCTGTGGGAAGGAAAAAGTGTGGCAGAAAACGCTGCACAACGAGAAGAGGTGACTGGGCCCTGAGGAAGATTGTGGAGAAGGACCGATTCCAGACCTTGGGGGACCTGCGGAAGCAGTGGACTGAGTCTGGAGTAGAAACATCCAGAGCCCCCGTGTACAGGCGTGTGCAGGAAATGGGCTACAGGTTACAAATTTTGCATGTCATTCAGAAATCCAGGTGCCAGAGTCTGGAGGAAGACTGGGGAGAGGGAAATGCCAAAATGCCTGAAGTCCAGTGTCAAGTACCCACAGTCAGTGATGGTCTGGGGTGCCATGTCAGCGGCTGGTGTTGGTCTACTGTGTTTTATCAAGGGTAGGGTCAATGCAGCTAGCTATCAGGAGATTTTGGAGCACTTCATGCTTCCATCTGCTGAAAAGCTTTATGGAGATGAAGATTTCATTTTTCAGCACGACCTGGCACCTGCTCACAGTGCCAAAACCACTGGTAAATGGTTTACTTACCATGGTATTACTGTGCTCAATTGGCCTGCCAACTCTCCTGACCTGAACCCCATAGAGAATCTGTGGGATATTGTGAAGAGAAAGTTGAGAGACGCAAGACACAAGAATCTGCAAAAGGATTCCCGACCAAGTATTGAGTGCATGACTGAACATAATTATTTGAAGGTTGACTTTTTTTGTATTCAAAACACTTTTCTTTTATTGGTCGGATGAAATATGCTAATTTTTTGAGATAGGGATTTTGGGTTTTCATGAGCTGTATGCCACAATCATCAATATTAAAACAATAAAAGGCTTAAACTACTTCAGTTGTGTGTAATGAATCTAAAATATATGAAAGTCTAATGTTTATCAGTACATTACAGAAAATAATGAACTTTATCACCATATGCAAATTTTTTGAGAAGGACCTCTACAGTATATAAAAAAAATCTAATGTGTGCATTGTATCTATGGAAGATTGTAGGACATTTAAAAACATATGTTGCATATCTATACATTTGTAAAAAGTCACATTTCCATAAATTTAAGACCCACCTTCTGTCATTCATAAACAACTACCACTCCATGTTTTTAGAGCATTATATAGTTCTAACCTTTTGTTTGTTTTTCATTTTTTAGATGCACTACAACAACAACAGCTGAAAGCTGAAAAAAAGGAGGCCACAGAGTTTCTTTGCTTCAACAGGTCAGAAATGGCTTCGTTATGCCCCAGAACGGCTGGGGGGAATTGCTCGTGGTGGAAAAAAAAAGTTCAGACTTATGTCTTATCTGTTTTGCTGAGTAAATACATTTCAACTTACGAATAATGTTTCAGTCATCTGTTGTGTTTCTGACTTGGTTGTTTCTATTTGCATTTGCCTGAATTTTGCTGAGGCAGGCTGCCATTTTTATATTATGGTTTTCCAGTCTCTTCCCTTGGCAGTTAGATTCTCTTCTAATAGTTCTCTTCTAAAAAGTCATTTTGTCATCCAGTTTATAATAATTTGTATGTAAGTTGTAGTGTGTTTTATTATATAGTTGTTTTATTGTAATTGTGATGTTACTTCCTTTTTAAATGGGTATGGAGCATAAATAAATAAATACGTTTACATGTAAACTGAAGGATGTTGAGTTACTGACTTTTTGTTTAAAAAAAAAAGCTTTTCAGCCCTACATGGTCTCTGATTTAAAGAAATAAATCAAAATGGATATGATTTACTGTCATAGAATCTTGCTGTACATAAAGCAAGACTAAACTATAATTGATTCAATGTAAAATAAGTGATTGAATTTAAGTTGAACAAACATTGATTTTATGCCCATCTTGATCTATTTTTCATCATTGAAATAACATTATTTCAAGGTGCAAACCTGATGAAAAATCAACATTTACCATTTAAATTTCAACACTGATTCAATGACAAATTGGTTGATGCTTTAATGTTGATTCAATGATGTTCTGCTATCTGGGTTATTTAAATAACAAAAGAACGTAACACAAACCTATAACTGCACCAAAAGCTAGACGCCTGACTGAAGTTCAGTCAGGCTATTTATAACAAAACGTAATCAAACACAATTATCTTCCCTCGGTTCAGGTGAGCTTCTACGTCACCTGACCGAGGTGCAAACTGAAGCAGCTTTTTGCATGGAATGTTTTTAGCACTAACAGTGCAGTTTTAGTTTAAGTTTGCTCCTATGTTGCAACTTTATTGCAACACCCTGTGTACAGTTAGGACAAAATAGGATTTATTTTTTTATGTGCAGCTTTATTCAAGAGATTTGACATTTTCATATATGGTCAGTCAGACAAGAACAAAAATCTGAGGCAACAGTAAGCACAATTTGACGAAAACTAGGCGTTTTTTATTTTATTTTATTTTTTTATTCTTTAACAGTCCAGGGTCTAAGAGCCTCTTCCCACTGTAGACTCAGATTGTATGTAATTATGCACAGTATATAACTCACATAACTTAATAAAAGCAAAAAATAAGTGAAAGCTTTTATATCTGTGCTGTGTTTGCAATGTCTTTTATTATTATTAGCATTAGAGAAGAAAGAACAAAGTGTGCTTGACTGAATATGAACTTTTCATTCTTGATCTGTAGATGGCAGTGACACTCTGATGAAACTGATGACAGACAACCACTTCAGTGCATACGCTCAAGGGGTGAGTTGCCAAGCCCATTGTTTTTCTGCAGAATAGAAATACTTTTTATCTGCCATTGATTAAATTGTTATTTCATTAATACCAGTATCTGTAATACTATAAAATCCTTGTTTCTAAATACTGTTATACTTTGTGACTTTTATAAATTACTGTGTTTTGGTTGTGCATTGGTGGCTCAGTAGTACTGTAGGTTTCCCACTTGTCATGCGGAAGGCCTGGGAATAATTCCCACCTAATGCCCAAACCCCAGCCACCGGACACAGTGCCGGTCTCAAGTCTGAATGCAATGGGAGGGCTGCATCAAGAAAGGCCAAGTTTTGTGCAGATTGGATGGTCCACTGTGGCGTAGCCTCGACAGGACCAGTTTAAAGACCTAACAACAACATATTTGTGTGTTTTAATGTTATAGGAAACTGTGTTGTCCTTTGTCCTGTTCCTGTCCATACATATACAAAAACAATGTTTTTCATAACTAAAAATAAATATATAAATCTATTTTTATTCTCATTTTTTAAATTGCAAAGATAAGGAGTCCAGTGGCTACTTACATTTGGATGAGCATATGGATTAATAGAGAACTAAGCTGAGTAGCTTAGCTTTTTCTATTTTTACCCCTCTTTTTTAATCATAATAATTTATATTCATCTGGGCTGTATTTTCTCTAGAGATTCTAAGTGAATTTAATGTTAGTAACCCTGAATATGTCTAATTTTCCTACATAGTTCATGACTTTTATATTATTTGTTTTTATAAATTGAATGCCAAATCTAAAAATCATCTAAAAATACTGTAACCAACATACTGTACTTTATTGAAAAGTGGCATTATTATTACAAACCAGCATGTTACTGTAGTGTAACAGGTGGTTGCGTAGTTACAGGCTCCTGGCCAGCACTGTGGGAAGCTTCCCCGTTGATTTTATAAAAGAAGAAGAGAGGCTAGGCTAGGCTAACAGCAGCAATCACACGGCTAAGATCTTTTATGTCAGAAGCGCATGGGGTTTTTGTTTTGTTTCAGGTTTCCCTTTGTTTGTCTGCTGTTCCCCTGGGTGTAAACTCGTCACTGGCTGTGTTTGGGGTGTGCACGCGGAACCAGATCTTCGGCATCCACACCGCCACCAATAAAGGGACGTCCGCGCTATGAGGATGTCGGGAGAGAAGCGGGACCATCAATAGACAAGGGCTAACCTGGGCAATATTGAGGCTGATGGGTCTTTTGCTCTCCTTTATCTGTTTTGGTGTTGGAACTGGGTTTTGCCTTTGCCTACATACTTTGGCTGCATTAAAATCCCAGTGATCCCTCTCCACCAGTGTTCCACTATGTACCAGCTCATTTGTGGTGGTTACTGTTCTCCGCAGCAGGCTGGCAATGCGAGAATTGCAGTTCCGCAGTGTTGCTTGCAGTCAGAGGTGTCAAGTAACGAAGTACAAATACATCGTTACCTTACTTAAGTAGAAATTTTGGGTATCCATACTTTACTGGAGTAATTATTTTTCAGCCGACTTTTTACTTCTACTCCTTACATTTTTAAGCAATTATCTGTACTTTCTACTCCTTACTTTTTAAAAATAGCCTCGTTACTCTATTTTTATGATCAGAACGCGCAACCCCCCCCCCCCCCCCCCGTCACATGATCAGAACGCGCACAACGCCCCCCCGTCACATGATCAGAACGCGCACAACGCCCCCCCCCCCCCTCGTCACATGATCAGAACGCGCACAACGGCATTCTAACCCTATCCCCCCCCCCCCCCCCCCGTTGCATGATTAGAAAGCGAGACCTTAATGCTTTTGTCGCCCCTCACGGTACTTTTACTTTTATACTTTAAGTAGTTTTGAAACCAGTACTTTTAAACTTTTACTTAAGTAAAAACCTTGGGTTGATACTTCAACTTCTAAAGAAGTATTTTTGAACCCTAGTATCTATACTTCTACTCAAGTAATGAATGTGAATACTTTTGACACCACTGCTTGCACTCTCTCTCTCTCTCTCCATCATCCCTGGTTTCTCTCCATCCTTCCTGGTTTCCACCTTAGGCACAGAGCACGATACTGAAAGGCGAAGTCCCTGACGCTCTCGTCCGGTTCCTGGATCTGCTCCCTCAGACGCCTCTCAGCCTCGACATATGGCCCTTGGTAAGGAATACCTTCAGCAGAGCAGATTCAAATGACACCCAGCTTCTCACATTGTGTTTTTCTGCTGTCCACCAGTCTTTTGCAGTGTGGGAGAGTACAGAGGGGAATGTGGCAAGTATCTCACCATCAGAGAGTGGATGTAAGGCTAAGCATTCCTCACACCTTTCCACATAACTAATGGGGTCTTCTCCCTCAGTACCACCAAACCTAGGGAAATCTAGCTTTACAGGGGCCTTGAAGGTAGTAGTGTGTGAGGAGCTATTGAGAAAGGGAGGAGGAGGAATCGACCCTGGCCGAGAGAAAGGAGTGGATGTAACAACTGGTTGTGCACCCATCATGGCCTTTAACTGTGAGTCCTGCCTCTTCATGCACTCCACCATGGAATGGCCTACTAATGGTCTAATGGTCGGTCAACTGATCCTCACACTGCTTTTTTACTGACTGACACAGTTGTTGCATTTCTGCCTGGACACTCTCCAGTTTGTGCTGGTTTATTAACATATCATTGTTGCGGTTGTGTTGCAGCTCACCCACCTGATCTGACAGCTCATCCATTCACTGGGTGAGTCTGTCTTCTAGTGCCTGCAGAGCCGTTTCCAGCTGACCGAGGCAGGCTGCTAGCACCATGGAAATGAGGCTTTGGTAGTCTTCAGCGTCGATGGGTGGAGGAGGTGGAGGCAGCTGTTCATCGGTGACCAGTTGCTCTACCGTATCATCACTGAGTAGGCCCTCGTCATCTACCCCAGAACCCTGTTCTTCATCGGTGTCCAGATAGAGGCAGCTAAGAGTGTTAACACTAGAAGCGCCACGCCATTGTGACCTCTTTACTGTATAATGCGGTTCACCGTTCATTTTGACCGCCTATTGTTTTGAATGGGAAGCTATTGCTGACACACAATGATCGCTAGATGGCGCTTTCACCCAAAGCAAATAGTTTAGCTCAAAGATCAACTTGCACTTGGGCAATGCGCCTGTACGGGCATGGTATTCCACAAGTTTTGACGCGTATCTTTATTTAGATTTGTTACTCACGACACGGAAGTCCATGATCTCTTTGTCTCTTTTTTTATTTTCAGCATCAAAAATTTAACACTTCGTACAGTTGTCTTGAGTAAATCCACTGTGGTTACAACAACCTATTCGCTGTATCTCATTACGGTTTTCTTACGTTTACAACAACCTATTTGCTGTATCTGTAGATCACATTCTTAGATTACGGTTACAACAACCTATTTGCTATATCTTTTAGCTTACGGTCAAAGCTTGTGTTCTCCACAACTTCCGTACCTAAATTGATTTCTACCATGCACAACAGTCATGCAACTATGGAATAACGTCACAGGTGGAATAATGTCACAGAACAACTTACTATTATCATACTAAAGCTTAACTAATAAACTTAATGGTTAATGCTTAACTATTAAAGTAGAAATAAAATAAAATAAACACAACAACAAATTAAGTAAATTATGGCTCTTACAGCGCCATTCATTCCCGTGTTGACAATCGGCGATTTATATTTTTTATATTCAACTGAGAAAACCTACTATAGAGTCTCTAATGGGACAAAGTAAGTGGAAAAAAAATGGCAGAAGAAAAAAAAACAAGTCATATTTTGCATTATAACCCAAAGTTTTTTGCATGACTTTTTTCTGCCGTTTTTTCTCCTCCTTTGTCCATCTAAGGGCTTCGTACTATAACAAAAAGGAAATAATGTTCCCTGCTTTTTCCAACCTGCTTTTCTCATTTCTCTCAGCAGATGGCACAAGGGATCTCGCATACTATCTATGCGTCATTCAGTGCGTATATGTAACTATCTCAGGTTTCATTCCATATGTACAGTTTTTATAAATATATATATATATATATATATATATATATATATAGGAAGGTAGATATAATAGGAAGGTTTCTTCCTATTACCATCTCAGGGAGTTTTTCCTTGCCACTGTCGTCCTCGGGCTTGCTCACCAGGGACTATCTGAACATTTTTGATTCATACACATTCACATTCCATACAAAATTAAATAATTCTTTTGATTGTGTAAAGCTGTTTTGAGACAATGTCAATTGTTAAAAGCGCTATACAAATAAAACTGAATTGAATTGAAAAATTGAAGCGAGTGAAAAACAGCGACCAGTCTCTTTGCTTGTTGGAGGTACTCTAGATTTCTGTGGTCCGTTAGTACCATGAAGGGGTGTTCTGCTCCCTCCAACCAATGCCTCCACTCCTTTAACGCCGCTTTTATTGCTAGCAGTTCGCGATTACCGATATTATAATTGCATTCGGCAGGTGTCAATTTCCTCGAAAAGAAAGCACAGAGGTAGAGCTTCTCTGGGTGGCCATGGCACTGTGACAACATCGCTCCCAGTCCTACTTCCGATGCGTCGACCTCGACTACGAAGTGGTTATATTGTATTGTGATTGTATTGAGACCTCGATAATTAATACAGGGCCTAAGACCCCCGCCTTTTTTCTCGATAAAGAAGAAACCTGCCGATGCTGGTGACGTGGATCGGCTAATGAGTCCCTGCCGAAGAGCCTCACTCACGTATTCCTCCATTGCCCTGGTTTCTGCCACGGACAATGGGTAAATATGCGAGCACGGCGGTGTTTTCCCCGGCAGGAGCTCAATAGCGCAATCCCACGGACGGTGAGGGGGAAGTCGTGCTGCTGCCCTAACGCTAAACACGTCTTTAAAATTTTCGTACTCTGATGGCACTAAGGTTGATACTAGGGTGCTAGGACTTTCTATTGTGGTGGTTTGGACCGTCAATGTTGATGGTGTACAGAATTTTGCGCATCATGGGGACCAGGCGGTGATGCGGCAACTTGCCCAATCAAAATTAGGGTTGTGTGAGCTAAGCGATGGGAGGCCCAGCACGACGGACTGATCCAACTGAGAGATTACATAAAATTTTAACTCCTCAGTGTGATCGGGGAAAGTTAATCGAAGGCGCACGGAAATGTCTTTAATTGGCGATTGTCCTAATGGGTTGCCATCGAGAGCTTTAATCTCTCACCCAGTCTAGTGGAGGCCGCCCCTCAGTTTCAGCCCCAAAACATGTAAAAGCTGCTCTGCTTTACGCCACTGGCTGATGCGGTGGACGTAAATGAGAAGATCACGTACTGGACACAGTAAGTGAAGTCTCTCCTGCTCCGAAGCAGTAAAAGGCTGAGTACAGAAGGCTTCCAAACAATTGGGCAAGTTGAAAATGGAACTTTCGGAAGATACAGTAGTTCAGTGAGGATGCCAAATGGCCCTGACTAGCCCAGGGGCAAAGTCTAGGCAGGATGGGGAGACTGACAGATCTCCAATCCTCTTAGAGAGGTAACGGCCATTAGAAAAAAAACATCTTAAGGGTCAGAAAACTCCAGTACTGAAACAATTCGGCAGTGGACTGGGTCTAGCTGCTTCATCATACACGACATTTCACATACATTCCTTCTGAGGGCATAAGCTCTTCTAGGGGAGGGAGCCCTCTAGAATAGTCTTAATTACGCCGGCTGGAAGACCAGCTTGACTTAGACTCCCGGGGGCAGAGCTAGCAGGAAAATGAATAAAGACGTAACCTGGGCCACGTACGGGCCAAGGAGTCCAGATCCATGGTGGGCTGGAAGAGTCAGAGAGCAGCAAAGGGGACATTTGCTGATCTTTCGAGGCAAAGAGGTCCACCTCTGCTAGCTGAAATCTCTCCCAGATTGACTGACTACTTCAAGGTGGGTTTCCAATCCCCGTGTGTCAGAGCTTGACTGGACAGTGCAATTGCTCCTATTCATATGCCCTGAAATGTAAATCGCCCTGAGGGAGAGGAACCTGTATAGTTCTAGCTGTATAGTGTCTAGCTGTATAGTGGCGCGAGCACAGTCCACCCTGGCAATAATATATGAGACTACCATAGTGTAGTCCATCCGCACTAGGACATGGTAGCCTCTCAACTGCTGGAGGGGGTGCTTTAGAGCCAGAAATAGAGCCATCATTTTGAGGCAATTGATATGCCGCGCGAGAAGAAGGCCTCTCCAGCTCCCTTGGGCTGGACAGTCATCTAAGACCGCACACCGGCCCGTGAGGGAAGCGTCTGTCGTTAGCATCTGTGATGACGAGACGGACTTAGAGTGGGACCCAGAGTCAGAAACCGGGGTCTTAAACCACATAGGAAGGGTACACAGCACTTGGTGCGTAACCTTTATTGGGGATTGGCCCTAGAGTGAAATCCCCTGTCTTGGCCACAACTAGGAATGTTCTCATGTGCAGAAGGCCCAAAGATGTCACCGTGGATACAGCTGCCATGAGAGCTAAGGTTTCTGAAAGTGATGATCACTTTCTGGTCTAGCTTGATTTCCTTATAGAATGGATTTGTTTACTTTTGGGTCTCAATCCTAGAACCAAAGATGAGCTAGGACGACATGCTGATGTCGAAGCGCTAGATACTGAGACTGGGCCAGCCAGTCGTCTATCCAATAGTTTGAAACCAATAGTTGTGAGGGAGGATCTAAACAGGCCAGCCTGTGCCAAAGACTGGAGGCTACTAAATTATTCACAATTAATATTCTCCCTTTCTATGACATCTTTGGTATTAACCATTTCCATTTATCAAGCCTACCTTTCACTTTATCAGCAACCCCTTCCCAGTTTTTCTGGATGAACATTTCATCTCCCAAATACACACCTAAGTACTTAAACCCTCTTGTTCCCCAGTTCAGACCATCAGGAAGGCTGGGTTTCCCTTTTAACCAATTTCCAATTAAAAGTGCTTCACTCTTGCTCCAATTAACTTTTGCAGATGATAAAGCTTTAAAATCTTCTAAGACTTCCATTAGCACTTTGACATCATTTTGCCCATTAATTAAAACCACCACATCATCAGCATAGGCAGATAAAATGATATTATTTTTTACAATCAGGTAAATTCAGACCACAAACTTTTTCTCTCTATTGTTGCAACAAAGGTTCTATGGCAAGTGAGTATAACATTGCAGACAAGGAACAGCCTTGTCTTATACCCCTGTGAACCTTAAAAGGAGTGCATAAGCCACCGTTTATTTTCAGCACACTTTCAACATCACCATAAAACACTTTCACTTTATCAATAAAATCCTGACAAATTCAAAAAGCGTCTAATGTTCTCCACAAGTAAGGGTGCTCAACCCTATCAAAAGCTTTTTCTTGATCTAGTGAAATAAGTCCAATAATAAAACCAAGCAACTTGGAGACATGAAACATATCTCGCATAAGATTAATATTGAGATGGCGGCGGTGATATCAAGATGGCGCGGGTGAATATCAAGATGGCGCCGGTGGGATATCAAGATGGCGCCGGTGAGGTCGACTGCTCCGACCACCTTTTCTTTGTTTTTGTTTTTTAAGTTAGTTTTCAGTGTTCTAAAATCGGCACCATTGAGTACATTAGGTATGATAGAGACACTCTTGTTTCTATTGGTATACAATGTACTCACAATTCGACATTTTTAACTCTGGATCCGAGTTGGCCGAGTGAGATCCTGAGGGAGAACAAAGGACGCGACGCAAAGCGGCGGCCCCGAGAGAAACGAGCCGGCGTGAGGAACAGGCTGAGAGCCCGTGCACACCGCATACCTCTGCCTAGCATCCTGCTCGCCAATGTCCAGTCACTGGAAAACAAGCTCGATGACCTCAGGGCCAGGATAAAGTTCCAGAGAGACAATCGGGACTGCAACCTCCTCTGCTTCACCGAGACATGGCTGAACCCAGTGGTGCCAGACCAAGTCAAGGGGAGGCGGCGTATGTTTGATGGTGAACAACAGCTGGTGCAACCGTGCGAGCGTTGTTCCTCTTACACACTCCTGCAAACCAAATCTGGAACTACTGTCCATTATGTGTCGTCCTTTTTATCTACCACGGGTAGATAAACATCGGTCATAATCAGCGCCGTTTATATTCCACCACAAGCGGACACGGACACTGCCTTATGCGAGCTGCACGAGGCACTTTCACAACAACAAATGCAACACCGGGACGCTGCGCTCATTGTTGCGGGGGACTTCAATAGTGCCAACCTCAAACGCGCAGCGCCGAACTTTCATCAGCATATCACCTGCCCCACCAGGGGCGAAAGGACACTGGACCATTGTTATACTACGGTCAAAGACGGTTACAAGGCGCAATCTCATCCACGTTTGGTAAATCCGACCACGCCGCCATCTTCCTCATGCCAAAATACAAACAAAGGCTGAAACAGGAAGTTCCGGTTCGGAGGGAGGTCGCGCGCTGAATGGACCAGTGGTGTCAAAAGTATTCACATTCATTACTTGAGTAGAAGTATAGATACTAGGGTTCAAAAATACTTCATTAGAAGTTGAAGTATCAACTCAAGCTTTTTACTTAAGTAAAAGTTTATAAGTACTGGTTTCAAAACTACTTAAAGTATAAAACTAAAAGTCCCGTGAGGGGGAAAAAGCGGTCTCGCTTTCTGATCATGCGACGGGGGTGCGTGTGTGTGTGTGTGTGTGTGTGGGGGGGGTGTTGGGGAATGGGGGTGCGTTGTGCGCGTTCTGATCATGCGACGGGGGGGTTGGCGCGTTCTGATCAAAAAATAGAGTAAGGAGGGAGGCTATTTTTAAAATGTAAGGAGTAGAAAGTACAGATAATTGTGTGAAAATGTAAGGAGTAGAAGTAAAAAGGCGGCTGAAAAATAATTACTCCAGTAAAGTATAGATACCCAAAATTTCTACTTAAGTAAGGTAACGAAGTATTTGTACTTCGTTACATGACACCTCTGGAACGGACCAATCGGTGGCCGCGTTACAGGACGCACTTGATGCCTGTGGCAGGGACTAAGGACAATAACGGACTATAAAACACCAACATCCGGTATGACGAACGCGGACGCGACTCTGGCAGACAAGCTCAACACTTTCTATGCTCGCTGTGGGGCTGCAGATAAATTAAAATAAAAATTTTATTCGTCACATACACAGTCATACACAGTACGATATGAAGTGAAATGCTTACACGACCGCCAGTGACCTTAAAAAGAGAATTAAATCTTACAGTAAGGAATAAATATGAATAAAGAAATACAATAGGAAAATTTTAACTTAACTAGAATAAAAATAGAAATAAAAATAAAATTATACTGTACATAAAATAGAAATAAAAATAGAGATATACTGTACAATAGAGATTTTCTTTTTTTTAAATTGAAATTTGGTGGAGAAATAAAAATAGAGATATACTGTACAATAGAGATTTTCTTTTTACATTGAAATTTGGTGGAGGATGTATGGTGTGCAAGTAATTTGCATAGAAACATGTGTTAAGGTGCCCTATTAAAGTGACTTTGTGCAAGGGTCCAGAATGTAAACATAAGGGTCCAGAATGTAAACATAAATATGAGTTCCAATGTCAGCGTAGATGTGCATGAAAGTGTCCATAGTGTCCGTTGACGTTAACAGGTTGTATTAGTTCTGTGTTTGTGGTGTGAATGTGGTATGGTTGAGAGACCTTATTGCCTGCAGGAAGAAGCTCCTCCTCAGTCTCTCTGTGTTGGCCTTCAGGGAGCGGAAGCGCTTTCCTGACCGCAACAGAGAGAACAGTCCATTGTTGGGATGGCTGAGGTCCTTCACGATCTTCCTGGCCTTGGTCCAGCAGTTCCCTCTGTAGATTGAGTGCAGGTCAGGGAGCTTGGTGCGGATGATGTGCTCAGCTGAACGCACCACCCTCTGTAGAGCTCGTCTGTCCTGCATGGTGCTGTTTCCAAACCAGGTCGTGATGTTTCCCGTCAGGATGCTCTCTATGGTGCAGGAGTAGAAATTCCTGAGCACCTTGGAGGGCAGTCTGAAGTCTCTCAAACGTCTGAGGTGGTACAGACGCTGCCGGGCCTTTTTCACCACGGTGTTGATGTGACAGGACCATGACAGGTCCTGCATGATGTGAACACCGAGGTATCTGAAGCTGTCCACTCTCTCCACTGGGCTCCTGTTGATGACGGGGGTCTGGTAGTTCCTCTCCTGCTTTGTACAAAAGTCCACTATCAGGTCCTTTGTCTTACTGACGTTCAGGAGGAGATTGTTCCTCTGGCACCAGTTCTCCAGATTCCCAATCTCCTCCAGGTAGGCCGACTCATCGTTGTTCGTGATCAGGCCCACCACGACAGTGTCGTCAGCAAACTTGATGACTGCGGTGGAGTTGGTAGTGGCCACGCAGTCGTAGGTGTATAAAGAGTACAGCAGGGGGCTCAGAACACAACCCTGGGGGGCTCCAGTGCTGAGTGTGAGGGAGGTTGAGACATGACCCATCTTTACTGCCTGTGGTCTGCCAGTTAGGAAGTTGGAGATCCACTGACACATGGGTGAGCTGAGTCCCAGGTGCTCCAGCTTGGTGGTGAGTATGGAGGGAATTATGGTATTAAATGCAGAGCTGTAGTCGATGAAGAGCATTTTCACATAATTTCCCCTCTTAGTGTCCAGGTGGGTGAGAGATGTGTGGAGGAGATTTGAGATTGCATCGTCTGTGGAACGGTTCGGACGATAAGCGAACTGTAGTGGGTCGAGTGTGTCCGGTAGTGAAGAGATGATGAAGTCTCTGACCAGGCGTTCAAAGCACTTCATCACTACTGAGGTGAGGGCTACAGGGCGATAGTCATTAAGGGAAGCAGGATGAGGTTTCTTTGGAACAGGAACAATGATGGACTCTTTGAAGCATGTGGGGATCACCGACTGAGATAAAGAGATGTTGAATATCTCAATGAGCACAGGTGCTAGCTGGTCTGCGCAGGCTCTGAGGATCTGGCCTGAGATGCCGTCTGGTCCTGCTGCTTTCCTGGTGTTCACTCTCTTGAAGGCTCTCCTCACATCGTGCTCGGAGATGATGAGCGCGTTTCCGGTGCTGGCAGTGTCTTCCTGTCTGCAGCCGTTAGCGCCGTTAGCATTAGCGCCGCTAGCATTAGCATCGCTCATTCTTATACACGTTTTCATAAAAAGTACTTTAAAAATACTTTCTAATTTCATAAAAATCACTTTTTCACACAGGGCCATGTAGATTTGGAGTTTTTTTATCTCCCTTAATAACGTAAACCTTCATTTAAAAACTGCATTTTGTGTTCAATTATGTTATCTTTGACTAATAGTTAACGGTTTTTGATGAGCAGAAACATTTAAGTGTGACAAACATGCAAAAGAATAAGAAATCAGGAAGGGGGCAAATAGTTTTTCACACCACTGTAGATTATTCATGTTTATAACTCTAATAAGAAGTTTACGTGAAAGTATATGGGGCTCAGTGTGATTTCTGTCAATAGGACTTTCTGTGCAATTAAAGTCGCCACCTAAGAATAAATATTCTTCTGTACTACAACTTTGTATTGTTGAACTAAGCATATCCAAAAACAACAATCTTTCCATTGCCAATGTTGGTTCATAAGCACAAACAAAAATCAGAACATACTTTTCAAAAATTGCTCTTATTTTTAAAAGCCTTCCTTTCATAATCTCATCAACTTGATATGAAGTTGGACAAAAGTGTTTAGAAAATAAAATCCCCACACCACCACTAAGTGTGGTTTTGTGACTTAGGACAGAAACACCATCCCATTCCAGCATCCAGTCAGCAACATTTGTAGCATCACTGTGTGTCTCTTGAATGAAAGTAACATCTATATTTTTTTGTTTAATAACTTCAAACAGTTCAGCTCTTTTTCTGCTATTTCTAGCACCATTCACATTAAGTGATGTAACACACACTTCAGTCATACTCATAAATAAAAGTAGAAGTACAACTAGGCTACTATAATTCATTTTTGTTAATTTAAGCTTTTTCAGTAAAGGAGAAACGCCACCAATTGGAATCTTTTTAATGGAGGAAACCAGTTTTCCATAGCGAGACAGTGCTTGTATTAAAACATCATCACTAATAAATGGTGGGACATTCGAGATAGTGACTCATTTTGACTGTAATGAAAGTGGTAGAACGGGAGTAAGAACGCCATCCAGTGCAACTCCTCTCTGAACTAACTCGTTAGCTTTTTCAATTGTGCTTAAAAAGATAACGATGGCACTATTGAGGCAGACAGTACATTATTGTGTCCGACGATTTCACCCACAGCTAAACAACAACTCTCCACGCTCACTGCAGACGCCCCTTTCACACCGTGACGACGCGTGAGTGAGGTCAAATCCCGCGCACCTGTAACCGTCATGTTTCCCCTACACCCAAAATCCCACCCCCCTACGAAAACACAACCCCAAAAAGAATCTAAACTATGTCTCCACACTATGCAAATAGAATAAAGAAAAAGGTTGAGAAAGGAGGGGGTGAAGGAAAAAACTCGCACAAGGGTCACCACTCACGCTCACTCACGCAAACGCCCCACTCACTCCCAGCATGCACCAGAGAGAGAGAGAGAGAGAGAGAGCGTCATGAAGCTCCGCCAACCCTCTCCCCCCCCCACCCCCAGCCACCCGACAGAAACTGCCGTTTAATGTTTTCCCAGTGCTTAGTATGGAGGCTTTTTTTTCATCTCTGAGGAAGCAAGAGAGGATGCTTATTCCTTACCAATTGAAGAAGCGCAGGGCATGTTTGAGAATGGAATTTCCCGATTCAATGAGAACACGAAAGAAAGGAGCTTTAAGTCCCAAAGGTGCGCCGCGGCCCGTAGCTTTTTCAAGGAATGCGGGGCGCGCGCGAGCAGTAAAGTGTAGAGATCACCCTCCGATATGGATTATCACGTGGAGGGACATCTTGTTTAAAACTCTGAATATCGGTGAGTTAAACACTTCTTATTTTGCTGGTTTAAACACAGACACGCTAACACAACAAGGTGAAAACAAAGAATCTGAGGAGTGTTTCCGGTTTACTCCTTTTATAACCTCCAGATGCGTCTACTCAGCTGACTGAGGTTATATAAGCCAAAATTTGGCGTGTTTGATACACACATGCGTCACAACCGGCAACATGACAAGATGTTCCCATAGCGTTTTCACGCGGCATCGAGTGTAGCCTTTGAAAGGGAATACGAGGTAAATTAGACTATATTAATTTACTTAGGCTTTTACTATAGGCTTCACGTAGGGGTCTGTCAGACAACGGTAATTTGTCTTCAGTCTGTCGAATTCAGCGGACGTGGACTCATCACTGTGCTTGTTGTAACTGAAAAAACACTGCATCTTTCCACTCCGTGAGCGCTGAAATCAGACACGACACCACGTTAGGCTACATCTTGACTCATTTGCATACTGACGGTGACTGGATGTTTACAGAGGGCTCAGGGGAGGCGTGTGTGTGTGCGCGCGCGCACACATACTTCTTGTACTGTTATAAAAATTCTAAATGTAAACAAAAAAAATACAGCTTTTTTTTCTCAGAGGTAAACGGAAAAGTGAAGTTGTTCAGCTGTTTAGTGTCACTATGCAGATGTTACACCAGTGTATTACCGATATTGAGTGGCCACACATCACTTCCACAGTTCCCTCGCTTTTATTACATGATGTGAGCATAAACACTGAAACATTGCGCAGGTTTATAATATACCGCAGCCAAGTGAACCACGTTCGCGCCGATTAGGCGCATGGTGCAACACTGAACGAAACGAGGCATAATCGTGGTGTTTGCTTCGGTTATTCAATTCAATTAAATTTTATTTATATAGCGCTTTTAACAATGGTCATTGTCTCAAAGCAGCTTCACAAAAATGAAAGAAATTTAACAAAAAAATTAATACATAAATAAAAATAATAATAATAAATAAATTAAATAAATAAAAAAAAATACATAAAAAAAAATAAAAATAATAATTATTATAGAAAAGAAAATAATTGGAAGTGTGTATGTGTGAGAAAAATGTGCAGATAATAATAATGAGACGAATGAATGAAATTTCTCTGATGAGCAAGCCAAGGGTGACGGCGACGGTGGCAAGGAAAAACTCCCTGAGATGGCATTAGGAAGAAACCTTGAGAGGAACCAGACTCAACAGGGAACCCATCCTCATTTGGGTGATAGCAGATAGAAATGATATAACATCTTGTGTGTTGTGCAGGTGAAAATTCAATATGACAGAAATTATTTAAATTGACATGAAGACCAGTTCAGCATAGGGACGAGTCAGTAGGTGCAGAGGGCAGATGAGGTCTGGATCACTGGAAGCACAGGAGCAGCATGTGTAGCTCCAACCATCATAAAGCTGAATCCAGCTGGAGCTGCTCCTTCTCAGGATGCCTCAGGAACCTCGCAGGGTCGGCCTTTGTCTACTGAAGCTGGCAAAATCTCCCGATGCCTCGGGATGGGTAGAGAAATACAGAACAGATTGGGAGAAATTAGCGTAGTTGCCATTCGGGATAGGTGTACTGGAGTATGAGATTATGGGATGAGTTATGTGTATGCCAGATTAAAATGATGCGTCTTGAGTCTACTTTTGAACTGAGAAACCGTGTCTGCTCCCCCGAACAACTCTGGAAGGTGTTATGACATATCATAATTTATTATCTGCTGTGGTAGATCTGATTTATTAAAATTCAATATTGTTTTAGCGATAATTTCACGGAAGTGAGTTCAGAACTAAATCGCTGCTCTTGCTCCATCCAAGAAGTTCAGAAGAAGTTCATTCCACATATGGAATGAAACCTGAGATAGTTACATATACGCACTGAATGATGCGTAGATAGTATGCACGATCCCTTGCGCCATCTGCTGAGAGAAATGAGAACCGCAGGTTGGAAAAGGCAGGAAACGTCATGGCGCCGCGCAGCTGTCAGGAATTTCCCGTAAATAAGAGCAACATCACTTCATACTGGCTTTTACTGGTGCGATTTTGAAAATGTAAGCATGCAGGGTAATTAAGCTCACAGATCTAGGAAAAGTTATGAAAGAAGGGTCCTGGAATTTGATCGAGTGTGAAGTATTTTTTTTTCACCCATTGCGGTCAAAAAGACCGGTGCTCGGCGCTTCTAGTGTTAATGAGCTCTTGAATGGGCTCATGTCTAGTCACGAAAGGGCCTGCTGTGAAGTCCAATCCTTCTCCAGCTCATGCGTCGGACCACCAGAGATACCAAGTATACAATTAAAGTGAATATACATTTAATTATTATGCTTCACATCGTGCACTCTGCCCCACATACTGCATTCACACAGTCTGTTATTTAGTTAAATGTTCAGAGTCTTTTCTCTCTTCAACAAAGTCCATGAATTAATAATCAACTTATCTTAACCATGTTCCCTGTACAGCCGTCATCGACACAGGCAGCACCTTCTCCCTCATAACCGAAACCCTGTGGAAGAGTATAAAGAGACCGACCAAGAAATGGCAGTCGGCAAGGGGACAGTCATTCTCATTAGCCAATGGCTTAGTGAAGGCGGCAATAGGCAAGCTGCATGCCCAGTGTTCCTTACAGGGAGTAGTGTCTGAGGTTTGCCTGTTCATCATGAGAGACTGTGATCTTGCATTCCCCTGTGTGCTAGGGCTAGATTTTCTAACAGATGCTGGCGTACAGATTAATTTTAGCCAGCAATTCTATACCATTCCAGGTCGAGAAGGCAAATATTTTCCACTCTGCAACTCTACTCATAGCTGAGCCTCCTTTTATGTGGCAAATTCGTTGCCCCAAGTATCAGACACCATCAAATCAATAATCTCCAACCTGGTAAGCAGCGCCTCCCTGTCAGAAGAAAACTATTTTTTTTCAGGAGCTGTTGTTACAGTGGCCAACAGTATGCATTGACGGAATTGGCCGCACCAAGGCAATAACTCACCATATTTACACCACCGATGAAAGACCCATTAGAAAAAATGCATACCCTGTCCCTGTCTACAAGCAGAAAGTGGTGGAGGAAGAGGTCACCAAAATGCTGGAAGCAGGGATCATTAGACCTTCTACCTTGCCATGGGTTTCCCCTGTCATGCTGGTAGCGAAGAAAGACGGCGGGACCCTTTTCTGTGTGGACTTTAGGGCCCTTAACAGCAAAACACAGCTGGATGGCTTCTCTATGCCCCAGGTCCATGAGATTTTAGTGACAGTCTATGGGGCCTCTGTGTTTAGCTCATTAGATCTGCGTAGTGTATATTGGCAGGTGGAAATTCATCCAGACACCATCCCTAAAACAGCTTTTGTCACAAAAAACAATCAATATGGATTTCTCCATCTTCCATTCGGCCTGAGAAATGCAGGAGTGACTTTTCAGAGGCTTATGACCTCCATTCTAACAGAAGCCATCTGGAAATATTGTTTTGGAAATCGTGCTTTTTCACCCAGGCCTGGAGGCTTTGGTTGGTTTTATCTTAATGCTGGCTGAGGATTTTGGAGGAAAGTATCTAGTAGTGATATATGCAATATACTCAGGACTGCTCAACATCATTCAATAATTCAGTCGCTGTTATCCTAGCACTTAGGGTCATGTTATTACAGCCTTCATCACCATTTTACAGGATTATTTTGGCCTGACATAAGTGAAAACAGATGAGTGTATGATGATGAATACACAGAAACAAGAGTGATGTTGCATTACAGACGCCAGAAGCAGGCTTCAGGTTTATGGAGTGAGCATTAAACGCAACAAATATGACTTGTGGGCTTTTACTTATGTGTATCATACAGTTTTAATTGTATTGCAAAAGAAGTGAAAATTCTGTCTCTTTAGTAAATCACATTTTTTTTACACTTTCCAAAATTGATCAAACATTTCATATTATCCTAAATCGATGCATTCATACATATTAATATCTATTTTATTCTTCTACAAAAATAATTATTTAAGGTTTAATGTGGAAGAAGATTGTACTTCTTTGCTGACACAAGAATGTTCAAATCTCTATAGTGCCTCCTAGTGGCATCCAGTGTTTTGCACGACAGTACAATATATCAGCGAGTGTTGTGGTGTTGGAGAGAAAAAAGTCCTTTAACTTCTCTTTTTAAATAGACGTACAGAATACATAACATTACTTGGTCTAGCTAAGCAAACTTCAAAACATGAAATCCTTATAGAGTAGCAACAAACTCACTAACCATTTTTCACAGTGTGGTAGTGTTAATACTACCTGTATGAGCAAAAATAACATGCTAGCTACTTTGTAAGGACTGTTTCGATAAAATAATTATAAAATTTTTTGACCTCCATGAACATACTGTACTATACAAAGTGGAGATCAAACATGAACACCTTCATGTTTGTCTTTTGATGGCTGCTATCTAGCCAGCTAATATGATTTGTCTTTGTGATTTGTAAAAACAATGATCTGTATTAATGTGAAGTGTTACTTTAAGTACTCCTGATGCTATGCATCGGAGTGTTGACTTACAGTACTTGAATGAACTGGTAACAAGCTCACACAACTACATTTGTGCAGAACCTACACTTAGCATCTCCTGCTATCCAGACTTTCTGGATTTATGCATGTTCTGTGTGCTGTGTGCATGAGTTTGCATGTTCTCCCTGTGCTTGGTGGGTTTCCTCCATTGTCGTCGTCCCTCCAATGCAGATCAAACGAATTGGATTTTCTAAACAGGGTTTCTGTACAGGGTAACTGTTACAAAGAATAAGTGAGAGAAAATGTTAACAAACTAAAAATACTTCAGTAAAAACAAAAAACAATAGATTACACAATTATTTGTGAAAATTATTTATAGCAAGTTAAAAATAATAAACAATACAAATAATACAAACTAATGACAATATCTAGTGTGAATCATTACAAGATTTTTTTTAGGTTGAAGAACAATGAAAAGCATATAAATTAACGTTAGCCATCATAGCATTTTAGCTAAGCTAAAGCTAAGCTAAGCTAGCTAACTTAGCAAGTAGTCGTGTTTCAACCAACAGCCAGGCTCCATTTGTTTACCCCATTTTTGGATTAACCAGAGATTAGGTGAAGTGACATCACAGAGGGTTGTTCCAGTTCTTTTTTATGGTCTGTGGAAAGTACCTGACGACATGAGAGTGGTTGCGATGAGCATGAGACAGAACCACGTGCAAAAAAATAGTTGGTGCACACAAGGAATTAACTTAAAAATTAATAATTTTGAAAATTGGGAATATGAAGTGTTTCTTACAGAAGAATGGTCCTAAGTGGCGACATATTTACTTTCTTGAGAACACAAAATATACCAGAACAAATATTAGAAATCAACAGATGACAAGGGTACACTTGTTATCGGCCAAAACACAATATTAGGACTGATTTTATTTATTTATTCTATACATATACTAACGTCAGCCATTTTGAAGAGATGATTTCGTATATGATGCCAAAATGGCATATTAGATAGAGAAGATGGCGCCGGTGAGGTCGGCTGCCGTCACGACTGCTCCGACCACCTTTTCTTCATTTTTGTTCTTTAAGTTAGTTTTCAGTGTTTTAAAATCGGCAAAATCACCACCATTGAGTACATTAGGTATGATAGAGACACTCTGGTTTCTATTGGTATACAATGTACTCACAATTCGACAGTTTTAACTCCGGATCCGAGCTGGCCAAGTGAGATCCTGAGGGAGAACAATGGACGCGACGCGAAGCGACGAACCCGATGGAGACGAGCTGGTATGAGGAACCGGCTCAGGGCCCGTGCACACCGCACACCTCTGCCTAGTATCCTGCTCACCAACGTCCAGTCACTGGAGAACAAGCTCGATGACCTCAGGGCCAGGATAAAGTTCCAGAGAGACATTCGGGACTGCAATCTCCTCTGCTTCACCGAGACATGGCTGAACCCAGCGGTGCCAGACCACGCCATACAGCCGGCCGAGTTCTTCTCGGTTCACCGCATGGACAGGACGCGGGACTCGGGGAAGTCAAGGGGAGGCGGCGTGTGCTTAATGGTGAACAACAGCTGGTGCAACAGCGCGAGCGTTGTTCCTCTTACACGCTCCTGCACACCAAACCTGGAACTACTGTCCATCATGTGTCGTCCATTTTATCTTCCACGGGAGTTCACATCGGTCATAATCAGTGCCGTTTACATTCCTCCACAAGCAGACACTAACACTGCCTTATGCGAGCTGCATGAGGTGCTCACACAGCACCAGACACAACACCGGGACGCTGCGCTCATTGTGGCGGGGGATTTTAATAATGCCAACCTCAAACGCGCAGCGCCGAACTTTTATCAGCACATCACCTGCCCCACCAGGGGCGAAAGGACACTGGACCACTGTTATACCACGGTCAAAGACGGTTACAAGGCACAATCTCGTCCAGCGTTTGGTAAATCCGACCACGCCGCCATCTTCCTTATGCCAAAATATAAACAAAGGCTGAAACAGGAAGTTCCGGTTCAGAGGGAGGTCGCGCGCTGGACGGACCAATCGGTGGCCGCGTTACAGGACGCACTCGATGACGTAGACTGGGACATGTTCAGAAACAGCTCCGATGATGACGTCAGCGTGTTTACGGAAGCGGTTGTGGGATTTATTGAAAAGCTGGTAGACGATACGGTAGAGAAAAAGACTATCAGAACGTTTCCCAACCAGAAGCCGTGGGTGGATAAAACCATCCGCAACGCTCTGAGATCTCGCACAGCTGCCTACAACACGGGACTTGCATCGGGGGACATGGAACCGTACAAGGCTGCGTCATATAACGTCCGGAAGGCGGTGAAAGAGGCGAAGCAGCGCTACGGGAGAAAACTAGAGTCACAGCTTCAACAGAGTGACTCTAGGAGCCTGTGGCAGGGACTGAGAACAATAACGGACTACAAAGCACCAGCTTCCGGTATGACAAACGCGGACGCGACTCTGGCAGACGAGCTCAACATCTTCTATGCTCGCTTCGAGGCTGCAGCTAAAGACGCTAGCGATGCTAATGCTAACGGCGCTAATGCTAATGGCGCTAATGCTAGCGGCGCTAACGGCTGCAGACAGGAAGACACAGCCAGCACCGGGAACGCACTCATCATCTCCGAGCATGACGTGAGGAGAGCCTTCAAGAGAGTGAACACCAGGAAAGCAGCAGGACCAGACGGCATCTCAGGCCGTATCCTCAGAGCCTGCGCAGACCAGCTAGCACCTGTGTTCACTGAGATATTCAACATCTCTTTATCTCAGTCGGTGATCCCCACATGCTTCAAAGAGTCCATCATTGTTCCTGTTCCAAAGAAACCTCATCCTGCTTCCCTTAATGACTATCGCCCTGTAGCCCTCACCTCAGTAGTGATTAATTCAATTCAATTCAATTCAATTCAGTTTTATTTGT
Source organism: Channallabes apus (assembly GCA_030522415.1). Taxonomy (NCBI): domain Eukaryota; kingdom Metazoa; phylum Chordata; class Actinopteri; order Siluriformes; family Clariidae; genus Channallabes; species Channallabes apus. Next base: position 24,351,083 of record CM060123.1, on the reverse strand, counting down.
ATAGCGCTTTTAACAATTGACATTGTCTCAAAACAGCTTTACACAATCAAAAGAATTATTTAAGTTTGTATGGAATGTGAATGTGTATGAATCAAAATGTTCAGATATTCCCTGGCGAGCAAGCCCGAGGGCGACAGTGGCAAGGAAAAACTCCCTGAGACGGTAATAGGAAGAAACCTTGAGAGGAACCAGACTCAACAGGGAACCCATCCTCATCTGGGTGAAATAGATTGCAGGAAATGATCTGCATTTATACAGTGTTAAGTGTTAGGTTCAGCTATAATAGTTGATGTTAATTGATGTTATAATACTTGATGTAAAATGGAGTCCAGTAGTTATTCGAGACTCAGATAGACTTGTAGAAAGTTCCAGTCCTGAACTATCGAATTGTCAAGTCCTCAGAGAAACAGCTGACCACACCAGTCGAGGCCAGAACCATCTTCTAAGTATAGAGAATCATCCCCAGACACCAGACGCATCCTAAAGAGACACACGGGGCATCCATGCGACGAGACCTCCAACCAGAAACCGGGCACCAGGATGGATCAGACAGGTCCGGAGGGCAGAGGGAGTCTGGATCACTGGCAGCTCAGGAACCACATGTGTAGCTCGACAGAGAGAGAGAGAGAAAGAGTGAAAGGGGGAGACAGGGGGAGGAAGAGAAGAGGAGGAGAGATTGCAATTAGGTATGGTCACAGTCACAATGTCTAATGTGAATGTATATTTACTGTAGAGTGCAAGCAGGGACTCCGGCAGGACTAACTATGACAGCATAACTAAAAGGGAGAGCCAGAAGGAAACACAAACATGAGGGCTCCCTGAGATGTAAAGCAAACAATCACCTCACCGTCAACAAACCTGAGTGATCAAATGAGACTGAGGAAGACAGCATCTAAACATACCAGTACACCATAATACTCTACGTCCATGAGTCCCCCAGATCTGCTCCTTTACCTTATGGCAAATCTATTTATAAAATGCTTGGTTAAATAAATAGGTTTTTAGCCTAGACTTAAACACTGAGACTGTGTCTGAGTCCCGAACACTATTTGGAAGACTATTCCATAATTTTGGGGCTTTGTAAGAAAAAGCTCTGCCCCCAGCTGTAGTTTTCATAATACGCGGTACTGATAAGCAGCCTGCATCCTTTGACCGAAGTAGGCGTGGCGGATCGTAAGACACTAGCAGTTCGCTCAGATACTGCGGCGCGAGACCATTTAATGCCTTTTATGTCAAGAGTAGTATTTTAAAATCAATGCGAAATTTCACAGAGAGCCAATGCAGTGAAGATAGGATAGGGGTGATGTGCTCATATCTTCTGGTTCTAGTGAGGACTCTCGCTGCTGCATTTTGGACTAGCTGAAGCTTGTTTATGCACCTAACTGAACAACCAGACAGTAAGGCATTACAATAGTCCAACCTAGAAGTGATAAAAGCATGAACTAGTTTTTCTGCATCATTTAGCGACAATATATTTCTTATTTTGGCGATATTTCTAAGATGAAAGAATGCTATCCTGGTGATATTATCTACATGAGCTTCAAATGAAAGGCTGGAATCTATAATCACGCCGAGGTCTTTTACTGTTGCACTTGACGGAACAGAAAGGCCATCTAAAGTTACGGTGTGATCTAAGATTTTACTTCTAGCTGTATGCGGTCCTATGACTAGAACTTCTGTCTTATCCGGATTAAGCAGAAGGAAGTTAGTTAGCATCCAATTTCTTATGTCCTGAACACATTGCTCAACTTTAGTAAGATGGTTTTTCTCATCAGGTTTTGTTGAGACGTATAGCTGTGTGCATAACAATGAAAACTAATACCATGCTTACGGATTATGTTGCCCAGAGGAAGCATGTAAAGGGAAAAAAGCAGTGGGCCTAAAACTGAACCCTGCGGAACGCCAAACTCCACTAGAGAACATGCAGAATAATCACCATTTAAGTCTACATACTGATAACGATCGGTCAAATAGGATCTGAGCCAGGAGAGGGTTGTACCCTTAATTCCTACTAAATTTTCTAATCTGTGAAGAAGAATAGCATGATCAATAGTGTCAAAAGCTGCACTGAGGTCGAGTAATACAAGCATAGTTACACAACCCTGATCAGAGGCCAATAGGAGGTCATTTACTACTTTAACGAGTGCTGTTTCTGTGCTGTGATGAGGCCTAAATCCTGACTGATACAGTTCATGTATGCCATTTCTATGTAGATATGAGCATAGCTGCTCCGCTACTATCTTTTCCAGAATCTTAGAGATAAAGGGGAGGTTTGATATTGGCCTGTAATTGGACAGCTGACAGGGGTCGAGGACAGGTTTCTTAATTATTGGTTTAATAACTGCTACTTTAAAAGATTTTGGAACATAACCAATGCTGAGTGAGGAATTAATTATTCTCAACATCGGTTCTGTTATTACTGGTACTATCTGTTTAAGAAAATGTGTCGGTATAGGATCTAATATACAGGTTGATGAATTTGCAGAAGAGATGAGTGAAATTAGTTCATTCTCTTCAAGAGGAGTAAAGTATTCTAGGTTTGAATCTGACACGGCTAGTTTAACATCAGTATCAATTACATTGTTTGGTTTCAAAGCCTCAATTTTATGCCTGATATTTACAATTTTATTATTAAAAAAGTTCATGAAGTCCTCACTATTGCATGATGTTGTTGTGGAGATTTCTGTAGTGGTCTTATTTCTGGTTAATTTGGCTACGGTATTAAATAAAAATCTAGGATTATTTTTATTTTCTTCTATAAGAGTGGAGAGATACGTTGATCTAGCTACACTAAGAGCTTTCCTATAGTTCAGGATGCTCTCTTTCCATGCTATTTGAAATACCAACAATTTAGTTTGACGCCATTTACGCTCTAATTTCCGAGCAGTCTGTTTTAAAGTGCGCGTGTGATCGTTATACCAGGGAGCGAGTTTCTTATCTCTAATAATTTTTCTTTTAGCTGGAGCTACATTATCTAAGGTACAACGAAGTGTCGACTCTAAATATTCAGTCGCCTGATCAAGTTCTGTGGGGTCAGACGGTGGCCTAATCGAAGTTGGTAACTCTGGGAGATTACTGATAAAACTCTGTGTGGTAGTTGATGTGAATGTACGTTTAATACGGTAGTGCGGTACTGTGCGTACATTATCACTGTGAGACACTTGAATGGAGACAAGATAGTGATCTGAGATAATTTCAGACAGTGGAATTGTGAATACATTTCTTATAATTAATCCGAAGAATATTACTAAATCTAAAGTGTGACCTGCTTTATGAGTGGGTCCTACTACACACTGATTTACACCTACGGAGTCCAGTATGGATATAAATGCTGTTCTCAGAGGGTCTTCTGGATTCTCAAAATGAATGTTAAAATCTCCAGCAATTAACACTTTGTCTACAGAAATGACCAGGTCTGAGATGAAATCTGCAAATTCACTAAGAAATTCAGAATACGGCCCTGGAGGTCTGTATATTATAATTAGTGGAATCGACTGAGCTGACTTAATATACTTAAATACACTTATGTTACTATAGAGAATTTCAAATGAGTTAAATTTGTGTCAGTGTTTTTGTACGATAGACAGATTATCATTATGAATAGCTGCGACGCCTCCTCCTCTACCAGTTAACCGAGGCTGGTGTATGTAGCTGTACCCAGGAGGACTAGCTTCATTTAGAGCTACATACTCGTCCTGTTTAACCCATGTTTCAATTAAACAGAGTATATCAAACGCCTGATCTGTGATAATTTCATTAACAATAACTGCTTTTGATGTGAGAGATCTAATATTTAACAATCCTAGCTTCAGATCAGAGGTGCCGGCGCATTCAGTATGATCGGAGTTTGTGGACTTTATGTTAATTAGATTATTGAAACAGACTTTCTGGGTCTTTCTACATTTTTGCTTAGATCGGGGAACAGACACAGTCTCAATAAGGTGAACCCTGAGTGACGACTCTATGCAGCTAGCAGACGGTTGGTTTAGCCTGTCTGTCTGCTCCCTGGCCTGGGCTCTGGATTGTCACCGATTAACTAGACCTCTACTGAGACTATGAGCTATACTACAGGAAATGAGAGCAGCACCTTCCCGAGTGGGATGGACACCGTCCCGCCCTAACAGGCCAGCTTTGCCCTCAAAGGTCTTCCAATTATCTATGTAGCCCACATTATTTTCGGAGCACCACCTGGACATCCAGCGGTTCAGCGACCATAACCTGCTGTAAGCTATGTCGCCACGTCTCATTGGGATGGGACCAGAGCATACTACTTCATCGGACATCGCCTTCGCTAATTTAAACACCTCTGTAAAGTTATTCTTACTAACCTCTGACTGACGAAGGCGTATATCGTTAGCTCCAGCATGTACCACTATCTTAGAGAACCTGTGCTGTCCTAGAGCCCTAAGATTACCTGCTATGTCCGGTGCTCTGGCTCCCGGGATACACCTAACCACTGCCGCTGGCGCCCCTAAAGGTCTAGCTAATGTCACGTGCCTCAGTATAGAGTCTCCTATAACCAGAGCTCTTTCAGGTTTCTCAGCGGGTGCAGCACTGAGGAGAGCAAACCTGTTGGACACGTGAGGCGCAGAGGAGGTGTGCTCCGGTGGGCTAGCCTTAGCGTTAGCTTAGGCTGAACGAGTATGCCGCCGAGTCGTCACCCACTCGCCCCGCTGTGAGGGCTCTAATGCCGGAGTCGGGGGCTGATTATCTCCGCCTGTGGCACCCAGACTGTCCCTACGGGAATAACGCTCTCTAAAGTCTGGATGCGCTCCTCTAATGCTGATATCTTCTCCGTCAGAGTGCTCACTAACACACACCTATCACAAATAACATTATCACTAATGACGGAGGAAGAATGTCTAAACATCCTGCACTCTACACACTGAACAAGCTGAACGGTAGACATTATAACGTACCTCTGTGTCGGAGTTTTAGTTGTTTAGTTGAGGAAACTCGCGCGTTGCGAAACTTTCGCGGCAACAATACGAAAACAGGAAGCTACGTCACCAACAGGAAGCTCTCAAGGATTTGATTTTGAATTTATCTCAGTCGGTGATCCCCACATGCTTCAAAGAGTCCATTATTGTTCCTGTTCCAAAGAAACCACATCCTGCTTCTCTCAATGACTATCGCCCTGTAGCCCTCACCTCAGTAGTGATGAAGTGCTTTGAACGCCTTATCAGAGACTTCATCATTTCTTCACTACCCAACACACTGGACCCACTACAGTTTGCATACCGTCAGAACCGCTCCACAGACGATGCAATCTCTCATCTCCTCCACACATCACTCACTCACCTGGACACTAGGAAAGGGAATTATGTTAAAATGCTCTTCATCGACTACAGCTCTGCTTTTAACACAATAATTCCCTCCACACTCACCACCAAGCTGGAGCACCTGGGACTCAGCTCATCTATATGTCAGTGGATCTCCAATTTTCTGACTGGCAGACCACAGGCAGTAAGGATGGGCGGACATGTCTCAGCCACACTCACTCTTAGCACTGGAGCCCCCCAAGGTTGTGTTCTGAGCCCCCTGCTGTACTCTTTGTACACCCACGACTGCGTGGCCACTACCAACTCCACCTCCATCATCAAGTTTGCTGACGACACCGTCGTGGTCGGACTGATCACCAACAATGATGAGTCGGACTACTTAGAGGAGATTGGAAATCTGGAGAACTGGTGCCAGAGGAACAATCTCCTCCTGAACATCAGTAAGACAAAGGAGCTGATAGTGGACTTTAGTACAAAGCAGGAGAGGAACTACCAGACACCCGTCATCAACAGGAGCCCAGTGGAGAGAGTGGACAGCTTCAGATACCTCGGTGTTCACATCACGCAGGACCTATCATGGTCCTGTCACATCAGCACCGTGGTGAAAAAAGCCCGGCAGCGTCTCTACCACCTCAGACGCTTGAGAGACTTTAGACTGCCCTCCAAGGTGCTCAGGAACTTCTACTCCTGCACCATAGAGAGCATCCTGACGGGAAACATCACGACCTGGTTCGGGAACAGCACCATGCAGGACAGACGAGCTCTACAGAGGGTGGTGCGATCAGCCGAGCGCATCATCCGCACTGAGCTCCCTGACCTACACTCCATCTACAGCAAGCGGTGCTGGACTAAGGCCAGGAAGATCATGAAGGACCTCAGTCACCCCAGTAATGGACTGTTCTCTTTGTTGCGGTCTGGGAAGAGATTCCGCTCCCTAAAGGCCAACACAGAGAGACTGAGGAGGAGCTTCTTCCCGCAGGCGATAAGGTCTCTCAATCATCACTACACCACACAGGACTAATAACATCTTTTAAGCTCACAACACTGACTGAACAATCATGGACACATTCATACACACTTGCACTAAATACTCATACATCTGGACAATTGCACATGTCACCTCCATGCATATTTGCACAACCACTGACACTTTAATCATATATTTTTGCAATATTTTATTATGCCTTATGCACAGTTAATTTTACTAGTTAAAATTATTTCTTTAGTATTTACTTTTTATTGATTATTTATTTTACGTACAAGATTTTATTTTCTTTTTTTAAGGTCACTGGCGGTCGTATAAAGCATTTCACTGCATATTATACTGTGTATGATTGTGTATGTGACCAATAAAATTTTAATTTTGAATTTATTATGCTTTAAACAATAATAATGTAAAATGCTAACTAATATTACTTTATGAATATTGCAACTAAAAAGCTTGTACAGTGGAACCTCGGATTACGAGCATAATTCGTTCTCGAAGTGGGCTTGTATTCCAAAACACTTGTAAACCAGATTTAATTCTGCCATAAGAAATAATGGGAAACTCAAATTATTCATTCCACAGCCCCAAAATATAAATACATAAAAATAATTAACACAAAATATAAAGTAAAAATAGAGCAAATTAACCTGCACATTACCTTAAAAAAAAAGTAAAAATAAATCCCGACAGATTCCATTGTTGTGTTTCCATTTATGCGCACAGGCACTGTGTGTGTGTGTTTTTCTCTCTCTTGCGCTACCGAGTGTGTGTGTTATGTTTGTGCACGTGCATAATTTGACACCGTGCCGGTTGTGTGTGAGTGAAGCACCTCCTCTCTGCTTCACACACACACATTAAAGGCGAGAGAGAGAAAGAGAGAGTGTGTGAGTTGGCACTGTGTCAAATTACATGCGCTCACACGCATTCAATTCAATTCAATTCAATTCAATTCAATTCAATTCAGTTTTATTTGTATAGCGCTTTTAACAATTGACATTGTCTCAAAACAGCTTTACACAATCAAAAGAATTATTTAAGTTTGTATGGAATGTGAATGTGTATGAATCAAAATGTTCAGATATTCCCTGGCGAGCAAGCCCGAGGGCGACAGTGGCAAGGAAAAACTCCCTGAGACGGTAATAGGAAGAAACCTTGAGAGGAACCAGACTCGACAGGGAACCCATCCTCATCTGGGGGAAACAGATAGCAGGAAATGATCTGCATTTATACAGTGTTAAGTGTTAGGTTCAGCTATAATAGTTGATGTTAATTGATGTTATAATACTTGATGTAAAATGGAGTCCAGTAGTTATTCGAGACTCAGATAGACTTGTAGAAAGTTCCAGTCCTGAACTATCGAATTGTCAAGTCCTCAGAGAAACAGCTGACCACATCCCCAATCATCCCCAGACACCAGACGCATCCTAAAGAGACACACGGGGCATCCATGCGACGAGACCTCCAACCAGAAACCGGGCACCAGGATGGATCAGACAGGTCCGGAGGGCAGAGGGAGTCTGGATCACTGGCAGCTCAGGAACCACATGTGTAGCTCGACAGAGAGAGAGAGAGAAAGAGTGAAAGGGGGAGACAGGGGGAGAGAGGAAAGAGAAAGAGGGGGAGGAAGAGAAGAGGAGGAGAGATTGCAATTAGGTATGGTCACAGTCACAATGTCTAATGTGAATGTATATTTACTGTAGAGTGCAAGCAGGGACTCCGGCAGGACTAACTATGACAGCATAACTAAAAGGGAGAGCCAGAAGGAAACACAAACATGAGGGCTCCCTGAGATGTAAAGCAAACAATCACCTCACCGTCAACAAACCTGAGTGATCAAATGAGACTGAGGAAGACAGCATCTAAACATACCAGTTCACCATAATACTCTACGTCCATGAGTCCCCCAGATCTGCTCCTTTACCTTATGGCAAATCTATTTATAAAATGCTTGGTTAAATAAATAGGTTTTTAGCCTAGACTTAAACACTGAGACTGTATCTGAGTCCCGAACACTATTTGGAAGACTATTCCATAATTTTGGGGCTTTGTAAGAAAAAGCTCTGCCCCCAGCTGTAGTTTTCATAATACGCGGTACTGATAAGCAGCCTGCATCCTTTGACCGAAGTAGGCGTGGCGGATCGTAAGACACTAGCAGTTCGCTCAGATACTGCGGCGCGAGACCATTTAATGCCTTATATGTCAAGAGTAGTATTTTAAAATCAATGCGAAATTTCACAGGGAGCCAATGCAGTGAAGATAGGATAGGGGTGATGTGCTCATATCTTCTGGTTCTAGTGAGGACTCTCGCTGCTGCATTTTGGACTAGCTGAAGCTTGTTTATGCACCTAACTGAACAACCAGACAGTAAGGCATTACAATAGTCCAACCTAGAAGTGATAAAAGCATGAACTAGTTTTTCTGCATCATTTAGCGACAATATATTTCTTATTTTGGCGATATTTCTAAGGTGAAAGAATGCTATCCTGGTGATATTATCTACATGAGCTTCAAATGAAAGGCTGGAATCTATAATCACGCCGAGGTCTTTTACTGTTGCACTTGACGGAACAGAAAGGCCATCTAAAGTTACGGTGAGATCTAAGATTTTACTTCTAGCTGTATGCGGTCCTATGACTAGAACTTCTGTCTTATCCGGATTAAGCAGAAGGAAGTTAATTAGCATCCAATTTCTTATGTCCTGAACACATTGCTCAACTTTAGTAAGATGGTTTTTCTCATCAGGTTTTGTTGAGACGTATAGCTGTGTGTCGTCAGCATAACAATGAAAACTAATACCATGCTTACGGATTATGTTGCCCAGAGGAAGCATGTAAAGGGAAAAAAGCAGTGGGCCTAAAACTGAACCCTGCGGAACGCCAAACTCCACTAGAGAACATGCAGAATAATCACCATTTAAGTCTACATACTGATAACGATCGGTCAAATAGGATCTGAGCCAGGAGAGGGTTGTACCCTTAATTCCTACTAAATTTTCTAATCTGTGAAGAAGAATAGCATGATCAATAGTGTCAAAAGCTGCACTGAGGTCGAGTAATACAAGCATAGTTACACAACCCTGATCAGAGGCCAATAGGAGGTCATTTACTACTTTAACGAGTGCTGTTTCTGTGCTGTGATGAGGCCTAAATCCTGACTGATACAGTTCATGTATGCCATTTCGATGTAGATATGAGCATAGCTGCTCCGCTACTATCTTTTCCAGAATCTTAGAGATAAAGGGGAGGTTTGATATTGGCCTGTAATTGGACAGCTGACAGGGGTCGAGGTCAGGTTTCTTAATTATTGGTTTAATAACTGCTACTTTAAAAGATTTTGGAACATAACCAATGCTAAGTGAGGAATTAATTATTCTCAACAACGGTTCTGTTATTACTGGTACTATCTGTTTAAGAAAATGTGTCGGTATAGGATCTAATATACAGCTTGATGAATTTGCAGAAGAGATGAGTGAAATTAGTTCATTCTCTTCAAGAGGAGTAAAGTATTCTAGGTTTGAATCTGACATGGCTAGGTTAACATCAGTATCAATTACATTGTTTGGTTTCAAAGCCTCAATTTTATGCCTGATATTTACAATTTTATTATTAAAAAAGTTCATGAAGTCCTCACTATTGCATGATGTTGTTGTGGAGATTTCTGTAGTGGTCTTATTTCTGGTTAATTTGGCTACGGTATTAAATAAAAATCTAGGATTATTTTTATTTTCTTCTATAAGAGTGGAGAGATACGTTGATCTAGCTACACTAAGAGCTTTCCTATAGTTCAGGATGCTCTCTTTCCATGCTATTTGAAATACCAACAATTTAGTTTGACGCCATTTACGCTCTAATTTCCGAGCAGTCTGTTTTAAAGTGCGCGTGTGATCGTTATACCAGGGAGCGAGTTTCTTATCTCTAATAATTTTTCTTTTAGCTGGAGCTACATTATCTAAGGTACAACGAAGTGTCGACTCTAAATATTCAGTCGCCTGATCAAGTTCTGTGGGGTCAGACGGTGGCCTAATCGAAGTTGGTAACTCTGGGAGATTACTGATAAAACTCTGTGTGGTAGTTGATGTGAATGTACGTTTAATACGGTAGTGCGGTACTGTGCGTACATTATCACTGTGAGACACTTGAATGGAGACAAGATAGTGATCTGAGATAATTTCAGACAGTGGAATTGTGAATACATTTCTTATAATTAATCCGAAGAATATTACTAAATCTAAAGTGTGACCTGCTTTATGAGTGGGTCCTACTACACACTGATTTACTGATCTACTAACACTTTGTCTACAGAAATGACCAGGTCTGAGATGAAATCTGCAAATTCACTAAGAAATTCAGAATACGGCCCTGGAGGTCTGTAAATTATAATTAGTGGAATCGACTGAGCTGATTTAATATACTTAAATACACTTATGTTACTATAGAGAATTTCAAATGAGTTAAATTTGTGTCGGTGTTTTTGTACGATAGACAGATTATCATTATGAATAACTGCGACGCCTCCTCCTCTACCAGTTAACCGAGGCTGTTTCAGTTAAACAGAGTATATCAAACGCCTGATCTGTGATAATTCCATTAACAATAACTGCTTTTGATGTGAGAGATCTAATATTTAACAATCCTAGCTTCAGATCAGAGGTGCCGGCTGCGCATTCAGTATGATCGGAGTTTGTGGACTTTATGTTAATTAGATTATTAAAACAGACTTTCTGGGTCTTTCTACATTTTTGCTTAGATCGGGGGAACAGACACAGTCTCAATATGGTGAACCCTGAGTGACGACTCTATGCAGCTAGCAGACGGTTGGTTTAGCCTGTCTGTCTGCTCCCTGGCCTGGGCTCTGGATTGTCACCGATTAACTAGACCTCTACTGAGACTATGAGCTATACTACAGGAAATGAGAGCAGCACCTTCCCGAGTGGGATGGACACCGTCCCGCCCTAACAGGCCAGCTTTGCCCTCAAAGGTCTTCCAATTATCTATGTAGCCCACATTATTTTCGGAGCACCACCTGGACATCCAGCGGTTCAGCGACCATAACCTGCTGTAAGCTATGTCGCCACGTCTCATTGGGATGGGACCAGAGCATACTACTTCATCGGACATCGCCTTCGCTAATTTAAACACCTCTGTAAAGTTATTCTTACTAACCTCTGACTGACGAAGGCGTATATCGTTAGCTCCAGCATGTACCACTATCTTAGAGAACCTATGCTGTCCTAGAGCCCTAAGATTACCTGCTATGTCCGGTGCTCTGGCTCCCGGGATACACCTAACCACTGCCGCTGGCGCCCCTAAAGGTCTAGCTAATGTCACGTGTCTCAGTATAGAGTCTCCTATAACCAGAGCTCTTTCAGGTTTCTCAGCGGGTGCAGCACTGAGGAGAGCAAACCTGTTGGACACGTGACGCGCAGAGGAGGTGTGCTCCGGTGGGCTAGCGTTAGCGTTAGCTTTGGCTGAACGAGTATGCCGCCGAGTCGTCACCCACTCGCCCCGCTGTGAGGGCTCTAATGCCGGAGTCGGGGGCTGATTATCTCCGCCTGTGGCACCCAGACTGTCCGCTACAGGAATAACGCTGCTCTCACACTCTCTAACCCTCTCTAAAGTCTGGATGCGCTCCTCTAATGCTGATATCTTCTCCGTCAGAGTGCTCACTAACACACACCTATCACAAATAAAATTATCACTAATGACGGAGGAAGAATGTCTAAACATCCTGCACTCTACACACTGAACAAGCTGAACGGTAGACATTATAACGTACCTCTGTGTCGGAGTTTTAGTTGTTTAGTTGAGGAAACAACAACACGCATAACACACACACTCAAACACTGACACACACTGAACTCGAGAGAGTGTGTGTGTGTGTGTGTGTGTGTGTGTGTGTGTGTGTGTGTGTGTGTGTGTGTGTGTGTGTGTGAATCGGCGTGGTGTCAAATTACGCGTGCGCATACACAACACACACTCCGCAGCGCAAGAGAAAGAAAAACACACACACACGGATGTTGATTATACCAGTAAGAGACGAGCACTAAGACCCAGCAGGAGAGACAATTACCCACAGCGCAAGAGAGACAAAAAAACTATTGACTCAGTTGTGATCACGTGACACTCAACGTCAAATCAAGAAGCGCAAGCGTGATACATGATTCTCTGTGGTCGTAAACCAAGACAATGCTCGTTTTTCAAGTAAAAATTTATTAAAAATCTTTGCTCGTAGCCTCTGAGTCGTGCAGTGGTAAAGTGCTCGCCCTATCATCCGGAGATCGCTGGTTCGAATCCCGAGTGATGCTGTAGCCTCTTACAGCCAGAGGCCTAGAGCGAGCTGATTGGCCGAGCTCTCTCAGGAGGGGAGGGATGAGAGGTACAGTACTCGTGCTCCCACATTAATACTGCTCTACAAACCCGTCATGGGCATCTGTGAGCTCACGTAAGTGGAGGGAGCGGATGGCGCTGTCCTACAAGTGTGTTACTCCGCCCCCAATGGTGCGTGAGCGAGCAGTTCGAAAAGATGATCAGTGACATCACGTGGGTCGGAGGAATCACGATACAGTAGTGATAGTCTGCGTCCCTCCCGACTGAAATGATAGTAGAAACATAACGTGGGAGCCCCTAGCAACTGGGAGGAGTTGGACACTACTAAAAATCTGGGAAAAAGTCCTAAAGATAAATAAATAAATAAATCTTTGCTCGTCTTGCGGAACACTCGCAAACCGCATTACTCATAATCCTAGGTTTTACTGTAGAAAAAAACTTATTACCTCTTACTATAAATTAAACGCTTAAAAAGCAAAAAATCTGTATTGTGATTGTTGGATTCATGTTGAAGTATCTAAACAATTTTGCATTTTAGAATAATAAAACTTTTTCAGTTTACAGTATGTCTTTTCATGTGAAATCTAAATCCAAGTTTCATCTGAATGACAATTAAGGTCATTGAAAGTGAAAAGTTAAGAACACTACATAAAAGGACATGAAATTGTACTTAGCAAATGTGTATGAATATTTAGAAACTCATGGATCAGGAGATAAGAAGCAATAAGTATGATGAAAAATGGTGTCATATGATCCTATGAACATTCAGTTTTTCCCCTAGGTGAGACACTATCACCAATACCATGTTTTGACGACAACTTTACAGAAGACTTAAAATATTCAATACTCTCTATCCAATGGGCAAGCTAATTAACAATAATTTATAAATATTCATATTATTTATGTTCAGCCATTTTAGCATTTGCACATTTATTTTTGCATTTGGATCATTGGCTCATAGTTTAAAGTTAATTTTTTATGCCATTTTATGACATCAGTTGGGACAAATATAAGACCATAAATAGATTCATGATTTAAAAAAAATGCAAATACAAAAAGAGAAAAATTATTACAAATATATTCCTTGAAAATGGTTATTAAGAAGTGATTAAGCATTTTTAACTACGTACGTGTGGTTACCACAGATAAGAATTAGCACATTACTTTTGTTTAATTGAACCCTTAAAAATATAATAAGTAAGTGCATACAGTACATAAGGCTGCTCATAATTGGGATACGGATAGATCCTTAATAAATGGATTGAGCCATTATTCTCAGTACGAGAGGTTAACCAAAGCCTGCACAGGGTTCTTCCAGCTTCAATAGCTAGATGGGTGCAAGCCTCTGGGTGCGTCATTATACAAAAATCTGAAAAGTGCACTTCGGTACTCTCTTGACCTGATAGCAAAACTGGCTGTATATAAATTCTGCTAGGTGAGTTTGCACAAGGAGATAAAGTGCTTGTAATATAGCCCATATCTCACATCAAATGACTGGCCAAGCGGCAAGGGCCCTTCAAGGTGACACTATAATTCAAGGACATTGACTAGGAGGTGAAGCAAATGGATTAAGAAAGGGGAGCTTCATACTCTATATACTGTACCACCTCTTTAAACCAACGAGAGAGGTGGTCATGTGGCTTTGGTCAAAATTGTTCAAGAGAGGGAGTAGCTAGGACCAGGGGTAAATCTAAATATGGTGGCTCAATTCGCCATATTCCCTTATTTAGAACACCTCTAACTGTTGTAAATAACAAAGGTTGCGAGGTTGAATATAGAATTTTGCATTGTAATCTTGCATCTACTCTGTAATACATAACATTGAGAAGACTCCAAAGGTGGTACCATACACATACCTGTTTGTTTGTTTTTTGCCCAAAAACAAGAAACAAATATTTTTTAGGAGGAGCTCATGGTCATGCTCAGGGTCAGGGTAATCAAGAGTCCCAGTCTGGTGGTCTTGATTGCCTAAGCACTTAAGGTTGGGACCAGTTCTGTGTCCACTTGAGAAAAATAAATGCAGTGTTGATCCTGCTCCATTGGTTAGGTGCCGCTCACTTATTTGACACTGGATTTGACAAAACGATGTTGGCAGATCTCCTTCATCCCCCATATCCTATAAAACAGGCTTTTTGAGCCCTAGTGACATTCCATCATTTCATGGAAAGAATCTGTCATGTGTATGCTGCTTAGGCTTTTATTTAAGTTTTACTCTGGGATGTACTAGTCTTATAGGCTCCTGATCTTTTCCCCGTTTGTTTTGCACATGGAGAGGCTGAACATTAGATACAAGCTGTCAGTGCACATTATTAAATACTGTGCCTATAAAGCAGAGAGTCTGAGCATCAGCTGGCTGTGACTCAGCCTTTGATACTAGGAATCACCTTCACCTTATGTTTGCTCCATTGGTTTCACCATAAGATGCTAAGGCCTATTTTGTCTAACAAGGGTTCTGTGTTTTATTGAGTGGTGGAAAAGATCAAGAGGGGAGAGACAAGTGCTATGAGTGAAAGAGAGAGACAGAGATGTGTGCACCTCAGACCTGAGTGTATCTGTGTGTCTGGGTCAAAGTGAATACTGTGAAGATGAATAAAAGAGCCTGTTTCCGTTGTCTCAAGCCTGACTACCATCTCACCTCAGAAAGTCTCTTTCTCTCTCTCTCACACACACACACACACTTGAATGTTTTCATGAGTTTTCATTTCGGCTCCATCCCTAAAATAATTATTTATGCAGAGCTTCATCAAGCTGTTTGGTTAAAATTTCCTGTTTTTCCTTAGTTCAATTTAAGTCTTACTGTTACAAAATGTGAGCACTACACACCAAGGACTCCTCACTTAAAACAAAGGACAGACGCGTACCAAAGTAGATTGTGGTTTAAAAATGTTTAAGTAAATTATGATATAGCTGTGGTTTTTACCCACCCTCTGTATTTTATTCTTGCCTTGTTGGAACACAATTCCATGATTTTAAAGTATTGTCGACATTACATCAGGAGGTCCAGAAGGATTTAAACAAGTCTCAAGGTAAAAACATCTTTTCAGAGTTACGGTGCTTCACTAAAAAAAGAGATAGAGATCTTTCATATGTGAACACTTTATTGCTTTGTATGATGCAATGTGTGTTAATATCATCATTATGTGCTTTATACAAACACGATTTTTGTACAATAATCAGCACCACTCTGTCCTCTACATTACTAAGAAGCCTGACCAAACATGTCATGATCTCTGACTGAAAAATCTTTCTATAAACTATTATTGACAACAATTTGGAACAGCTTTCACGTATTTCCTCTGTGCAAGGCAACATACTGAAAGTCTTGTGTCAACCAATACAGACTCAGTGAAAAAAAAAAAGGATTGCAAGACTCAGAGCGTTTTTACATAGCTGACAATTTGCTCCATGGCCTTCACTCCTGCAGGAAAGGTCAGGATGGCTTTCCCGAAGAAGCTCATAATGCCATGGAAGCCATCAGGGACGTGATACCATGTAATCTTGACTCCCAGGTCCTGTAGTCTCTTCCTGAACAGGATCCCATCATCCCTCACCACATCATACTCACAGGTTAGGATAAAAGTGGGTGGCGTGAGACGGAGCACTTCATCCTCAGCCAGCAAAGGTGAAATCCCTGGCTCGAGACCATCTTTAACTATGTGATACACTTCACCATCGTGGGTTGTCACCACCTGCTTCACACCATCTTGGAATTCCGGTGGGAGGTTTGAGGGGTCGAGCCACTTGCTGTAGTGAAGTTTTAACTCGGCAGGAACATGTCTGCCCTCCAGCACATCCTGGCACACAGACATGTCACCATTTAGGTACTGAAGGAAGTGGAAAACTGCACCGGTGCGTGACACTACAGGCACGGCGTGGTTCTGCCGATAAGAGGGCAGGTTAAAGTCAGCCATTTGCAGTGCTGGGTAGATGAGGACAAGGGCACAGGGCGATGGCAGATGCCCATCCGGGCTTGTAGCCAGCCTCTGGCTGACAGCAGCTGCCAGATTACCGCCTGCACTGTCTCCTCCTAGTGCCACACGGAGCGGGTCCACATTGAACTCAGCCGCCACCGACAGGAAATGACGCGTAGTGAGTTCGCAGTCATCTAGTGCTGCAGGAAACCGGTGCTCAGGAGCAAGTCTGTAACTGGCAAGATAACAAAAAGCACAATGCTTTATTCATACTTTCTCAACAAATGAATGAAAAAATATTTAAGATATACATATACCACAATATATGATTATCTATAGAAATAAAAGAAAGGTTTTGTCTGTACATTGGTCAGTAATTGCTCTTTCAATGATCTCTACGTTTTTAACATTGGAGGACCCGAAATCCCTGAAATAACAGCGCTGAAGTGGTATAAATTAATTTCAGTGTGCTAGAGGCAAAACTTAATCCTTATTTAATCTGATTATTTGACTTCTTATTTGTGATCACTCTCTGATTTACTGAAATAGGAGTGTATTTGGCCGATGACACACGAAGTACAACTTAGCATAAACAAGCCGTAATATACCCAACCTTACAATATTATATTTCTTTGTATTAATAAGTTAGGCAGAAAGTTCTGCTGTACAGAAAGATGGAGACATCTACTTGGGCTTCAACCTAAAATAACATCACTAAATGTAATTAAAGTTGATCAGCTTATTTTTAGCTTTAACTTTTTAACCATTTATACAAACCCGTTACCCATCAGGATGGTTTTTTACACTAGATAAATATATATCACAAAACAATTTTTTTACTTAGATAAAAACGACCAGATTTTTTGTTTCTTACCCCACAGACACGACCACAGTATCAGTCTCTTTTGCAATGTGCCGGCAAATTTCATCATACAATTCTAAAAAAAAATTTGAGAAAATGTGACATTACTGACTACTTAGACAAACAAATAAAACAAACAAACAAGATGTGTGTCTCACTTATGCTGCCAAAAACCCATCCTCCTCCATGATAATACAGGAGTGCTCGTCTTTTGTTCTGTGAGACAGCTGTGGGCTCGTAGATCCTCACTGGCACTCCAGAAAATGTTGAGTCTTTAATGCGGAGACCGGGAGGAGGGGGGCGTTGGTGGCCAATTACGCGTTCCCTACACCATCGAGTAAAATGCACTTGATGACACAAACCCAGGCGCTCCAGGATTCGACCCTGACACAACATTCACCAGAAAAGGAAAAAAAATATTTATCTCAGAGTGTAAATAATACTTGAGGGCAGACGCATATGAACATACAGTGGTGTTCAAAATAATAGTAGTGTGTTGAAAAAAGTGAGTAAAGCTCCATATCCATATAATAATTTTAAATTCAAATCACATAAATGCATTGGACACCCTGCATTCTATTCTGAATCACAACATAAAGAAAAATTTGCTAAATGTATTATTAGTTTAATTTAAGTGAAGAAACACAAATATTAGTCTGTTAAAAAAAATTGCAGTGTAGAATTCAATTAGAGAGGTAAATCATTCTGTGAAAAACAGGTGTCAAACAAGTTCCCCTTATTTAAGAATAAATTTAAATCACATTAATGCATGTGGATCTCCTTGACCTAAAAACAAATGCAAATGTGTTATTTAGCTAAAAAGTAAAGAATACCTGGGCTGGGGCAGCATGTTAATTTAAATTTTTGTTAGCTTCATCTGCAATCAGAAATTAATATACACTCACTTTTTTTTCCGAAGCAGGGTGATAGACATATTGTACATATTAAAGAAAAAAAAACAGGAACAGGTGAACAAGTTTATTTTATTGGGGGGTTTCAACCACATTATCTAACTAACTAGCATACTCTAGATTTGTTAACTGTATATAATGAAAATAATTCAATGTCAACATACTGCACATACAGCTAATTGAGTTTGTTATAAATAGTCTGCCTAAGTTGAGTTTCTTTGTCTGGCATCTGTTTAAGTTATCGGTCTTTGAATTTCTCCATGTCGACGTCATGCTAGTCATTGTATCTCCCTGTTTGGTCTAGCTCCTGGTTATGTGTAGTACCTTATAATGTTTTGTTCTTTTGTGATGTTTAGTTCCTTAGGTTTATTTCCTTGTTCTGTTTATAGCCTAGTCAATGTTTAGCCTAGCCAATGTTTAGCCTAGCTATTGATTGCCTAGCTCCTGTTTAGTTTAGTTATTGTTTAGTTATTGTTCCTTGATTTCCTTATGCAAGTATCCATTTATGTTGAGTTCCATTATTAAAAGATTAAGTGATCTCCCTCTGCATACATGCCTCAGTATCTAAAGCCCACACACAGCACCCGTTACAATTTGAGCTCATAATTAAGCACTATAAAAGTTTACCTTATTAGGAATGCTGCTTATTGTTTAATTATTTTCCTTCCTTTTTTGGCATGAAATTCGGAGGGCTTTTAGGAATGTGTTGTTGTTTGTTTTAATGTAATTCAGTTTTGTTTATACCAAAGGGCATGTTTAATGAGGGAAAAGACGTAGACATGTTTCCAATCCATTGTGGGTAATTTATGGAAAATTAAAAGCAGTAAATGTTGTATTAGTTTTCCCCAAATTTTTAGCGGCCAGATCAAAGAATAATGACTAGACATGGTTTGGATCTTGATCTGTTTCAGTGTGATTACACATTAATCTGTTTGATTTTATTCAATGCACCTGAATGTTATCATATCCAGATTACCAAATGTGATTTAAAAAATTTATATTTAAAAAGTTTACAGGTTATAAATTGAATAATGGATGTTCGTTTTGTTTAAAATTGGAAAAATGAAATCATCCTACTTTATTTTCATTCAGAATGTATTCATTCAAAGCACTGAGAATAAGTCGGCGTTTAGCACAAATACAAGCCAGGAAAAAGAAAGATAAGCATTGTGGTAATGCACAACTGGGTTCAACAAGAGGATTTAAACTGTAATGACTATTGTAATGTAATTATATACTGTAGAAAATATGCATTGCATACAGTTTTCAAGAACTTATGATGATAGAAACATAAGAACCATTAGCAAATCACAATACACACTCACCACAATTGCTACAGTATGCCCACCATACAACAGTGCACAAGGTGAAGTCTTCCACCATTACTAAGTCCTGGAGGAATTTCAGCGTTAATTAACTCAGAAGACACCAATCCGATTACCAAAAGGCAAAATGCCGCAGCCAGAGCAGCGAAACAAATAATCAGAATAGCGATTCCTATGTACATAACTGCACCGAAGTGAAGCATTCAATAGCTCAAACACCTTTCTGACTTAAAGTACTGCGTTAATGTTTTGAGTCTTGCACAATCCCACCAGTGCCAGATACACCAGACACACACACAAGTGATCCCATCCTCTCTCTGCTCTCCCCTTTTATATAAACTGTGCAGTAATAGCTAACACAACTTATAACTTATACTCGCACTGCTACACTACCCGCCGCCCTGCCATTAAAGCGCTCGACCCCGAGGACAAAGTCTTTAAATCTTAAGGGGGCTCTGATGTCACTTTGGTCATACATTACTCTTTGTAGCCCTTACTGGATCCCCCTCCCCGTATATGTATCGGGCAGCATGAAAGCAGGCTGGCCACTACAATCTGTATCGTCTGGGTTCGGGGATATTTCCTCCCCATCCTGAGCATTGGCTCCGGGACCCCCGGGCGTATCCTCTACTCCACTCCTCCCTAGTGGAGTTGCAAAGCCTTTGCAGGGGGCAAGCTGGTCATGATGTAGCACCACCTTGTGGCCCTGTGGGGGCAACTGTACCCGGTAGCCGACTTCCCCCCGTCGATCCAAGAGCATGGGCCCAACCAGGCGCTATCAAACTTAAGGCATCGCCCCTTCTTCCGGGTTGGGGCATAGACCCAGACTGACTCCCCGGCTGAAAAATTCCTTCCTCTGGCACAAAGGTCATAATTCCTCTTTTGTCTGACTCCTGCATTCTGCAGTTGACTCCGTGCATATGTGTGTGCGGTGTCCAAGCGGTCTTGGAGATGTCTGGCATAATTCGGGCCAGCAGGAGTAGCTGGTGTATCTGGGGGATGCCAAAAGGCAAGCTGTACAGGGGTCCTTAACTCCCTGCCCAATATAAGAGGTGCTGGAGTGCATGAGGTGCAGTCCTGAACTGCGGAGCACCTTGGAGAACCAAGGGTAAGTGCAAGTCCCAGTCTAGTTGATGTTTTGATGTAATAATAAATAGCTGCTCAGCTATAGTGCGGTTAAATCTTTCAACCAAGCCATTGCTCTGTGGATGAAGGGGGGTTGTGCCGGTCTTGGTGATTCCCAGTTGTTCACACATTGCTGCGAATACCTTTGTATTTCTATACCTTTGGGAATGGACCTAACACATCAACGCCAACTCGCTGCATGGGTTCCCCCACTGAAACCTGCTGAAGCGGGGCTCTTGATAGGCCCTTTATGTGCCGTACAAAGGTCACAGAACCTACAAAAGTCCACCACATCTCTTCTCATGCGCCCCCCGTAGAAGGTTTGCCTCAAGCGGTGCAGTGTTTTTGTAACCGCAAAGTGACCAGAACCAGCAGAACCATGAGTGGCTTTGAGAACTTCCCCTTGCCTCTGCTTGGGCACTAAGACTTGCCACCTCTTTTCCCCAGTCACTGGCTCCACCCAGGCTCGTTGAAGGTCACCATATTGCAACTGCAGATGTTCAAACTTGGCCCACAACTCTTTTGTCCGCACCTACCTATCAGTGTCCAGGGGGTGTTGGAATGGGTGCCTTTGTCAGGGCCCACTGTAGCTTGCGGAAGGCCTTTCCACAGTCCTCTGACCAGGTGAATGGCTGTTTTTAGTAATTTATGAAGTGGGGCTGCAATGCCCAAAAACCCAGGCACAAATCTCCTGTAATAAAAGGCTAGTTGCAAGAAGCTTTTTAAGGTAACCTCTCCAACCTCCACATCTTAGTTATTTATCGTCCTCCTGGCTCTCTAGGAAACTTTCTAGATGAAATGGACATTCTTCTTAGTCTTTTTCCTTCTGCCAACACTCCTCTCACTGTTCTAGGAGATTTCAACCTTCCATCTGACAAACTCCAATCCTCTTTCCTTCTCCCTCTCCTTAATTCCTTCTCTTTAACTCTAAGCAGCTGCCCTTCCACACAAGGCAGGGAATTCTCTCAATCTTCGCCCTTGCCCAGTAACGGATCTCACTACTATTCCTCTTCATAAATCTGATCATTAACTGGTATCCTTCACCCTTCCTATTCTATATAAACCTAACCACCAAAATTTCTCTTTTTCCCACAGAAACCTTCACTGTGTCTTCATGCACCCTATCATCCCTCCCAGACCCAGACTCCTTCTCCTCTCTACCACTAGAGACTGCGACTGAAACTTTCCTCTCCTCTCTTTCCTCATCCATAGATCTCCTTTGCCCGCTGTCACTACGCAACAACAGGAAAGAATTAAGAACTGCAGAGAGAAGATGGAAGAAATCACAACTTGATGCAGATCTCATCTCTTACCAGACACTTCTCTCCAAATTACTGCCAAAACTACCTTCTTCAGAGAAAAGCTGGAAGCCTCTGAACATGATCCTGGCAAACTCCACAACATCATCTCCTCACTACTCAACCTACCGACTTCTCCTGCCCCTTCCTCTCTGACTGCTGACGATTTTGCCAAATTCTATTATGGGAAAATTGCAGCAATTCGCCAGTCCTTTGCTCCCAACCAAATTCCTACGGCAGAACCTCAGGACCTTTCCTTCCCTCCTTTAGCAGAATTCTCCAACTTGTCATCTGATGAGATTCAGCAGATCATCTCGTCATCTAACCCCACCACCTGTTCATTATACCCAATCCCCTCCACAATGCTACAGGTCATCTCACAAGACCTCCTTCTTTTCACCACAACCATCATCAACCATTCCACATCATCTGGTCATGTTCCTGCTGCTTTTAAGCAGGCAAGGGTTATTACCATCATCAAGAAACCCTGCCTGGACCCATCAGAAGTTAACAACTATCGCCCGGTATCACTTCTCTCTTTTATTTCCAAAATTCTTGAAAGAACTATTTATAACCAAATGTCTCTTTATCTCTCACAGAACAACCTTAATGATCCCAACCAATCTGGATTCAAAGTGGAACTTTCCACAGAGACTGCCCTTCTGTCAGTCACCGAGAAGCTCCATGCTGCTAGATCTGCTAAACTGTCATCTGTCCTCATCCTCCTGGACCTGTCAGCTGCATTTTACACGGTGAACCACAAAATTCTATTATCTATTCTTACAAGCCTTGGAATTTGTGGAACAGCGTGGCAATGGTTTGCTTCTTACCTAGAAGATAGGTCATATGAGGTAACATGGAGGGGGATCTACATCTGCCCCACGTAGACTCTCTACTGGTGTCCCGCAGGGCTCAGTACTTGGTCCTCTTCTGTTCTCCCTCTATACCCGGTCTCTTGGTAAGGTCATATCATCACATGGATTTTCATACCATTGCTATGAAGATGACACCCAACTTACTCTCTCCTTTCCTCCCTCTGACACTCAGGTTTCCACCCGGATCTTGGCATGGCTGGCAGACATCTCATCCTGGATGGCTGCTCATCAGCTGAAGCTCAATCTGAGTAAAACTGAACTGTTGTTCATCCCTTGTGACTCATCCCCAGGTCAAGACCTTGTGATATCCCTGGACAACAACCAAATCACTCCTTCAGCCACCGCCTGCAATCTTGGGGTAACCGTGGACAATCATGTGTCATTTTCCCCACACATCGCTAACCTTACTCGCTCTTGTAAATGTCTTCTTTACAATATCAGAAGAATTCTCCCATTTCTTTCTTCACAGGCTACTCAGGTGCTTGTTCAGTCCCTTGTTATTTCAAGACTAGACTACTGCAACTCACTCCTGGCAGGCCTGCACTGGCTTCCTGTAGCTGCCTGCATCAAATTCAAAACGCTGATGCACTGAAAAAAATTATCCTTTGAATTTGCTTGATTTTAATGTGTCCATCGGCCCCATCATCAAAATGTGGCCCCATCATCAAAATGTGGCCAAATTACACAATTTTTGCCTGCTAAACCAAAGTATTTCATTCATGTTAAACTTGTGTGAAAGAATCATGTTCACTTTATCATTTACTGTAATAGCAATTGATTGTGCAATTGTAATGTAATTGAATTATGTCTGATACTCCATTATCATTGAAAAAGTCTACCAATTTCTTAGTGCTTACATTATTCAAATGTTTAATGTAATTTTAATTTAAAAAAATTAATCAGTCAAATTAATTTTATTAGGTTCATTTAACGTATTTACTACACCTGCTTCCAACATTATTTAATACTGTTAACATAAATGAATAGGGTTGGTACAACAAATTTTTTCAGTTGTAAATTAAGTTGATCCAACTCAAGTAAATTTAAATTTCAAGCCCTGGTCAACAGAATTCTGTGAACGAAAGAAGCATAAGATAAACGGGATAAAACAGATTTTTATTTTATATTTAATAAAAACCCTGTTTTACACCAGCAGCAACTTACAAATTAGGTCTCAATTTGAAAAGATGTACAAAACATAAAACACCACAAATGAGTATTACTCATAGAAAAACAATTAAACACCAACAGAAATGTTTTATACTTTATAACTGTACGTTATGACCTTTAAATATGACGGATACGGTTGGTCAGGAAACTCTTGAAATCAAATGCAGACAGGACACTTTTCAGTCACAAACTGCTGTGAAAAAAAATACATAGATAGATATTCAATTAAAATTCATGATTCTTAAATTAGTAAATGAGAAATATTTATACTTTGTTCCTATCGCTTCACAACTCATGGGAACAGACTGAAACCAGAACCGAACCGCAGATTAAGCACGCGCATATACAGTGGTGTGAAAAACTATTTGCCCCCCTTCCTGATTTCTTATTCTTTTGCATGTTTGTCACACATAAATGTTTCTGCTCATCAAAAACCGTTAACTATTAGTCAAAGATAACATAATTGAACACAAAATGCAGTTTTTAAATGAAGGTTTACATTATTAAGGGAGAAAAAAACTCCAAATCTACATGGCCCTGTGTGAAAAAGTGATTGCCCCCCTTGTTAAAAAATAACTTAACTGTGGTTTATCACACCTGAGTTCAATTTCTGTAGTCACCCCCAGGCCTGATTACTGCCACACCTGTTTCAATCAAGAAATCACTTAAATAGGAGCTACCTGACACAGAGAAGTAGACCAAAAGCACCTCAAAAGCTAGACATCATGCCAAGACCCAAAGAAATTCAGGAACAAATGAGAACAAAAGTAATTGAGATCTATCAGTCTGGTAAAGGTTATAAAGCCATTTCTAAAGCTTTGGGACTCCAGCGAACCACAGTGAGAGCCACAATTGAATTACAACAATTCTGCAAAGATGAGTGGGCCAAAATTCCTCCAGAGCGCTGTAAAAGACTCGTTGCAAGTTATCGCAAACGCTTGATTGCAGTTATTGCTGCTAAGGGTGGCCCAACCAGTTATTAGGTTCAGGGGGCAATTACTTTTTCACACAGGGCCATGTAGGTTTGGATTTTTTTTCTCCCTAAATAATAAAACCCCTCATTTAAAAACTGCATTTTGTGTTTACTTGTGTTATCTTTGACTAATAGTTAAATGTGTTTGATGATCAGAAACATTTTGTGTGACAAACATGCAAAAGAATAAGAAATCAGGAGGGGGGCAAATAGTTTTTCACACCACTGTAACTGTCAGTATTTTAAGCGTGATTAAAAATACAAGAAATAGCGTGACTAAACATCGCTACACAGCAGGTGACATTTATCTTCAGTATTTCGTTTCTATTTCGAAAGATGGGAATTTATTCCTGCTTACATTTTCCACACGCCCGCCAAACGTTTGGCTTCTCAACAAACTGTTCTCTTCTCGCGATATTTCCGGTTTTCATAGTGACAAGATCTCTTTGGTTTATCCCAACATGATTGAATCTAATACATGTTAAGTTGTTGAATTTCATGCAAATACAACATAATTTATTCATGTCCATCTTGGAAACATGAAATTATTTTATGTACAAAACACATTACAGGTCCTTCTCAAAAAATTAGCATATTGTGATAATGTTCATTATTTTCTGTAATGTACTGATAAACATTAGACTTTCATATATTTTAGATTCATTACACACAATTGAAGTAGTTCAAGCCTTTTATTGTTTTAATATTGATTGTGGCATACAGCTCATGAAAACCCAAAATCCTCAAAAAATTTGCAAATTTCATCCGACCAATAAAAGAAAAGTGTTTTTAATACAAAAAAAGTCAACCTTCAAATAATTATGTTCAGTTATGCACTCAATACTTGGTCGGGAATCCTTTTGCAGATTCTTGTCTTGTGTCTCTCAACTTTCTCTTCACAATATCCCACGGATTCTCTATGGGGTTCAGGTCAGGAGAGTTGGCAGGCCAATTGAGCACAGTAATACCATGGTCAGTAAACCATTTACCAGTGGTTTTGGCACTGTGAGCAGGTGCCAGGTCGTGCTGAAACAGTCTCCATAAAGCTTTTCAGCAGATGGAAGCATGAAGTGCTCCCAAATCTCCTGATAGCTAGCTGCATTGACCCTGCCCTTGATAAAACACAGTGGACCAACACCAGCAGCTGACATGGCACCCCAGACCACCACTGACTGTGGGTAATTGACACTGGACTTCAGGCATTTTGGCATTTCCCTCTCCCCAGTCTTCCTCCAGACTCTGGCACCTTGATTTCCGAATGACATGCAAAATTTTCAACCTGTAGCCCATTTCCTGCACACGCCTGTACACGGTGGCTCTGGATGTTTCTACTCTAGACTCAGTCCACTGCTTCCGCAAGTCCCCCAAGGTCTGGAATCGGTCCTTCTCCACAATCTTCCTCAGGACCCGGTCACCTCTTCTCGTTGTGCAGCGTTTTCTGCCACACTTTTTCCTTCCCACAGACTTCCCACTGAGGTGCCTTGATGCAGTACTCTTTGAACAGCCTATTCGTTCAGAAATTTCTTTGTGTCTTACCCTCTTGCTTGAGGGTGTCAATGATGGCCTTCTGGACAACAGTCAGGTCGGCAGTCTTACCCATGATTGTGGTATTGAGTAATGAACCAGGCTGGGAGTTTTTAAAAGCCTCAGGAATCTTTTGCAGGTGTTTAGAGTTAATTAGTTGATTCAGATGATTAGGTTAATAGCTCGTTTAGAGAACCTTTTCATGATATGCTAATTTTTTGAGATAGGGATTTTGGGTTTTCATGAGCTGTATGCCACAATCATCAATATTAAAACAATAAAAGGCTTGAACTACTTCAGTTGTGTGTAATGAATCTAAAATATATGAAAGTCTAATGTTTATCAGTACATTACAGAAAATAATGAACTTTATCACAATATGCTAATTTTTTTAGAAGGACCTGTATGTATTTTAGTACATGTAACAGGTAGCCAAATTAATTTTTTTCAGTGTGCTTGCCTACAAAGCTAAAAATGGCCCAGCACCTACTTACAATCCTCTCTGCTCTAAGCACACCACGCACTGCATGACGTTCCCGCCAATCCTTCAGCACTGCTCGCATCATCCCACCATTTCTCAGGGATCGAGGGCGGCATTCATCAAGGCTCTTTTCTGTTCTGGCTTCCTCTAGATGTCCGTACAGCAGAGACTTTGACTATCTTTAAACGACAACTCAAGACACATCTGTTTCTCCAGTACTTGGAAACAAACAAAAAAAAAACCTCTTCCCAGTTGCGTTGGCACTTGGTTATTAACCTAATTAACCCAGTGTAAGTATGTATCCAGTGATGTAAACTTTAAAGCACATTTTGTAAGTTGTTCTGGATAAGAGCGTCTGCCAAATGCCTAAATGTGAAATTATCGCTAAAACAATGGAATGACCCCTCCTGAGGATATAAAGCTTTATTATTGCGTTTGAGTAAATCAGATCTACTACAGCAGATAATAAACTATACTATGTCATAACCGAAGCAAACACCACGATTATGCCTCGTTTCCTTCAGTGTTAATATGCAACTGATAACGCGCCTAATCGGTGGGAACGTGGTGTACTTGGCCGCGGTGTATTATAAACTAGCGGAATGTTTCACTGTTTATGCGCACATAATCATGTAAGAAAAGCGAGGGAAATGTGGAACTAATGTTTGGCCGCTCAATGAGAACTAAACCAAAGTTTTCGGTAACTACACTGGGTGTAACATCTGCATAGTGACACTAAACAGCGGAACAACTTCACTTTTCTGTTTACCTCTGAGAAAAAAAGCTGTATTTAGCGATTAGCAATTTAGCGTGCGGCGTGCCGCGACTTGCTGGAGGCAACATTCAGGAATTTAAAATAAATGTTTTGTGCTTCACTGAATATCCGCCAGATTTTTTATCAAAAAGCCGAACCAAAAGTTTGGGGTCCGATGAATTGTGTATACAGCTAACCTAAAACAATATTGTTTCAAATGCTGAAGCAAACATTGGCCAGGGGTAGCTCAGTGGTTAAGGCTTTGGACTACAGTTCGGAAGATCCCAGGTTCAAACCCCACAACCACCAAGTTGCCACTGTTGGGCCCTTAACCCTCAACTGCTCAGATGTATAATGAGATAAAAATGTAAGTCGCTCTGGATAACAGCGTCTACTAAATGTAAACATGAATTTTGTTTTGTTTTACAACAGATATTTCATAATGAACGTGTGTATATGTGCTTCATGTTATTTTCATAATGATTAAATGAGATGCCCAAATTCATGCTTTAAAAGTTTCTTATATAGTTTTTGTAATGTCTTAACAGGGACAAAATAATGAAAGACATGGCAATGCCTCGGGTTAAATGGTCTTGAAATTAATTTAATTTCCTGATAATTGGCTAATTGGATAATCTGATAGTGTTATCTATGCGAATGTCCTGATTCGTGAATATGCCAACATATCTTTATTTAAAAATGTGTCATCATCAGAAGACATGAATGAACTATATATATATATATATACACAGAGAGAGAGAGAGAGAGAGAGGTGTTTTGCCGGCGAAAAACATTTTAGGCAGAGACGTCTGCTCTGTCTTATTAAAAATTTTTTAAAACCCCAATTCTGCGAATTCCCCCATCAGCGAAACCGGTTTGCTAACTTCACACCTAGCATGAATGAAAGGTGAGAATGGGGTTACAGTTACAGTCAGTAACTGTGGGTGCGCTTCACCTCTGAGCGCGCTGTCGCGTTGTATTCAAAGAATAGACTAAAACAAAAATCATGCTTGCTTCAGCATTGGAAACAATATTGTATTAGGCTAACTTTATTAAAGATTATACACTTTTTTTTTATTCTTTGTAAAATTTGTCTATTTGCACACACACTCGGGCATCTTTAAATTTTAACAGAAAATAATAGTGGGCTGAACGTTATTTTTCATGTAACTTAAACAGCTGAATGAAGTTAAATATACACAAATTTATAATTGCGTTTGCTTTACATTTGAGCACTCATGTAAATAGCTTTTTCATTGCATATATACTACCATATCATATATTTGTGTCTAATACTGTTTTATTCATATTTTACAACATTACATGCCGTTTGTAATTTACTTGGGATTGTACTTTTAAAATTGAACCTACGTATCTACAGATATTTAACGTGTTTCCAACCAAGCAACCCTGGCCTCCAAACTCAGAAGGCTACGTGTCGATAACTGCTCCTTTGATCTGCTGGTTACAGCGGGGCGCCGACTGCTGAACAGCATATAGTAGCCTGTACAAGCCAAGCTCTTCCCAAAAAAATTGTGTGAATGTCTGCAACAATCACTAACCATTAAAATGTTAAGAATTTAATTAAACACGAATATATAGTACTTTATATATATATATATATATATATATATATATATATATATATATATATATATATGAGAGAGAGAGAGATAATATAGATAATATATATATAAAAGCTTAATCCCATCAAGTTCTAGGAGCACTTTCTGAAATGTGTAGCGCAGTGCTCGGGGTATGCAAGGTTAATGGCATAAATTATTCCCATAAGCAGTGCACATGCCTTTGCAGTATTACCACATTCTTGCTAAATTTTTACAATGTGAAAATTATGATGGTTAATTTAATATATTTTACCACACCAAAAAGTCATTTTTCAGTGTGGGTTTAGTGAAACACCAGAACAAAAGGTCTACGGACAAAACGGAGAAGTTTCTTTTTTCGTTTTTTTTTTTTTTTTCAAGATTCAAAGAACTTTATTAATCCCAGAGGGAAATTGCTTTAAAACTTCACTTCCCTGACCGGGAATCGCACCCAGGCCACGGCGGTGAGAGCACCAAATCTTAGCCACTAGTCCACCAGGGACACTTTTTTGCATTGAGTTTAATCATGCAGCACTTTTAGTATTCATAGCAAAAGCAACCCAACAGTGTAATTAAAGTACCCGAAATAACACAGAATTTTGACCCAGCATAAACAACCCAACAATGTGTTTACAGAAACCCAGTGTACTACTACTACAGATCTGGCCTTTAAAAATGCATGTTTTCAGAAAAGGGATCCCGCGACTTCCTGCGGGGGTGCGCGGGAAGCTGTGAAAATGCCCTTCATTACCTGTAGGGGGCAGTCGTGTTTCAGTCGGAAGTATTGTGTATGGAAGTATGGAAGTATGGAAGCGACAGAGCTCATAAACATGTCAAGTTCAAACTGATATGTATTTATTTATTCTTCATTTTCTTCTCTCCTTCAATGGTGGTACTTCTTTGACTGTATAATTATTATTATTAGTAGTAGTTCTCCGAATTTATTATTATTGTTATTATTGTAACGCACCCGCGCGTGTATGCAAAAACACTACAAAGATTTATGTGCTTTAAATATACT
Organism: Channallabes apus; assembly: GCA_030522415.1. Classification (NCBI taxonomy): domain Eukaryota; kingdom Metazoa; phylum Chordata; class Actinopteri; order Siluriformes; family Clariidae; genus Channallabes; species Channallabes apus. Next base: position 24,320,653 of record CM060123.1, on the reverse strand, counting down.
TGGGCACTGGTGGCTCAGTGGTACATAATCGCTATCAAATATTATATTAGAAAATAAATTCATAGGTTTATTATTATCATCAAATATGATATTACTATTATAATGAACCCTAGGCACATGACAGCCGTCAAGAGCATTAATACAAAATCTTGTATAAAAATAGACGCAGGTTAATTGTTTTACAGTCTAAATAAAAATCCTTCTCTTTAGTGCCTTTTGAATTTATGTTCTAATAAAAGATTTGATAGCGATTCCCTGGCTGGGAATCGAACCCGGGTCTTCCGCATGGCAGGCGAATCACCTACCACTAAGCTACCAGGATTAATAGGAATAGCGCTGAGCTACGTAGTAAATTAAAGAGGAGAATCACGATACCGAATCGCAGTCCTGAGCCCAAACCTAATTTAAATTAAAGGGCATGGGTAGCTCAGTGGTTAAGGCATTGGACTATGGTTTGGAAGATCACAGGTTCAAACCCCACAACCACCAATTTGCTATAAATTTTTGCACCAGTAGCTATAAAAAAATAGCTACGTTTAGAAAAGGTTTATACATTTTTCCGACATGAGTTGCCCGGTGTTATGCGCAGAGCGCCGGGAGATTTCCTGAAGCTCCGAAATTGCTGGGGCATTTTTTCTAAATAGACGCTATCTTTAATAACTGATGGAGGTTTTGAGCTGTATACACACGCATTTTTGAGGGGTTTAAAATGAATTAATAAGTCAGAGCAGATACATGAAAGGTGAGAAGTGGGATTACTGAGCACGCTGTCGCGTTGTATATACTGTACAACACGCGTTTATTAACCTTTTGATAAAAACGCTGCCTTTTGTAAAGTGAGAGTACTTTACAAAAGACGAACAGCTTTATTTCAGTCATAAATTCACAATCATATCACATTCCAGCTATTATTTCCAGCCATGGTTAAATAATGGATGAAATAATTATTCAATGCTGGACACAAACAGCAAATATGATGATTATTATAAAAAGCCTGAAGAACGTCATATTCATAAAATAATATTTACTTAATATGATGTATATATTTTTCATTCTTCTTCTGATGTCGCCACATTTTTACATTTTAAATAAGACATGTTGGCATATTCACGAATCAGGACATTCGCATAGTTAACACTATCAGATAGCCTACTATCAGGAAATTAAATTAATTTCAAGACCATTTAAACTGAGGCATTGTCATGTCTTTCACTATTTTGTCCCTGTTAAGACTTTACAAAAACTATATAAGAAACTTATTAAGAATTTTAAAGCACGAAAGGGATCATTATGAAAATATGAAGTACATATACACACATTCATCATGAAAGATCTGTTCATAAAATAAAATTCATGTTTGCTTCAGCATTGGAAACAATATTGTAGTAGGCTTTTAGATAAAGTCCCTCCATGCGCCATCTGGCGGATATTCAGTGAAGCACAACACATTTATTTAAATTCCCGAATGTTGCTTACGGGAAGTTGCGACACGCCATGCGCTAAATTCTGACATCTCGCGGGAAAACGCACATTCTTAACGGCCACATCTGTACAGTACTAACGAATGGAGAAAGTGCAGTCAAAGTCTGGGGATTCTGCGTGCTGTCACGTTAAATTTTTTTTTTTCATGTCTGTTGTTTTATCGATAAATCTGCGCACGCGTTTATCAGCCTTTTGATAAAGCCGCACAGGCAACTCACTTTCACTTTTCACAAGACAGTGTATATTGTTTAGTGTATATTTAAAGCGTATAAACACAAAAAAACAACTGCCCCCTACAGGTAATGAAGGGCATTTTCACAAGTTGCGGGATCCCTTGTCTCGAAACATGCGTTTTTAATGGCGACATCTGTAACAGAAAATGCAGATGCAGTTTCCAAATGTATAAATATGCATGCTATTATTTATATATATATATATATATATATATATATATATATATATATATATATATATATATATATATATATAAAATAAAATACTTTTCAAATAAAATCGCTATTACTTGACCCTGAAGTTTAGTTTAGCACACAAAAAACAGAAAAGTTCTTTCTGGTAAATCAACTGCATATGTAGTTTATCTACAGTAATTCATTTAAAAAAATGAATATACATTGTACAGTACAAGATAAACACGAGAGATTACAGAATGAAAAAAAGTGTCTACTTTATAAACAGCTTAGTATACTGTGTCGTGATGCTGAAATCCCTTGCATGTTGCCCCTCTGCCTCGCGTTTTGTTCCCTGAACATCTGTCGACTGAGAAGGAGTTTCAGGTAAAGGTCGCTTGCATTCCATTGCCCCTGTTGCCTTTGCCATTTTCTGGTGCGCACATAGCTCCTTTACCAACTCCAGAATAAATCTCCTCCTGCTTATGGTCACATTTTCATGCACTGTTTATATAGAATATGTGCATTAATTGCCACCAGGTCTAGGAGGTTGTAAAACGCAGCCAATACAGCCGCGCCATTTGATCCATAACATCAACGCCAACTTTAGTGCTGTTGTAGTAGGAAATTGTTTCAGGCAGTTTCTTTTCAGTTTTTCAATTCAATTCAATTTTATTTATATAGCGCTTTTAACAATGGTCATTGTCTCAAAGCAGCTTCACAAAAATTAAAGAAATTTAACAAATCATAATAATAATAATAAATAAATAAAAACAAATAATAATAAATAAATAAAAACAAATAATAATAATAATTATAGAAAAGAAAATAATTGGAAGTGTGGATGTGTGAGAAAAATGTGCAGATAATAATGAGACGAATGAATGAATTTTCTCTGATGAGCAAGCCAAGGGTGACGGCGACGGTGGCAAGGAAAAACTCCCTGAGATGGCATTAGGAAGAAACCTTGAGAGGAACCAGACTCAACAGGGAACCCATCCTCATTTGGGCGACAACAGATAGAAATGATATAACATCTTGTGTGTTGTGCAGGTGAAAATTCAATATGACAGAAATTATTTAAATTGACATGAAGACCAGTTCAGCATAGGGATGAGTCAGTAGGTGCAGAGGGCAGACGAGGTCTGGACCACTGGAAGCACAGGAGCAGCATGTGTAGCTCCAACCATCATAAAGCTGAATCCAGCTGGAGCTGGTCCTTCTCTGGACGCCTCAGGAACCTCGCAGGGTCGGCCCCTGTCCACTGGAGCTGGCAAAATCTCCCGATGCCTCGGGATGGGTAGAGAAATACAGAACAGATGGGGAGAATTAGCGTAGTTGCCATTCGGTATAGGTGTACTGGAGTATGAGTACTGGGATGAGTTATGTGTATGCCAGATTAAAAAGATGCGTCTTGAGTCTACTTTTGAACTGAGAAACCGTGTCTGCTCCCCGAACACTGTCTGGAAGGCTATTCCAAAGTTTTGGAGCTAAATATGAAAAAGCCCTACCCCCTTTTGTAGATTTTGAAATTCTGGGAACTACCAGAAGTCCGGAGCTTTGTGATCTTAAGGCGCGTGGTGGATTGTAGCGTATCAGAAGACTGGTTAGGTATGTGGGAGCTAAACCATTTAAGGCCTTGTATGTAAGTAATACTATTTTGTAATTTATTCTAAACTGAACAGGTAGCCAGTGCAGGGATGATAATATTGGGGTTATATGATCATATTTTCTGGATCTAGTGAGAACCCTGGCAGCTGCATTTTGGATTAACTGAAGCTTGTTTATTGAGGATGCAGGACAACCACCTAGTAATGCATTACAATAGTCCAGTCTGGAGGTCATGAATGCATGAACTAGTTTTTCTGCATCAGATACGGATAAGATGTTCCTAAGTTTAGCAATATTTCGAAGATGGAAAAAGGCTGTTTTTGTGATATTTGAAATGTGATTTTCAAAAGACAAGTTACTGTCTAATATTACTCCCAGATCTTTTACTGCTGAGCTGGTAATAACAGTACATCCTTCTAAGCGCAAGCTGAATTGTGAAAGCTGTTGTGTGCTGGTTTTTGGGCCAATAAGTAATATCTCTGTCTTATCTGAATTTAATAAAAGAAAGTTATTGGTCATCCAATCTTTTATGTCCTGGACACACTCAGTTAATCTAGACAACTTAGGTATTTCGTCTGGTTTGGTTGAGATATATAATTGGGTATCATCAGCATAACAATGGAAACTAATCCCATGTCTTCTAATGATGTTACCCAAGGGAAGCATGTATATTGAGAACAACAGAGGTCCTAAAACTGACCCTTGTGGGACCCCATATTTCACTGGCATTACACCAGACGGTTCTCCATTTAGATCTACAAAATAGTAGCGATCAGACAGGTAAGATCTAAACCATTTTAATGCCTGTCCCTGAATACCTATGTAATTTTGTAAGCGATCTATGAGAATATTATGATCTATAGTGTCGAATGCAGCACTAAGATCAAGCAAGACTAGCAATGAGATGCAGCCTTGGTCTGAAGCTAAAAACAAGTCGTTTGTAATCTTAACTAGTGCAGTTTCTGTGCTATGATGGGGCCTGAAACCTGACTGAAATTCTTCAAGGATGTTGTTATCCTGCAAGAATGTGCAAATTTGAGCTGATACTACTTTTTCTAGTATTTTTTATATGAACGGGAGGTTTGAAATCGGTCTGTAATTTGTTATTTCATTCGCGTCCAAATTAGATTTTTTAAGAAGCGGCTTAATAACTGCTAACTTGAAAGGTTTAGGGACGTGACCTAGATATAATGAAGAATTAATAATGTTTAGAAGTGGCTCTCCAACCGTAAGCATCACTTCTTTTAAAAATCTGGTTGGGATTGGGTCTAATAGGCACGTTGTTGATTTAGCCGAGGTGATGAGTTTATACAGCTCTTCCTGTCCTATACCTGTAAAGCAGTGAAAATCTAAATGTGAAGCTATAGGCTGAACTGGATCGTGAGATACTATTAGAGGTTGAACCTCCATTATTTTCTTCCTGATATTATTGATTTTTTCATTAAAGAAGTCCATAAAGTCTTCACTTCTAAACTGTGATGGGATACTCTCTGCGGGCATCTTAGGTTTTGTTAGGCGAGCCACTGTACTAAATAAGAACCTGGGATTGTTTTGGTATAAACAGCCCCCAGCAGTTGAAACTGCCTGATGCATAGTGCTCAGAACGCATACATTTTTCTTTCATTTCGCCTGTTAAATCGTGAGCGTGGCCTTTCCAGCCAACAACCTGGTCGAATATCGTTCAGATGGTGGCATCTGATTTTATTCATTGTGCCAACAATGGTGGTTTTGTTCGCCAAAAGATTGTTTGCCAGTGCCAACGAGGTGAAGAAATTCTGTTGTTATATTTCTTCCTTTCCCCAGGAAAGGCTCCACAATACGCATTACAACTGTGTCTGATAACCACTGACCAGCAGCCCTACTGTCGTCTTTCCCTAGATAGGGAATTGCGTTCAACATGTATTTTGTTTTAACATCAGCGGCCACCCAGAATTTGATACCAAACTTGTCTGGTTTATTGGCCATGAACTGCGTGAAATGGTAGCGCGCTTTTGTAGGGAACAATTGCTCATCTACTGTTATGTTCACACCGGGTGTATAAGAGGCAATTCTGTTTTTCACAAATTTCTCGAATATCTCACAGATCATGGCCCTTGTGTTCTTGTCATCAAAGCGCAGATAGCGCATAATGTCTCTACATTTTTGTAGAGACATTGTCTCTTTGAAATTCTGAGTTGGTCAGACCAAGTGATTCATGGCACGGTCGTTAGGAGGAGGTTGTGATCGCACCTAGGCTTTTGTTCTAGGCTGTCGGTCAAATATCTCTCCACTTGAAATGGAAGCACAAAAACGCGAGGCGGAGGGGCAACTTGAAGGGATTTCAGCATCTCGACGCACCGTATACTAAGCTGTTTTTTTTTTCATCTTTCTCGTGTTTACATTGTATAAGGTATATTATTTTTATTTTTTCTTATGAATTACTGTAAATAAACTACTATATATATGCAGTTGTTGATTTACTAGAAAGAACGTTTGTTTTTTTTGTCCTAAAGTTCAGGGTCAAGTTATAACGATTTTATTGTAAAAGCCTATACATCCACAAAGCTTTGTTGACAAAATCAATTGTAACACACATTATTAAAAATAGCATACAGTGGTGTGAAAAACTATTTGCCCCCCTCCTGATTTCTTATTCTTTCGCATGTTTGTCACACAAAATGTTTCTGGTCATCAAACAGATTTAACTATTAGTCAAAGATAACACAAGTAAACACAAAATGCAGTTTTTAAATGAGGGGTTTTATTATTTAGGGAGAAAAAAAATCCAAACCTACATGGCCCTGTGTGAAAAAGTAATTGCCCCTGAACCTAATAACTGGTTGGGCCACCCTTAGCAGCAATAACTGCAATCAAGCGTTTGCGATAACTTGCAATGAGTCTTTTACAGCGCTCGGGAGGAATTTTGGCCCACTCATCTTTGCAGAATTGTTGTAATTCAGCTTTATTTGAGGGTTTTCTAGCATGAACCGCCTTTTTAAGGTCATGCCACAACATCTCAATAGGACTCAGGTCAGGACTTTGACTAGGCCACTCCAGAGTCTTCATTTTGTTTTTCTTCAGCCATTCAGAGGTGGATTTGCTGGTGTGTTTTGGGTCATTGTCCTGCTGCAGCACCCAAGATCGCTTCAGCTTGAGTTGACGAACAGATGGCCGGACATTCTCCTTCAGGATTTTTTGGTAGACAGTAGAATTCACGGTTCCATCTATCACAGCAAGCCTTCCAGGTCCTGAAGCAGCAAAACAACCCCAGACCATCACACTACCACCACCATATTTTACTGTTGGTATGATGTTCTTTTTCTGAAATGCTGTGTTACTTTTACGCCAGATGTAACGGGACACGCACCTTCCAAAAAGTTCAACTTTTGTCTCGTCGGTCCACAAGGTATTTTCCCAAAAGTCTTGGCAATCATTGAGATGTTTTTTAGCCAAATTGAGACGAGCCTTAATGTTCTTTTTGCTTAAAAGTGGTTTGTGCCTTGGAAATCTGCCATGCAGGCCGTTTTTGCCCAGTCTCTTTCTTATGGTGGAGTCGTGAACACTGACCTTAATTAAGGCAAGTGAGGCCTGCAGTTCTTTAGATGTTGTCCTGGGGTCTTTTGTGGCCTCTCGGATGAGTTGTCTCTGCGCTCTTGGAGTAATTTTGGTCGGCCGGCCACTCCTGGGAAGGTTCACCACTGTTCCATGTTTTTGCCATTTGTGGATAATGGCTCTCACTGTGGTTCGCTGGAGTCCCAAAGCTTTAGAAATGGCTTTATAACCTTTACCAGACTGATAGATCTCAATTACTTTTGTTCTCATTTGTTCCTGAATTTCTTTGGATCTTGGCATGATGTCTAGTTTTTGAGGTGCTTTTGGTCTACTTCTCTGTGTCAGGTAGCTCCTATTTAAGTGATTTCTTGATTGAAACAGGTGTGGCAGTAATCAGGCCTGAGGGTGACTACAGAAATTGAACTCAGGTGTGATAAACCACAGTTAAGTTATTTTTTAACAAGGGGGGCAATCACTTTTTCACACAGGGCCATGTAGATTTGGAGTTTTTTTCTCCCTTAATAACGTAAACCTTCATTTAAATACTGCATTTTGTGTTCAATTATGTTATCTTTGACTAATAGTTAACGGTTTTTGATGAGCAGAAACATTTAAGTGTGACAAACATGCAAAAGAATAAGAAATCAGGAAGGGGGCAAATAGTTTTTCACACCACTGTATATATTTGCAATCTACATTTTCTGCTACATGTATAGAATTAGTTTCAGCTGATGGTAGGGTACTTAGTGGTAATTAGTTTCATTTAGTTTCAGCCAAATCATTAAAACTAACAATGGACCAGGCACTCTTTTGAGAAGTGGTTGGGAGGTGTTAATTGTTGGCTACTTGTCCATCAGAGCCTACCAGATTCATATTTCATCAAGGAAATCTTTTATCCAATATTTATTTATTCTCCACAAGGTCAGTAACTGCACAGACCAAACTGTTATCATCTTCTATTATTATAAAAATTTTAAATATAAACAAAATACAGCTTTTTTTCCTCAGAGGTAAAAGGAAAAGTGAAGTTGTTCAGCTGTTTAGTGTCACTATGCAGATGTTACACCCAGTGTAGATTAGGTGCGTGGTCCGTTGCTTAGCAACACTGAACGAAACGAGGCATAATCGTGGTGTTTGCGTCGGTTATGACATAGCATAGCTTATTATCTGCTGTGGTAGATCTGATTTATTCAAACGCAATAATAAAGCTTTATATCCTCAGGAGGGGTCATTACATTGTTTTAGCGATAATTTCACGGAAGGAGTTCAGAACTAAATCGCAGCTCCTGCTCCATCTAAAGCACTGTCACACTAAAAAAAACATCCGAGACGTTCAGAAGTTTCAAATAGAATGAACGAACTAATGGATTTTTTTCAAAACGTTATAAAATTAAGTAGAGCTTTCGTTTTTGTTATAGTACGAAGCACCTAGATGGACAAAGGAGGAGAAAAAACAGCAGAAAAAAGTCATGTTTTGCGTTCCTTTGTCCCCTTAGAGACTCTGTAGTAGGTTTTCTCAGTTGTATATGAAAAAATCTATATAGCTGATTATCAACGTGGGAATGAATGGCGCATTGTCCAAGTGCAAGTTGATCTTGTAGCTAAACTATTTGCTTTCGGTGAAAGCGCAATCTAGCGATCATTGTGTGTCAGCGACAGCTTCCCATTCAAAACAGTAGGTGACACTGGCGCGGCGCTTCTAGTGTTAAAGAAGTCTTAGGTCGTGCTTCTGGAGACAGTGGAACCTGCAAGTAGCCGCTCCTCAAATCTAAGGACGAGAACCATGAAGAACCTGCCACCAGATCCAAGCACTCAACACGTGGGAGGGGGTATGAGTCCTTTTTAGTGACCTTGTTCATTTTCCTGTAATTCACACAAAAAACGCCACTCTCCCCTTTTTTTGGGTAGCATAACCACCGGCGATGGCCAGGGGCTCTCAGAGGGCTCAATTATTCCTGCCCGCAGCATTTTCACCAATGCCTGGTCTGCTGCTTCCTGCTGGCCCAGGGGAAGGCGTGGTCGCTGCCGTATTGGTTTGGCCTCTCCTGTGTCTATGGCACTGATCATCAACTGGCGGCCCGCGGGCTGAATGCGGCACGCTGAGCCGTTCAATCCGGCCCGCAACTGGATTCCAAAATTGTGAGGATCAAAAAGAAAATAGTGGTCCACACCATTAAAGCAACTAAAAATGACAACTGAGTCTCTTGTCAGAATAACCACCATTTATGACTATATTTAGGCTACACGAGGCTATATGAGGACAGGCTCAGACAGACTAGCGATAAGCATTTATTGTTTCAAACAGGTTAAAAAAACTTTTCCTCATGCCCTTAACAAGTCTCAACAACAAATGAGCAGACTCATCAGGACTAAAAAAAAAAGGAGGGAAAAACAATCTGGCACAATAGCATGGTAAATAGCTAACCTGGTACCAGAGCAAAACAGGTCAACTGCGGTAAAGTCCATTTGATGTTGGACGTTCATTTGATATTCAGCTTTTGCCGCCTCTCTACATGCAACAGGAATGTTTGAAACGAATATTGAGTCTTGTGATATGTTCACCTATTTGCCTTAAATGTGCTTCAAAGAGGAACTGTCATGGTTCGATATGTTTGAAGTGGATGTGATGTGTATTCGGGGAGGTGCATAACCCCGTTAACAGCGGAGCTGCGCTCTGTTCGGCTTAGGGACCGTGTAAAAATTACATGTACTCTGTGAAAACATGTACAATTACATGTACTCTGTGCTGAAACGGGCTACTCACAGTGCTTAATCAATGGCTAAAGTTACATTTCCCCTCTGACACCAACTTTTTCACATCAGGCTTGGCCGCTGTCAGACTTCCTCCGTGTTTGTTTTTCAAGTGCTCTATAAAAAAGGTTGACTAAGCCTAATAGAATTTATGCAAAATCTATCACTCCTAGTGGTTGACTGTGGTATAGGTGATGGGAGCCTGAATCAAATGCTTGAGTTTTGTAATGAAATAGAAAAAGTAGAAACATTAAACATAATGTTAAGCCAAAATGAGATTTTTATTAAATTTTCTTCTTGGGGGTCCGGCCCCCAAGGAGACTGTTTGGTAAAACTCTGGCCCTCTGACAAATATAGTTGATGACCCCTGGTCTATGGAGTGCTGCATCAGAAATGTCTTTCCCAGCTCGTCCTCCTCGCAAGAAAAACAGTCCTGAAATTCCATTAGTAGCTGCCACAATTTCCCCTACTGTTGTTCATTAAGATCACTGACACTCCGCTGCCATATCTCGCACAGACAGCCCATTTGTCTGTCCATGCTGTTCATTGTGACAACCGTGTATGTAGTGCATCTCTGCATAGGAGGAATAGCTACAGAGGGGAGGCCTGCTACTCAAACAGTTATATGGCAAAAGTCTGAGATAGAAGACAACCTCCTGCCACTCACCACAGGTAATCTGCATGTCTCCATCACGTAGTGGCGGTGGTGAAAGTGATGAACGGGATGTAAATTTTGGGGTACGCAGTGTCCCGTCTACCGCGACTCCTGTCATTTCCCGTCGCCTTGGCCAAAACAGGGCAGGCCCTCATCAGGTGTCCCTCCTGACCACAACCCCAGCAGCGGCGAGTTTGAGCCTGCAATCCTGTCTGCTGACGCCTGAAGGGCTAGCCCCCTTGCCATCTCTGTCACCTCCTCTACCCATGCTGGCCTCTCAGTCTCAATCCTGCATCCCCCCCATCTCCCTAACCACTATGTGAGTGTTCCTCCCCGCATTGGTTTGTGCTGCTTCCATAACCATCTCTCTCTCCAGAGCGTATTCCAAGGCCTCAGGGAAGGTGTGAGGACGGGCCAGCTGAGTAGGAACGCACAAGTCATTTGGAAAGAGTGCTCTGATGAACTGATTGCAGGGTAGCTATGTCCACCTTGTCAAGCATTCAATATCGTTTACCAACGCCTGTAGCAATTCTCCTACATGCCTTTGACACCCATGAAGCTCTGACCTCAGGAGTTCTGCGCGAAAGCACTGACCAAACCGCCGCCTCAGCGCCCCAATTAATGCATCATAATTAGTTCTCTCACTGGGATCTAATAATAGTAGGCAAGACAATACATCCTCTGTTAAACAAAGAGCAAGCTACAAAGATTTCTCTTCCTCTGACCAGCCATTTGAAAGTGGTAACAGTTCAAACTGGGCATGGAAAGCCTCCCAATCCAATTTGCCTGCATACTTAGGCTTTTTTATGGCCACCAACTTGCGCGAGTAACCATCTTTGTTTACCTCCGGGCTTGAAACAGCATGGGCACCGCCATCTTGAAACCCCTCGAAACTGGATATTTGACCACGCTTTTGGCCGTTTTTCCCACGTGCGGCCCGTTATATTGGCAAGCTTGATAGGTCCTAGCTACACATGATTCATTTATGGTGGGTGTTGGTTCACTTTTCATCACATTTTCAGAATATCCACACGTGGCAAGTGGGTTACCTCCCCAGCCCGACACCAGAGCAGCCTCTGCGCCTGAATAGTTCTCTCCCTCTCACGCATTCGTTCCTATTCGTTCTATTATATCTGTGCTGTGTTTGCAATTTTTTTTTAAATTATTATTATTATTAGAGTTAAAGAAGAAAGAACAAAGTGTGCTTGACTGAACACGAACTTTTCATTCTTGATCTGTAGATGGCAGTGACACGCTGATGAAACTGATGAAAGGCAACCACTTCAGCACATACACACAAGGGGTGAGTTGCCAAGTCCATTGTTTTTCTGCAGAATTGAAATATTTTTTATCAGCCATTGATTAAATTGTTATTTTATTAAGATCAGTATCTGTAAATACTATAAAATCCTGGTTTCTAAATACTGTTATATTTTGTGAATTTTATATATTACTGTGTTTTAGTTGTGCATTGGTTGCTCAGTAGGTTTCTCACCTGTCCTGCAGAAGGCCTAGGATCAATTACCACCCAATGCCCAAACCCCAGCCAACCCGCAGTGCAGGTCCCAAGCCTGAATGCAATAGGAGGGCTGCATTAGGGAGGGCCAAGTTGTGTGCAGATTGGATGATCCGCTGTGGCGTCTCCTCGACAGGACCAGCTTAAAGACTAACAAAAACAGATTAGTGTGTTTTAATTTTATAGGAAACTGTGTTGTTCTTTGTCCTGTTCCTGTCCATACATATACAAAAAACAATGTTTTTCATAACTGAAAAATAAATATATAAATCTGTTTTTATTCTCATTTTTTAAATTGCAAAGATAATGAGTACAGTGGCTACTTACACATTTGGATGATCATATGGATTCATAGAGAACTAAGCTGGGTAGAGTAGCTTACTACAGTACATAGTTAATGACTTTTATATTATTTGTTTTTATAACTTTAATGGCAAATCTGAAAATCTTCAAAAAATACTGTAACCAACATACAGTACTGTACTTTATTGAACAGTTGCATTATTAATACAAACCACCATGTTACTGTAGGTTGCGTTGTCCTCTGTACTGTACTGTCTTGCACTGAATTTAGGAGAAATTTAACTGTTTTGCTTTGTTTGCTCGGATTAGCATTTTATGTACACCCGCATTGTTGTTGAGTTAGATGTACTCTCGTGTAGTCCTGTGTTGTTTAAAGCTGCTCCATGGCCCTTCAGTAACATTGCTGCCGATTTTTTTATTATTTTTTTTTTTCAAAAACGCGTTTTCTTTTGTGTTTTGGTCAACATGAACTACCGTACTATCTCTAGCGCACCGGTATTCAAGTTTGCGCACCAATAATGGATGTAGATGTCTTGTGCAATGCCCACATGTAAAACACAGACACTCCTACCTCCATAATAAACACAGAGATGTTAGTCCCATCCGAATGCATACATGAAATGACAGACGTCGTCAAACTCAAACGTCGTTTGGAAAACTAGTCCCGTCCGAATAGGGCTTTTGACATGTTAAAACTTAAAAAAAAATATATTTACAAAATCTATGAGCCTGTAGTTTGCATTAATAATTATTGTATGATATCAAATTCACAAGTTTCTTTACTTCTTTGCAATTGAAAAAGCACATTTGCACATTTCACCGTAACACATTTTCCACAACTAGACAACCATTTAGCTTTTCCAGAGAGTCTCTGGGCCATTACTAAGAAGCGAACGCAACAAAGCTCACGGTACAAAGCGTCCATTGTGCAACTGTTCCAGTTGGAGCAATCCTCCATTCAGCTTTCCCCAGTAAAAGCCGAGAGCCAGGGCCAAAAATCACAGACTGGAATCTCTTTTCTGGCTCCTGGATTTACAGTCTGGGAGCTTTAAGAGGTATTTACAAAGGTTCCCGTGTTCTGGGGATTCAGCAGCCAGAGGAAATCGTGCTTTTTCACCCAGGTCTGGAGGCTTTGGTAGGTTTTATCTTAATGTTGGCTGAGGATTTTGGAGGAAGGTATCTAGTAGTGATACGCAACATACCTAGGACTACTCGACGACATTCAATAACAAGCCTGTCAGTGACACACAGGCTGTCGCTATTATCCTAGCACTCAGGGCCATGATATTACAGCCTTCAACACCTTTTTACAGGATTATTTTAGCCTGGCTTAAGTGAAAACAGATGAGTGTATGATGATGAATACACAGAAACAAGAGTGATGTTGCCTTACAGACGCAGGCTTCAGATTTATGGAGTGAGCATTAAACGCAACAAATCATGTTTGAAAAGTGAAAATTCTGTCTCTTTAGTAAATCACTTTTTTTTACACTTTCCAAAATTGATCAAACATTTCATAATATATTATCCTAAATTGATGCATTCATACATATTAAAATATATTTTTTTCTTCTACAAAAATAATTATTTAAGGCAGTGTAAGAAGTTTTCTTTGCTGACACAAGAACTTTCAAATCTCTATAGTGCCTCCTAGTGGCATCCAGTGTTTTACACGACAGTACAATATATCAGCGAGTATTGTGGTGTTGGAGAGAAAAAGGTTATTTAACTGCTCTTTTTAAAAAGACGTAAAGAATACATAACACTAGCTAAGCAACCTTTAAAACATAAAATCATTATAGAGTAGCAACAAACTTACTAACCATTTTTCCGTGTATTAGTGTTAACGCTGGCTGTATGAGCAAGAATAACATGCTAGCTACCTTGTAAGGACTGTTTTGAGAAAATAATTACATAATTTCTTGATCTCCATGAACATACTGTGCAAAGTGGGAATCAAACATGGACACTTTCATGTTTGTCTTTTGATGGCTGCTATCTAGCCAGCTAATATGATTTGTCTTGTAAAAACAATGAGCTGTATTAATGCGAAGTGCTACTTTATGTACTCCTGATGCTATGCGTCACAATGTTGATTTACAGTAATTTAATGAACTGGTAACAAGCTGACACAACTACATTTGTGCAGAACCTACACAGCATGTCCTGCTATCCAGACTTTCAAATGTTCAGCCAGACTGAGAAACTTTAACATTCTGAAGGGGTCACAAATTGTTTATTTTTGAGAAAATATTGACTTTCAAAATTTAGTTATGAATACAATGGGCATGTGCATATTTAAATTGACCTGTAATCTCTGTGTGATGTTCACTAGTAGTTAGCTAGCCCATTTCTGAACCTATATTAACTAATGTTGGTAAGGCACAAACTGAATAAGATTACCTCATCCATAAGAATAAGAAACTTTATATTACATTTGGTTAGCTAACACAAAGACGTTATTACACAAGCATTGGTAAACATTTACGTAAATTAGTTTACACTAATAATATTATTTACTTTATATTTATAAAATTAAATCATTCATTATAAAATTATACATTTAACTAACATCACCTAATAATTTTATTTTACTTTCATTATTAGATTCCATCAGCTGCTGTTATTAAATTAGTAAGGCTAGCATACGTTTCATAGCGTCTGCCTGCTCTTTTTATGTGGCGATCTTACTCAAGTCATCAAATCATAAACAGATAAAATAGGCCAGATTGTGTCATCTTCTGTAGATACGGATTAGTAGTTCGCTTCAGCCAAGATTGCCACCCCAATAAAGTCATTAGGGCACCCTATTGTAAATCGTTCCAGCCACATTTACTGTATTTGGCAGATGCCCCTATCCAGAGCTTACTTTTTTTTTTTTAATCTTACTTTCCATCTGCATTTAAGGGTTAAGGGCCTTAAGGGGTTTGAACCTGGGACCTTCTGATCACTAGACCAGTGCCTTAACCACTGAGCTACCCTCAGTGGTATAGACAAGTGTTATTGTTAATTATTTCATTTAAATATGCTAATAGGTGGCACAGGGTGACCTCTTGTCTGGCGTGGTTAGTGGGTTTCCTCCCAAAGACAGGAAGATTAGATTAACTGACAATTTCAAATTGCCCATGGTGTGTGTACCCTGAGATGGGTTGCCACCCTGCCCAGGATGTACACTGCCTTGTGCCTTAAGTCTGCTGTGAGAGGGTCCATGCCCATGCATGCCTGTGTACATAGATATTGTCTATGAAACCATGATGAATCAAATAATGATAGTGACTTTGAAATGTTTCTCACATCTTGTGAATATTGCATTGTTATTTTATTACTTGCAGCCTGCGTCCTGTAACTTACTTTGTGTGTGTGTGGGGGGGGGGGGCACAACTGAGACGGCAGCACGGTGGTGTAGTGGTTAGCACTGTCGCCTTGCACGTCCAGGGTCCGTTTGCATGTTCTATTCCGTGCTTGGTGGGTTTCTTCTGGCAGTCCAAAGATATGCAGGTTAGGCTAATTGGCGTTCCCAAATTGCCCGTAGTGTGTGAATGAGTTGTGTGACCTGCGATGGATTGGCACCCTTTCAAGGGTGTACCCCACTTTGTGCCCTAAGTCTCTTGGGATAGGCTCCAGGTCCCCGCGATCCTGAATACAGGATAAATCGGTATAGAGACGATGATTGAGTGAGTGAGTGTGTGTGAGAACGTCTTCTCCTTGTTCTTGTCTAACCGGTTAAAAGAAATCTTACACTGTCTCACTGACTGCTGCTCTTCAATCACACTTGACACAACAACCACTCTGTTCTGCCATTTTTATTTTTTTTTACATAACACAATACAGCAGCTTTAGAGACTTTGCACAAACCCAGCGCGAACAACGGGCACGTGACCCGCCCGTTGGAAAAGCGACAAGACTGCCGCGCGAGGGGGGAGGGGTCTTTCAGCACGTAAAAAAACAAGCTCGCGACAACGTTCCCAGTGTTAAATTGAAGTGAATAAGCACCTGCAGCCCTCGCGTGCTTTGCGCTCGCGCCGTGTACGCTATACCGACTCGGTACACTGTAGTGTGTGAGGGTGACAGACGGAGTTCTCCTCCAGCCCGCTCGAGCTGTCAATCAGGATTAACGGTCACTTTAAAAAGTCCCTCGTGGCGGCGGCGGCGCGAGCTGAGAGTCTCGCTCACCCCAGCGCGAGGCGACGCCGTCACTACGGGTGATCAGTCCGCGCGCGCGCACGCAGAAGAAAGTCTCCGCTTATATAGGCTGTGGAAGTTTAATGTGCGTGACATAAAGGAGAACGCGCGAGCACAGCCGCACGAGGTCAGGCTGTATTGAAAGAACAATATTTGTGTCTAAAGAGAACCGACAAACTCTTTAGTGTGTGTAAGCTTGCACGCAATAGCACCGCACGCTGAAGCACCGACATGGCCATGAGGACGCTGTGCTCCGCGCTGCTGCTTCTGCCCCTGCAGATCTTTTGCTGCGCCGTCAAAGCACTCGCGCGCGTCTTCATCCCTGGCAAACGCAGAGATCTGTCCGGGGATGTGGTGCTCATTACCGGGGGAGGACGCGGCATCGGTCGACACCTGGCCCGAGAGTTCGCCCAGTGCGGGACAAAGAAGGTACACATAAACTGTAGTAGTAGTAGTATTAATAACGATGATGATAATAATAATACAGAAAGGGGGAAAGCAAAAGTGCAGAGGATTACGCGCGGTTTTGCGCAAGACGCGGACTGAGTAATTGTTAGACCAGAGTGATAGAACATATCATAATCACGATACTTCAAGATATTTTCACGATACGGGATATGCATTACATATATGATATACTTTGATATAATATGCAGTACAATTCTATTTTTAAGCAAAAAAACCTGCAAACGACTTCCAAAATTATCCATTAAATCCTAATACAGTATTTTAACAACGTTTGTGTTTCAAACATAAAGAGAATACACACAAAAAAAGCAAAATAAAATATAATGACACAAGGTGCCATGAAAGGCTTTTGCATAGGAGAAATGAAGACTTTTTTTTAGGAACTTTATTGAAAATGTGTCCTTCACATAATGACGTTTATGGACGTTCACTTTCCAGTTTGACTGGTTTCTTTGAATTTGTTAGTCAAGTTGTGGTCAGTGTGTGATTGCAATGCAAGCCATGTTCCTTGGTAGAACTTGTGACAGCTTCCCAATCCCAGAAATGATTTCAGGACGTTTAATTAATTGTTTAAATGCATTCTAATTTAGAAAAAAAAAGTTTGTGTGTGTGTTTTTACATATATATTTTTGAAAATATTCTGTAAAAAAAAATAATTTCCTATATGTACAGTATGAAAAATTAATGGGAAATATTGGTAATGAAGTATAAAAGTGCAACAGTATTTGATTGTTTTTTCCCCGTCATTTTGTTTCGTCTGTCTCAAAATCAAAACTGAAAAGGTGTACAGGATGTTTCGCTTCTATCAGTAGAAAATATAAAATAAATGGCGTCCTCATGACAGGGACAATTGCAGTTTTTAGCAATGAAACATTAAAAGCAGTTTAAAAGCATGTTTGCATCACTTTATCATATCGCTCAGCTCTAACTGACTCATAAACGTGCGATTTTATTTCTGAATTTTGTTTCATATATGTCTGCCAATAGGACACCAATATTGTAATGTATTTAAACAGTTCTTGCACCGTCAATCAATTAGATTATTTGTATTTTGTCAGTTGTTTCTTTTTTTTGTTAACAAAAGCTATTTGCGACTAAATATTTTTGATACATGGTGCATATCTTTACAAAAATAAAAGGGATACAGTTCATTGTTGCTACATTTTTATGTGCAGTCCAACAAAATCGAGGTCGAAGAGTTGTATACAAAGTAGCTTTTATAAGCGTAGGAACCAGTCATTCGCTACACTTCAATAGATTAGTTTCGAAATCAATCCCTAGTGCCAGATTACATCATCTTTACAAAATTGTATATGTCATCTTTTACTAAACAGATCAGTGATCGCGACTGAGTAGGTGAAAGGAGCTCTCTTAAATAAATGCATGGTGATTAATAAGCCATCATCGTAGTTTTGATATCTTCAGAACATAGATTTGCATGTAGCAAATGAAGTTACGTTACCTCTACTGTATACACATGGTCCTCATGGTGTTAGGAGTGCTTTTCTTTTTACTGTGCATTTTATTTTCAATCACAAATATAATAAATATCATAAATATAATTGTTAGGATTCCAGGCACCATGGAAAACTTTACCTCGTTTAACCTGCTGTTGCACAACATGTGTATGATTGTGAAACTGTCCCCCACCCAGGCTAGCTACTGACACGAGCATCTTAATATCGTAAGAATTTTCTCTAACAGCAACAAACAGTAATGCTGTCTGTAATTCAGATCACAGGTTAGGATATTAATGTTTTGTTCAAATCATTATTATTGACGCATGACTTGTACAGGCTTGTTTTCTTGTAAGGAGATGTTAATTTAAGGTGTTTAGAAGGAGTCTCTAGATGGAGGGATTTGTAACATCAGAGGTAAAACGTTAGAGAAGTAAAGATCCGAGATCTTAACTGAGGAACTTTGTGGTTTTACTGTCAAGACGGTCTATTTCTTCTTCTTTGTCTTATTACCTTAAAGATAAATAAAAAATATGGGCTGGTCATGGAATCTCTATGCAGCAGCGTTACAACCAGAACTAACAAATTTCATAGATGCACCATAATTTTAAATGTATGTAAAGGGATTCGAAACCAGGACCTTACGATTAGTGGTTCGATGTTCTTGTCCTATTACACAAGCACGTCAGGAGAATCGATTTACTGACAGAAGCATGTCCACTAAGATAGGTGGCGATATGCACCCTTTCATCTTGTTAGTATTGTATTCCTGGTCGACCTATTACATCACAGAACAAAATAAGTTAGCTAGCGGCAAACTGGTAGCACTTTGAACAGTGAAAACATGGGCAACTTAACAGCGCATCATATTTCATACACTTTACTTTTTGTACAAATGAGATGCCTGCTATCCCATGTGGTTATAATGTTATGCGAAGGCAGACAACACCAGTTGTGTTTCTGTGTCTGATTGATGTTTAAATGTCGGTGTGGCTTGACTCCCAAAAACATCATCTGGCTGTGCTGGTCTGATTTTGATATTTCAATATTGCATTTATTTTAAAAGTCAAATGATGTCATGAAAACTCATGTGCTCAGTAAGTCCGCCTTGCACCATCCACAGCACTTTTGTGTCTGATTCCTTATATTAGTGATACAGTTATACAGCTATAGCAAACAAAATGGGTTCACTTGTGCAAACCTATAATGAAAGTTGCTTAATATGTAAGAAAAGATTAATAGAACTGAAGGGTAAAGTTGAAGTAAGGGGTGGGGTTACTATTTAGAGACCATAAAATCTAATGGAATTAAACCACAAATTCATAAAAATTCCATATTACTTCATCAGGTTGAAGAAAGCAGGACCTTTCCCTAAACCAACAACATTATAATCTATATAACATGTAATATAATTTTTAAAATTAGGATTTTTTAGAATTAGCATACAGGAGAAGTGGCATAGTGCAGATAAACATTTATAGCCGTGTAATAAACCTACAGGACATGTGTCTAGAAATATTGCTGTCATCCTGTGCCTTAGAGCTTTATGTGTTTTAGACTTTGGTCCTGTTTGCTCTCTAGCCACTGTGAGTTGTAGCACTTGGCCTGTCAGGCCTGGAAACAACCCAGGATTCGATGACATCTTGTGGTAAGCGAGGAGCACGTACAAAATGTGGCAGCTGCTTCACTCCATCCTGAACATGCATGAAATTCATCCTTGAAATAGAAACTGGAAATAAAAACAAAACCTCTGATTCAAAACCACCAAGCCCTCCCTCAGTCCCTCACGTCCTCTAGCACTTTCACTGTGAAAAAGGGATGGGACTGTTGCCATTATAAAGTAATGATGCACAAGCTAAAAATAATGATGCAATGCTGGAAATGCGTAGATAGCTGTGACTGGGTTTATTCATCTCTGAGCCACAGTCTTAATAAGAAATCGTCAGAAAAGAGGAAGGACATGTAGAGTTTATTGGCAAGGAGCCTTCAGTGTGAAACATGAAGTTTTCAAAGACAGAGATGTGAAAGTACTTTGTTTATTTAGCTTTTATACATACTCACCTTATCGTGAAATCTGATTGCCGCTGTAAGTGTTTATATGCAAACAATCTCATTACATTCTTACATCGAGATGTTTTTTAGCACCATTTTCAATTAATTAAGGGATATTTAATCCCAGGCATTCACGGAGCACATGCTTTAAAAAGTATTTGAAGAACTTTTGGTAGATATATAGTGATAATGATAGTGTAGGAAGTTTGTAAGGAAAGGTTCCGCATTCTCTTTAGCCACCTTTATATTTGTAAGAATAAATGGATGTGATTAGAGAAGCCATCTTGCTACAATTTTATAAATAGATAAATCAGAAATCATCTTAAACTCAGAAAGTAAAGGAACTGAATGGCTGCCTTCTTTACGACTGCAGGCCTGCAATACCTCAGTGACCACAATGACGAAGGCGTTTTCTTCTGTATTTTTCTCAACCTAACCACGAACTAACCAACGAAACTAAAAATACCGGGCCGCATTGTGGTTTTTCCAGGGGGCATTCAGTAAGTGTTGTGATTTCCTGCATCAGCAGATGAAACCTCTTTGAGAACTACTCCTCGTACTCGTCTTTCCACTCCCATAAAGACTTTGTTCTTTACAGCTGCGCCACAAAGGAAGCTCTCAGCACGTCTCTCATTGTCAAGGTGTGAAGGCTTTAGGAATGGCACCTGCACTGGCCAGCTCCACAATCGTCCCATTCTTAAGGAACTCCGAGAAACCTGCACCATAAATGCACCTCCAGAAAACTGAAAAGACCTGACACACCACCCGTGGCTCCAGGTGCAGCCCGACACACTTAGTAGCTGCAAGCAAGGAGGCCTGTATAAAAGTTTTTTTTTTTTTTTTTTTAAAGGAAACAGTGCAAGAATGGCTTCTAAGCATTACAGATTTAAAAAAGCGGTCAAGTGAGGATCAATCTGAATACTATCTCTCTCAACAGCAGTAAATATGTTTCAACTTCATGATGCTTTTAGGTAACTGGATGTCAAAACTTGGACGTGGTTGAAGTTCCATGCCTAAGCCAATACCTACAAGGTGTTTAAGGTCTCAGGACGGAGCATATGTGCACATTAGATCCTCACAGATCACGAATTCTCGTCAGTCCTTGCCTCAGGCACAATGACAGCTACTAAAGGTGCCGAAGCTGGAACTGGTACTGAGGTGTTAAGGAAGTGAGCCTCATGTAAATTGCACTCTTGCTTTTTGTGTGTGTGGGGGAGGAGGGGCAGCAGGGCTGCATACAGCTCCCAGCTGGGCAGTGCCCTGTGGCTGACCCTGCTGTCTCCACACTAATTAGACAGCGGCAGGCGACTGCCTCCTGAACTCCTGGTGGCCTTCTTCTCCGCCCCCCTGCTTTCACACACACACACACACACACACACACACACACACACACACACACAAAGTCACTACTGTTTACAAAAATTAGATTTGGGCAATAAGCTGATTACTGCATTTACATGCATATCAGTAATCTGATAAAGCTTTCTAAATGCAGTGCATGTGGAAAATGTGCTGGATGTAAACACTGTGTCCTGCCAGCAAAGAAAATAGCATAAATGTTAAACACACAACTCTTTTTTTTTTCTCCTATTGACTATTTACTTATTTACTTTATCTCTAGTTTCTCAGTAATTAACTTGTCAGGGTTTTTTTTTTTAACGTTTATTCCTGTTTAACCTGTATAACTGTTTTCTGTTATTCTGCACAAAAGTCACAGTTTGACTTGAACATCCCTTGTACTTTACCACAAAGTAAATGAATAATTTAAAGGAATAAATGTTTAAATGATGATTAAGATATTTATCCTTCAGCAAAATTTGTAAAACATGGAAAACCCCCTTATGATCACTGCATAATCCAGGAAGTGTGCATATTCACATGACTCGCACTCATTATAACGTTTGGTAAGAAACATGGCGGAGATTAATAGAAAGAGACACACATGAGCAGTAACAAATTCTGTAAAGAAGAAACGTTAAGTGATACAGAACTTTTTTTTTTTATGATGAAATTTAAGTCAACATGGGAGAGGAGGTTAAAAGACGAGCATCACATGATCTGTATGCACTTCACATAAATTTGTATCAATTAATTTTAGACATTACTTCCAGGTTCACGCAATGTTGCTAGACTCCGTGCAGACTTCAAAATGAGAATGTAACATTTTAAAAAATAAGTTTTATTTGTCAAAAGTTACCACTGTCGCCTTGCACCGGGTTCGATTCCCGTCTCTGAGTGCATGGAGTTTGCATGTTCTTCCCGTGCTTGCAGGGTCTCCTCTCACAATCCAAAGACCTGCAGATTAGCCTAATTGTCATTCCCAGATTGGCCATAGCGTGTGGATAAGTGTGTGAGTGAGTGGGTGTGTGTGTGCCCTGCGATAGATTGGCACCCTGTCCGGAGTGTACCCTGCCTTGTGCCCTAAGTCTCCTGGGATAGGCTCCAGGCCTCCCTGTGACCCTGAATACAGGATAAAGCGGTATAGACGATGAGTGAATGAGTGTCTGAAGATTAGAGGGTCAAAAAGTTTATGTTATTTGGCCTGTAAAAGAAAATAATAATAATCAGTAGAGATGGGAAAAAGCTGTTCGCTGCCCTCAAAAAAAAAAAATTTATGTGTGCATTTGAAGTTGAAAAGTGTTGCCCTTGCGCTATAATTCTACATCTGGTACACTTTAAACTCATCACAAAACACAGTATCCTGTGTGATAGGAAAAAATATTTGCTAAGTTTGTTTATAAGTGTTTATAAGAAATCTGAAGAAAAAAAAATCAAGAATCAAATTGGCATAATCACAATACAAATCGAATCAGCACCTAGGTTTAAACTAAAGTTTGGATTTACATAGTTCTACATTGTAGAACAATCCTGTATTTTTTCAAAACTATGAAATGACATGGAATTATGTACAACAACAAAAGGCAGTTATTATTTTAAGACATGGAAGTCAGCTGTTCTGGAAGAGTTCTTGCAAGAACAGTAGTATCAAGTGCATTTACAAAACCCATCAAGCACCATGATGAATCTGGCTCTCATAAAGAGGGGGCCATCCCAGCAAAGCCAGACCAACAATCACCTCTGCTGCAGAGGAGAAGTTCATTAGAGTTACCAGCCTCAAAAATCACTAATTTTAGTAATAAGTCCCCTACATGGGAACATTAGAAGTTAGATCACTTGGTGTCCATTGTCACATGCGTGCAGCATGCATCTTCTGCAAGTGCAGTGCAAGCCCAGGATGTCTGAAAGTAAGCGTAAAAGCAGTGACGATGAAGCTGGTACTGCTAAGAAGCACCAAGCAGTAATGATGGAGACAAAATTGAAAGTAATAATGAGAGAATTGAGTAATTATGAGAGAATGAAGCAAGGTGAAAAGATGGCAGACATTGCTTGTTCTTTTAACATAAATCGTTTAACCGTACAGTATAGAACACTGTACTATAATATACTGTGTATAGCCAGTTGTGTTAGTATCCTAGTACCTAGACAATGTTTGTTGGACAAAACAAATTGGACATACAAACGAGCTCTTGGAATGGAAGAATTTTTTGTATGTAGGGGATTTGCTGTAATAACACCTTAGATTAGAGCTGTTATGAAGACTTTACAGAGCATAAGTACAGAGCCTTTAGCATTGTTTTACAATGTAGGAAGAGATTAAAATCAAGAAAGACCATGGAATTAGAAGGTGTGTCCAAAACGTTTGAAACGTAATGTATAGATTTACTGTATAGCAGGGCTTCTCAATTTGATAATAAAAAAACAAAACATTGCGATTATTTAAATATATTGCAATTTAAACAGCGCTATTTAAATATTTACTGTGATTTTGTATTGAAATGTATTTATCTAGGCTAACACTAAATAATTGGAATAATGATCTTTGATTGAGGGGATGCTTAATGATTAAGGGGATCTTTGACAAATACTTAAATTATTGACAAATCTACATAAATTCCAGACTGTGCATAATATTACCGTAATAAATTGCAGTCTTTTACGATTAAATAATTGCACAGGACCATATTGCCATTTAAAGTTTTATGCGTTTAATTGAAAAAGAATTTCGGAATTCAACTACTGTCGAAGCTTCTGACCAATCAGAAATGAGAATGGAGTATATGTTTTACACTTGCAAACATGTTGAAATCATTACAAGTTATAGTAATATCTAATGCAAGTTAAATAAACAAGTAAAAAGCATTGAAATTTAGTTTCTGTTTGTTTACGACAGATCAGAATAGATGTCCTTTCTATAAAAGGATTAGCAATAGCCTGTGGCTTGTTGTATTACCCTACTGTATGCTAATGCAGAATCAGCCCTCGCTTACTTTAAAGACTTTCATGATAAGACTCTGAGATAAATGACACACAATGATTGTGTCGCGATGGGTGTCCGCCAAAGAAAATATCAAGTTTGTTGTCAAATCCCATTACAAATTCAATCTAGATCTTTCCACTAATTGCCTCATCAGTCGTGCAAACAGAACAGAGACACGCAAAGATACCTGGTCGGGGTTATCCTGCAAAATCCAATCACACAAAGCCCAGGAGCTGACGCAAAAGTGCTTCTCTCATCCGTAAAACAAACGCTGCGAGGCATGCTCCTGTTAGTCCTGCCGTGCGCCGATAAATGATCTCCACCGACTGGATTTAGTAGATTGGAAGTGCAAACACCGAGTCGAGAACTCTGAGGTTTACTGAATGGGAAGAATGCTATTGCAAAGCGGTTTGTTAATTTAAATAGATTTTTATATGCAGATAATGAAAGTGGAATTTAAATGGTTTAGTAATGCTTTCTTTTGTCAGACTCTTGTTCAATTACAGGGTGTTAAAAGGCCTGGGTTTGGCAATTTAAAAAGTAAGAATGAGTTTAATTGCGCTCTTACACATTGGAGGAGAATTTTTCACAAGAATGTGGACAAATGTGGAGCAATTACTGAAAATGGTGCCTTATCATGGCTGAGCACATAAATTCAACCAGGCAAGACGTATGGACTTAAAAAAAAAAAATCCTTTTTTTTTTTTGCCTGCACTTTTTTTTTTGGCACATCAGCTAGTGAAATACGGTGTCAGCCCAAAGCTGTAAATTTGTATATAATTTTTTTACAGATCATTGCTTTAAGTTGTCAAATACAATCTACTATTTTAGCCAAGTCATCGTTTGCTCGTCACTCTCTCTCTCTCTCACACACACTTTTCAGCAGTGTTTCCAGTGTTTTGGAGCAGAAAATGACTAAACCCATCTGTCCACCAGGCCGTGTAATGACACCAAGAATGTGTGCGAGAGCTCAAGAGATGAAGAATAGCCAGCATCATCCCTTATTTCATTACCTTTCCCTGACCCCACAGACTGACAGATCTAATTGCACACTCATGGCCCACCGTGTCCCTGTCCTGGCCAATTCCTTCACATGGGCATCTTAATCCCCCCAATGTCTGTGTGGCCCTGCTGTTCTCTTAGTAATAGACATTTTTCCTCTAACACGTCACAGAGAAAAAAAATCTGTATCTTACATTAGAATGTTATTTTTTCCCCAATCTTTTGTGTAGAAGACACTAGGGCTGCACGATATTAGGAAAATATGCGATATTGTTGTTGAATACTGCGATAACGATATTTCTTGCGATATAACATTTCCCTAGAGAAATGCATTTTTTATTATTATTATTATTGCCTATTATTTTATTATTTATTTATATGTAATGATGATACTAAAATAAACAGGTAATAGATATTCATCTGATGTAATTCAATCTAATTCAGGCTAAAAAGAAACGATATGTCAAGGAAGTTGCAAATATTTAGACTTCAAAACACTGAATGACTTAAAACCCTCAGCAGATATTCTGACTTCTGGTTTGCTGTTACTATAAACCTGCCAACACAATATGAATTACTTTCAAACATAAATTTTTATTTACGTTTAACCATACACTCATCAATAGTGTCTTAAAACAAGAGCATCTTTTAAACAAAATATTCTCTTTGGCTTGCCTGTTTTTTTGTTTTGTTTGTTTGTTTTTTTAAATAAAAAGAAATATTATTAAACAAAAATTAAATAAAAAAATACTATTTGTCACACACACACACACACACACACACTCGCTCCGGCACTAGGACCCGGAAGTAATGCGGGCGCGAACCAGGAAGTATAAGTGAAGTAAACAAACCACCGCATACAGCTTAGTCACTGTGTTCACGCATGCCAGGTCAGATTGTTTACTTTCTGATTCGAGTATGTGTTTATAGGACGCGGGTTAAATTTGTGTTTTTCCCTTGCTCCCCTTCTGTGAGAGTCCTTAAACTAATTCGCGTGGTTATCCTGCCTACTCCCTTGCTTCCGCCTTTTGGTTTACCGTCCACGCTACAAAAGGCTAACGGCTAATCGCTAAGTCTTCTGATCATCCGGGGTTAGTTCGCGACAGAATGAAGTATATATACATATGATATAAGATATAAGTGGGTATACACATAGTAAGGGCCCATCTGATTAGTTAAATTTGGACACACAAATGCTTGGCACATAAAGTATTTATCGCAACTCTGCGATATGGTTATCGCGCATGCCATTATCGCGATAACGATATTTCTTCGATATATCGTGCAGCCCAAGAAGACACCTTTACTAGCAATAGCAGGGGGGTGGCATAAATTCTCTGCAGCCTCATTCAGCAAGTGACATTTAGTCTTTGGATAGATAATTTTTCTTTTCTTTTTTTTCCAAACCATAATCCATATTAAATTTCATATATAGCACTTATAATCATTCTTTACAATGTATTGTGGTCTTGGTTTAAACAGGGTTACAAAGAGGGGTGTGATTAGATATTGTGTAGGAGTGAGGGTGGGCTGTGATTCTGTATGGATTTATTTTTCTACATTCTAGAGCAATACTGGAGATTTAAAAATGATAAAATAACTCATATGGGATTATGTAATTAAGTAACAACAGAAACAGACAGTGGTTATTTCATTTTTATATTGTATTTTATCTTTATATTATATTTATTTCTAATATTCTTGGCTTCTACCTCTGCTATAGTCTCTTACGGGCTCTTCCTCAGCTTGCAAAGAATCTTGGGATAGGTTAGGAGAGATCTACTGTCTCCTCCATTGTAAGGAATAATTATACTAGGACGTAATCGTCCTTCCAATGGATCCTTTGAAGGATGCAGCCCTGGAATTGAGACACACAAAGTGCATGGTTAGAGGTGATGCAGGTGTGTAGGGGCGGTTAGAGATTGTGCAGCAATGCAAGGAGATGTTTAGAAATTCTGTGGGAGTTGAAACCTGTCATTAGATTTTCAGTGGGAGCAGAAGGGTTTGGTTAGGGCGTGGCATTTACTATTTTAAACTGAAACAACTGTTTGTTTTCAAATGATCTTGTACAGGAAATGCGGTATTCCACAGGTTTTTGACCCTTCCTACACTTCTTGTCTCCTACCAGGTGATTCTGTGGGGCCGCACAGAGAAATGCCTGAAGGACACGTGTGAGGAGATAACGCTCATGGGGACGGAGTGCCATTACTTTATATGCGATGTGGCCAACAGGGAAGAAGTGTATAAGCAAGCCAAAGTGGTACGAGAAAAGGTAATTATGTATAGCTTTTTTTAAAATTATATGCTATTTATTCAACCAAGTGCCTATTTGTAAACGGTGTTGGGGGACGTTACTTTTTAAAGTAACTAATTCCATTACAAAACTACTGTCTTTAAAAAGTAACCAGTTACATTACAGCGTTACTTTCTGATAAAAGTAACTAGTTAAAGTACTTTTCCATTGCAGAAAATGAAAACTCCTTTGTGACTCCCCGTGCATTTTATTTTAGTCAAGACCTTTATAATTATTCTACCATCATCACTCAGAGAAGTTTGGCCCATAATCTGTTAACTTCTACAGTACCAACAGGAATAACAGAGGGGGCCGGGTTATTGGGGGCGGGGCTTGTATGATGACTTTAACCCCCACACACACACACTAACGAATTGGTAATGACTGCTGTCTGGCTCACGGATAAAATAAATTGTGTAAATGACGGATTACATTTTTGAAAAAATAACTAAATAACTGAGTACTTAAATGGCCGACCTAATGAGTTAGATTAGATCAAAAATGCTAAACATTACTTGTTAGAGTAAATGGTGAATAAAACCAACAATTTACTCTTTCAGGAGTTAAAAAGTGTGTATTTCTATATATTGCTTAAATTTCAAATAAATAAGATAAATAGAATGTATTTGACTATTTAAAATTCACTTGTTCAGTACTGTCTCAGTCAGTGGGAAATACCTGATGATGAGGAACATGAGATTAATAGGAAGTTACATTGTCATTATTCAACCTCCAACAGGTTTGAATCATTTGCTAGCTCAACTCCCCTCGCCCGAATAGCGCACTAGATTACTCCTCACTTAAAATGTCTAAAGATGATAAGGATATGATGTACAAATCTTCAGCTCACAGTCACCACAGGAACGCAGCCAGATGAGTACTGTAAGTGGATCACTCTCATGTGGGATCTTACAGGTGGTCTGTGTCTTGTTGTTTTTATTACAAAGGTCGGAGACGTCACTATCCTGGTGAACAATGCCGCAGTAGTGCATGGAAAGAGCCTGATGGACAGTGACGATGATGCCCTGTTAAAGTCGCAGCATATCAACACGATGGGGCAGTTCTGGGTACGTCAACAATCATGTTCGCCACACAAGGGGGCGGGATATTAAACAGGAAATAGAAATCAGTGCACATTCAATTGTGTTAAAATTAAATAAATAAATGAAAAAAATGAAAAAGAAACAACAATGACTCCTGGAAAAAATATCGACTGTGTTATGTTGATTTTAAAAAGAAAAGCTATCTCAAACAATGAACAAAAACATTGTACTACTGTATATGTCCAGATGTTTTATACCACAATGCTTTTGAATTCTTGTTTCTACTGAAAAAAATTATTGTTTACTGGCGGCTTGCATCCGGAAGCGCACTGAGTCACGCCAAACAAATAATTGTGCAAAAACATAACGCAACCTTTTAAAATTCATTAAAAGAATCTTCAAGGCAGAAGATTTTGCCTCGATCATTTTTTGTAATCGAATTACTCGAGCTACTCGAGGAATCGTTTCAGCCCTAATATACAATCAAGCGATGAAAGTGTTAAGTCTGTTTTTCCTACTTGGTAATTAAACTACTTTAATTAAATAGGAATAGCACTTTAATCTCAAC
Organism: Channallabes apus; assembly: GCA_030522415.1. Classification (NCBI taxonomy): domain Eukaryota; kingdom Metazoa; phylum Chordata; class Actinopteri; order Siluriformes; family Clariidae; genus Channallabes; species Channallabes apus. The sequence continues at coordinate 24,291,014 of CM060123.1, read as the reverse complement.
CTAAGGAAGGAGCGGCTAGATTGATATTAGTTGTCTCAAATTGAGAATTATTCTTTATTTATATTTAAGTTCCATTCTTTAGACTTTGAAATGGCGTATGCTTTCAGTTCTGTCTCCATTTCTGACCTTCTGAAGGCTTTAGAGCTTTGTTTAGAAGGAAAAACAAATCAGGCTAATGTTCAGAGAAAGATACGAAGGTAAAGAACATCGATATCAGTTGCTGGGTCCCCCAGTGGCATCCTATGGTGCAAGAATGAGGGAAATTCCACATTACAGACATCCTGTCAAAACACTTGGCACATCCTAGTAAATGTCTAGACCTCTCCAAAGATGCATCTGGACTTCTCCTGACTTGACACAAGATCAAACAGGTTTATCACAGAGTAAACGAGTTGTACGTGTCTGCTTGAGAAATGGAAAACCTCACTTGAGGTTAAAACATTCTTCGCATGATTCTTTCCCCGTCTGAGTTTCAAACACCTGCAGGAGATTCGATACAATTACTTTTTTCATAGTTGTTTGTTGTTCTTTTCATCTCCCAGACTACAAAAGCGTTCCTGCCTCGTATGCTAGAGCTACAGACGGGCCATGTCGTCTGTGTCAACTCCATTCTGTCCCTCTCACCCATACCTGGCACCATAGACTACTGCACGTCCAAGGCCTCATCTTTGGCCTTCATGGAGAGCCTGACCCTCGGCCTTTTGGACTGCCCTGGGGTGGGATGTACCACCATGCTACCCTTCCACACCAACACTGAGATGTTTCAGGGCATGAGAGTGAGGTGACACATCAGAACTGGCACTGAAGGACTTAAAAAATTTTTTTTTTAAAGTTTATATATAATATTAATTAAGTTTATAAATTAATATTAAGTTTATATATTATAAGTTTATATATAAAATGTCTGTATAAATTAAATAATGATAATAATTGTACCAACATTCATTTTAAGTAAAAAAAATTTAAATGTATACTCCTTAAATCTGAAAATTGTGCTTAGATCAAGATGATGTTTTAAAAAAAATGTTCTGTTTGAGTTTATGGTTATAAACTCTATACATGATTTAATATTTTTATGCTTTAAGACCAGTATAAAATAGAAGACAGACAGAAAGATCAATGAAAAATAGCAACAAAAAAAAATTATTATTATTATTATTATAACTACTCTTGGTCGTACAAGATTAAATAAGTTTATTTTTAAATTCATATTTTGATCATATATGAAGCAAAATTCACGAGTCCTATTATAGTCTCATATAGCTCCTTTTTTTAGTTTCTGGCAAATTATGATAGTTTACTGGTATTACAATTAATATTTCTACAATACAGGTTTATCATATAGGATAAAACATTTTTTAGTTTAATTGGGATGATGCACTGCTAAAACTAATGAAATGTTGCAATTATTTTATGGACATTAAATAAAATCATCATTGAAATCTTCCACATATTTTAAAAATATGACCCTATTTTTCCCTAAAAAGTGTAAAACATAAAAAGTAGTTTGATAATCTGGTCTCAGGACCCCGAGGGATGTGTGTTTTAATAAAGATTGTTTAAGACTGTGGTGTGTACAGTACAGTAAGTTTTGAATCCATATTTCGTTTGGTTTTAACAGGTTCCCTAAGCTTTTCCCCCCGTTGAAACCAGAGGTAGTTGCACAGAGAACAGTGGACGCAGTCAGAACGAATACAGCCTTCGTATATCTTCCATGGACCATGAATGCACTGGTCATTCTCAAAAGGTACATTCTGTATGAGAGGTTATTATAGGGTGTATGTTTTTATATGCAATAAAAACTACCAACTGTAACTTATTCCTTATTTTATAACACACCTTCTTTCTGTGTTCATCTTCATAAACAGCGTCTTACCCCAAAGCGCTCTGGAGGAAATCCACAGGTTTTCAGGAACCTACACCTGCATGAACACTTTCAAAGGACGGACGTAAGAACGCCTACGGAAAGTTTGCCTGTGACCTTAATCAAAGCTGGACCGTTTGACACTTCTGTGCGCCGGACACAGCTGATCGAAAATGTTGTAAAAGACTCATGAATCATTCAGAAGTCAGCTGCTCTTCTGTTCTTGAGTTTTCTGTGGATTTTTAATGGAGAATAATTAAAGAGATAATATGGCACACTGCAGACGGTGTTGTTCAGACTGTACGACTGGCCTGTGGTCCAATTGCGCTGGTTTAAGGAGTCCATTTTGAACTGAACAACCAGCAAAGAAAAGCAAACTGGCTAATGAGAAGAGCCTTCGGATTTGTACTTAATCGTATGAAAAAAAAACTTTCTATTTTTTAACAACCTTAATGAATAAAATATAGTTTGGAAATAAAACAGATTTCTAGGGTGTTCTAGGAAAAATGTCAGATATTCCAGAAGGGATTTGAGCGTTGCCAGTTTTGGGTGGACGTCTTGGATGTGACACCATGGCAGGTTTTTTTTCCAGCTCAGGAAATGAGCTCAGAGTGTGTGTGTAAGTGAGTGTGAGAGAGAGAGGAAGAGAGAGAAATCTTCAGACAGATCTTCAGACAGCCTCATTCAGTTTGCTTATTTCCTAAGATACAGAATATCGCATTTTAGGTATTTAAAGAAATAATAATTGCATGAACTACAGGCAAAGTACATCTAGAAAACGAGTTGTTGTCTCTGGAAGGTTCTGTCACCAAAAAAAACAAACGTATGTGCAAACGTACTTTGCAATAAAGCTCTTTCTGATTCTGATTTGCACATCCTTTCTTTATATGATACAGATTTATGGCTGTGGCATACATAAACAAAACAAAATACAATATCTAGTGTATATACTGTTCATATGTATAAATGAAATAATGTTTCCCCCATTTTAATTTTATCTTAATACTGTTGGTATTAAAGTTTTGGATTTTATGTATACTGTCTATCTAATATAAAATAGTGCATTTTGAGACACTGGGGCATAACTATGAAAAACATTTTCATTATTAAATAATGAATATGTTTATTATTGTTAATACTGACTTTTGCAATTTTTAGATGTGCATATTGGATAATATTAATTTGGCAAATAAATTGCTGATTATATATATATATATATATATATATATATATATATATATATATATACTGTATATATATATATATATATATATATATATATATATATATATACTGTATATATATATATATATATATATATATATATATATATATATATATATATATATATATCAGAAATGTATTATATATATATATATACATACAGTGGTGTGAAAAACTATTTGCCCCCCTCCTGATTTCTTATTCTTTTGCATGTTTGTCACACAAAATGTTTCTGATCATCAAACACATTTAACTATTAGTCAAAGATAACACAAGTAAACACAAAATGCAGTTTTAAATGAGGGGTTTTATTATTTAGGGAGAAAAAAAATCCAAACCTACATGGCCCTGTGTGAAAAAGTAATTGCCCCCTGAACCTAATAACTGGTTGGGCCACCCTTAGCAGCAATAACTGCAATCAAGCGTTTGCGATAACTTGCAACGAGTCTTTTACAGCCCTCTGGAGGAATTTTGGCCCACTCATCTTTGCATAATTGTTGTAATTCAGGTTTATTTGAGGGTTTTCTAGCATGAACCGCCTTTTTAAGGTCATGCCACAAAATCTTAATAGGATTCAGGTCAGGACTTTGACTAGGCCACTCCAAAGTCTTCATTTTGTTTTTCTTCAGCCATTCAGAGGTGGATTTGCTGGTGTGTTTTGGGTCATTGTCCTGCTGCAGCACCCAAGATCGCTTCAGCTTGAGTTGACGAACAGATGGCCGGACATTCTCCTTCAGGATTTTTTGGTAGACCGTAGAATTCATGGTTCCATCTATCACAGCAAGCCTTCCAGGTCCTGAAGCAGCAAAACAACCCCAGACCATCACACTACCACCACCATATTTTACTGTTGGTATGATGTTCTTTTTCTGCAATGCTGTGTTACTTTTAAGCCAGATGTAACGGGACACGCACCTTGCAAAAAATTCAACTTTTGTCTCGTCGGTCCACAAGGTATTTTCCCAAAAGTCTTGGCAATCATTGAGATGTTTTTTTAGCAAAATTGAGACGAGCCTTAATGTTCTTTTTGCTTAAAAGTGGTTTGCACCTTGGAAAACTGCAGGCTGTTTTTGCCCAGTCCCTTTCTCATGGTGGAGTCATGAACACTGACCTTAATTGAGGCAAGTGAGGCCTGCAGTTCTTTAGATGTTGTCCTGGGGTCTTTTGTGGCCTCTCGGATGAGTTGTCTCTGCGCTCTTGGGGTAATTTTGGTCGGCCGGCCACTCCTGGGAAGGTTCACCACTGATCCATGGTTTTGCCATTTGTGTATAATGGGTCTCACTGTGGTTCGCTGGAGTCCCAAAGCTTTAGAAATGGCTTTATAACCTTTACCAGACTGACAGATCTCAATTTCTTTTGTTCTCATTTGTTCCTGAATTTCTTTGGATCTTGGCATGATGTCTAGCTTTTGAGGTGCTTTTGGTCTACTTCTCTGTGTCAGGTAGCTCCTATTTAAGTGATTTCTTGATTGAAACAGGTGTGGCAGTAATCAGGCCTGGGGGTGACTACAGAAATTGAACTCAGGTGTGATAAACCACAATTAAGTTATTTTTTAACAAGGGGGGGCAATCACTTTTTCACACAGGGCCATGTAGATTTGGATTTTTTTTTCTCCCTTAATAACGTAAACCTTCATTTAAAAACTGCATTTTGTGTTCAATTATGTTATCTTTGACTAATATTTAACGGTTTTTGATGATCAGAAATATTTTGTGTGACAAACATGCAAAAGAATAAGAAATTAGGAAGGGGGCAAATAGTTTTTCACACCACTGTATACTGTATAATGAAATACCAGGGGAAGTTCATTCTGGGTACCAGGACTAAAAGGAATACTGCATGACTTCCTTCTACCTCCCGGGATGGTGGGTTGAGGCTCAAAGAGAATGTAATGTGCAGCAGGGTTCAGTAAGTGCATTCAGGTAGAAAGTAGCCTGTTTTTGTCTTTGAGCATAAATGTTTTAGATCTGATGAGGGCAGCAGTAGGGTGCTAGTGGAGGACGTGCAGTAATAGGGTGGTGTGAAAGATTGAAAACAAGATAGACAGCTTGAACTGTACGACCCAAGTTGCACAATAGTTGTTTGGAGTCTGTTTTATGACAACCAAAAAAGATTTAACCGCAAATCTATGGAACCATTAAAGTTATCTGTGTTCCTCAACATGAGGAACTTAAACATAGTTCACAAAGTTCACTCCCTGCTTTCCCCACAATAATAACCAAATTGTCAGTGTAGAAATCGAATTGTCTGCCGTGGATTAAATGTCGCCAAAATTATATAAAACTATTAAAGAGCAGCAGGGTAGTGGTCACAATGTTTTAGGACACATTGGGGTGCATTTTTTCAAAAATATCAAGTGCAACTTTCCTTTAAGAGGAATATATAGTGGTGGCCAAAAGTATTGATTCAAAAGTGAAATTTGCCAATTTTTTAAATAACGCATTCAAGATAATAATAATCTGTTATTTATTTAATTAAATTGATATACACAACAACCAGTATTTATTATAAAGTTCTTTATTCTCCAAAACCTACTGGATCTGGCTGGGCATAGAGTCAAAAAGATGTCTGCAGTACTCACTAGTTTTAGTGATTCACTAAAGCTAGTGAATTCACTAGTTTTAGTCATTTTTGTGCAGAAAAATAGGAAAAGTAAACATCCTCCCATTTTTTCCCCATCCATTAACTAAACCATCTGATTGTAATTGGCAAAACTCTTTAGCCAGGTAGGAGGGAACAAATTAGTGACAGCACCTGATTTGTGCACAGAGAAAATGAATAATACATGGTATAGGTTGTCATAATACTTGAATATCTCAGCTCTCTCCATAAAATTTCTACAGGATTACGGTCTGGAGACTGGCTAGGCCATTCTATAACCTTAATGTGCTTCTTCTTGAGGCACTCCTTTGTTGCCCTGTCGTTCTGTTTTGGGTCATGGTCATGCTGAAAGACCAATCCACGACCCATCTTCAGGAGGTTCTTATTCAAGATTTTACAATACTATTGGCCATTTAGTGCAGGAAAGTCTGCTTCAATCCATGGCTGCGTATTGTGTTACCAGTGGTTTGTTTGGTGATTGTGGTCCCAACTGTTTTGAGATCGCGAGCTTTTCCTGTGTAGTTCTGGGCTGATCCCTCACTTTTCTCATGATTATCCTTGCCCCATGAGATGAAATCTTTGCATGGAGCTCCAGACCAAGGGCGACTGATGGGTATTTTGTATTTCTTCCATTTGCAAATAATCACTCAATTGTCTCCTTCTCACCAAGCTTCGTGCTGATGGTCTATAATCATGTGCCTGATGTCCTTTGACAGCGCTTTGGTCTTGCACATGGTGGTTAGGTTGGAATGGAAGATAGAGATTCTGTGGACAGATGGCTTTTATATACTGTACATAACAAGCTGTTGTTAGGACAATTAATTTGTGTACCACATGAGCAAAGTGTGAGGAGCCAGAATTATTGTTGGTTGGTTAGGGGATCTTCAGGTAACTTCAGGTAAAATAACCAACTGCCAAAGTTACATAAAATTCTGTCCAGCAAGTTTTGCGTGATGCTGTGACAAAATCGGCTGGACAGACATACAGCCTGTTTTCAGGTCTTCCAATGTATGTGTCAAGATGGACTAACCTGAGGTGACCAGAAGACGTAGCTTTAGCGGTTAGCCCAATGTAGCGTGAAAGGATAAACTTAAACGCGGAAAGAAGCGAGTAGGCAGGATAGCCACGCGATTTAGTCTAAGGACTCTCACAAAAAACGGAGCAAGGGAAAAACACAAATTTAACCCGCGTCCTGTAGATACACACACAATAGCAAAAAGACAACGGAACCAACATGTGAGTACTCACGGTTTGCTGAAACGACAACTGGAGTTGACATGGGCCGAACTCAATGACTGAGCGGTAAGCCATCGTTTGTTTACCTCTTTTATACTTCCTGGTTTTGCGCCCGTCTTACTTCCGGGTCCTAGTGCCGGGCGCAGATTGAGTGTGTATGACAGTACCCCCCTGTCCAGGACTGGCTCCTGACGGTCCTGGGGTGGAGGATACCCTGTGACGGTAGTCCCGAATTAGCTGAGGGTCGAGAATGAACCGGGCCGGCATCCAAGATCGCTCCTCGGGGCCATAGCCCTCGAGGAACGTGGTGGAGCGCTCGTGAAAAGCGCACTTTTCCAACTTACAGTACAGTTGGTGGGCGAGTAATCTCTTTAGAACCGCCCTGACGTGCTGGGTGTGTTCTTCCATGGTGCGTGAATATATATTAGAATATATATTAGAATATCGTCCAGGTAAGCGAATGCCCACCGACCGAGCATGTCCCGAAGGACGTCATTAATGAAGTGTTGGAATGCGGCGGGGGCATTGCACAGTCCGAATGGGATGACGAGGGTTTCATAGTGTCCGGTGGGGGTGATGAATGCCGTCTTCCACTCATCGCCCTCTCTGATGCGCACCAAGTTGTAGGCGCTCCGGAGGTCCAACTTCGTAAAGACGGTGGCGCCAGAGAGGGCGTCCAGGGCTGAGTTGGTAAGAGGCAGAGGATGTCGGTTTTTGATGGTGAGGTTGTTGAGCCCCCGATAGTCGACACAAGAGCGAAGTTCACCGCCTCTCTTCTTCATGAAGAAGCACCCCGCGGCGGCAGGTGAGGAGGAGGGCCTGATGGTGCCTTGGCGCAGGGCGTTGTTTACATATTCCTCCATCACCTGGGTCTCGGTGGATGTGAGTGAGTAGAGATGGCCGCGGGGTGGGACCGTACCGGGTTGGAGGTCTATGGCGAGGTCGTATGGACGATGAGGAGGAAGATGGGTGGCTCGTCGTCTGCAGAAGACCTCCGCTAGGTCTCGATACGGCTCGGGGATGGAGTTGGTGTCGACGTCGGGGGCCTCGGACTCCCTAGAGCACGTCCCAGCCGCTGCCCGTAGGCATAGTTCGTTGCAGGTCGCGCCCCACTGGAGGATCCGGTTCTGGGTCCAGGAGATTAGAGGGTCATGCTGGAGCAGCCAGGGATGTCCTAGGATGATGGGAGGTGAGGAGATGGAGGTGACAAAAAATTTTAGCTGTTCGTGATGTTGATCAATGGAGACGGTGATAGATTCGGTCCGGGTGCTGATTGGGCTGGTGGATAGGGGACGACCGTCTACAGATGTGATGCGAACGGGCTGGGATAACGCCTCAAGTTTTACCCCCAGGGTTTTGGCATATGCGGAGTCAATGAAGTTACCTGCTGCCCCGGAGTCGATGAATGCAGCACTTCGGACTCGTTTGTGGCCAACCTGGAGGTGTACCTGAACCGTGAGACGGGAGGAGTTGGTGGTGATGGCGGAGAGACTAAGGTGACCCGGCGAGTATCTCTCTCCTCTCACCGGGCCTGGCCGTTTCCCGGTCTGAGAGGACAGGTTGCCCGGTGATGTGTGGCTGACCCACAATAGGCACAGAGTCCTTCACGGAAGCGTCTCTCCCGTTCTGCAGCGGTCAAGGAGGCGCGTCCTAGTTGCATGGGTTCCCCGGCTCCTGTGTCAACCACGGCAGGAGGTGGAGAACCGATATATCCAGGGGTGGAGTAGGTGATGGAGTCTGCGGGTCGTGGAGTGGTGACGGTGAAGGCGGGTGCGGGTCGTGGAGTGGTGACGGTGAAGGTGGGTGCGGGTGGCAGGGTGCGAGGGGCTGGCCTCGGGCGAGAGAGGAGGCGCTGGTCGATCCGGAGAGCGAGTTGGATCAGGCCCTCCAAGGTCGCAGGAAGCTCTCGCCCGGCTAGTTCGTCCTTTATTCGAGAAGCCAGGCCCTCGTAGTAGGACGTCCGGAGCGCTGCATCGCCCCACGTGGTCTGAACGGCGAGGGTGCGAAACTCCGCTGTGTAGCGGCTCACGGGCAATCCTCCCTGCCTCAGGTGATAGAGTCTGGTGTCGGTCTCCACCTCGCCCGCTGGGTGTTCGAAGGTGAGTCTGAGTTGGTGGGTGAACTCATTGTATCAGTGGGCGGTGTCCGTATCTGCTTGTAGAACTGCCGTGGCCCACTCAGCTGCCTGCCCTTTTAGCAACGAGACGAGAAGAGCAATGCGAAGGCGATCGGTGGAGTACTTGGTGGCATTGAACTCAAACACCAGATCGAGAGCTGTCATAAATACACTGCACTTCCCATCCGTGCCGTTCCACTTCTCTGGTAGAGAAAGAAAAACATCAGAAGGGGGGGGGGGGAGGGGGGATGATGCGGCGTGCGATCGAGCAGTGACGCCATCAACAGCTGCGCGGAGATCCGCATTCTCCCGCCGGAGCTCAGCGACCTCGCGGCGGAGAGAAGCGAGATCCCCGGTTAGCTGATTGATGAGCGCGGCATGCTGATCCACAACATCGCAGAGACTCGCATAATCCGCTGGGTTAACCGCGGAGGGCTCAGTCATTCTGTCAAGATGGACTAACCTGAGGTGACCAGAAGACGTAGCTTTAGCGGTTAGCCCAATGTAGCGTGGAGGATACTGTAAACCCAAACGCGGAAAGAAGCGAGTAGGCAGGATAGCCACGCGATTTAGTCTAAGGACTCTCACAAAAACGGAGCAAGGGAAAAACACAAATTTAACCCGCGTCCTGTAGATACACACACAATAGCAAAAAGACAACGGAACCAACATGTGAGTACTCACGGTTTGCTGAAACGACAACTGGAGCTGACATGGGCCGAACTCAATGACTGAGCGGTAAGCCATCGTTTGTTTACCTCTTTTATACTTCCTGGTTTTGCGCCCGTCTTACTTCCGGGTCCTAGTGCCGGGCGCAGATTGAGTGTGTATGACAGTATGAAACGTAAAGATATAATTTAAAGAGTGAGTTCTGACCTATGTAGACACAAAATCTTTATGTTATATAATAAAATGCTTTTGTGTCTACATTGGTCAGAACCAATATTATATTATTTTTTGCAAATCCTTTCGCTTTCATCCATCCTGCGCCAGTCCCTGACCTCTAATGGTGCAATACGAATGCCCCTGGCAATTCCTCTAAATCATGAGCCTTGAGTCCTATTCCATTATTCCTAGCTCAGGTATTATTCAGGTGGGTTTCTAATAAACCCTTAACTCTGTGTACCTCATCTGACGATTAAGGACTGACACTAAATCAACAGGATTTTGTCTAAGGATCACTCAACAGACTCTGAGCATACCTTAATCACAGCTTGAAGAGCAAGTCTGGACAATGCAAAAATGAAGGAGAATAATGGGGAAATGCCCAACCTCTGGCTGCCATACAAGCCTCATCAACGGCTGTTTAAATCTCCAAGCCCTGAAACCACCTTCCTCAAAAGATTACAACACCATGCATGCACTGTGATTCATATTTGATCTGCTCACAGTAGAGGTGGAGGGGAAAAACTGTAAGGGGAATGTGCTCAGCTCAGGGAAATAGGAAACTCGTTTTCAATGCCCCAGATCAGCACCTTTCCAAAGCTGGGAGACGTGTGTGGGTCACAGAGTTCCAAGCACCGAGCACCATACATATGTTCAAGGAGGAGAGTCGGAGTCTCAAAAGGCAGGTTCGGTACAAGGTTAGCCAAATATAAGGTAATTCACAACATTTACCATAGGAGAAAGCGAGTGCGCAATTCACAGGGTCTGTACGGTGGGGCATACAGGCCAACCACAGGTGCTGAGGAAAGAGTGAGTCATAAAACGCATACTGGCTTTGCTCGTAAAATTCAGCTTCAATAACTCCGGATGATCTCTTATGCTCTAAATGATCCATTATAGTGGAAGCCTATTTAGATTTTAAGGCTAGAGATTCCAGGGACACTGTAGAAAAAACTCCCCCCTACCTCGACCACATTTGGAATAATGATGAAAGTCTTAGATCTGGTCTTCTCTCTGGTTTTTATTTCCTCTCTCTGGTTTCTCAGAAGAGAAGCTTTGTCGAGGCTTAATGCAGAAATCCCTGCGGTTATGCATCTAAACTGTAATCCACACCACTTTATCTAATCCCATAGATCCATAGTATGAAGGATTGCAAAGGCTTAGGAAGCAACTGAAGAATTTCATTACTTTTTAAAACTCTTAAGAAAGCAAAATCATGGCTGGAGAAGACTCTGGGGGGGAAATATCTTGACAAATTGTTGGGTTTTTGGGTTGTTGCAATGTTTAAAAATCCACGAGATCATTATCCCTTTAAAAAAACTTTTTATTGGTTAGCCTCATAGAAAATATGAATAATGGATATTCAAGAGCATCCCTTATGGTTTGTTTTCTTTGAACCAACAAAATAGGACTTCCAATTAATCATTCTAGCTACTGACATGGAAAAGTCATGGTTACCTTGAAACTTTATAGTAATCTTTAGTGACAAAAAAATCCTGATTATGACTGGCTGAAGTTTGGCACAGCATTCATTCATCATGTAGAAATCGATGACAAAACGAGACAGCACTGACCCTCAGTGAGGAGCCGATCTCCATGCCTCAGCTGCCATGTCAGATATGAATTATGGGCAGCTAAGGCTCAAGGTTAAAGGTCGAGTGTGCTCACAGCAAGCCTGAATATCAGACCATTTTATAGACTGGAAAATACCCATGCTATATATTAAAGCTCCAAGGAAAGTAAGGAGCTGCTTGGCTGTTTTGTGCAAAATATTTTTTAGTCTTTACATTAAACATTTTATACAGCATGAGCAGTTATACCAAAAATCATTAGTGATCTTATCCAAATATAAAATTTGATATTAATTACCCATTCAGATTTTTGCTTTTGTTTTTATCTCTAAATGTGATGTCAGCTATGCCCGTCCTCGTAATGCTAGAATTCTTCCTATTCTTTACTAAGAAAAATTGTCTTATTATAAACTGCTAGTGCCACTCAGGAGAATCTTCTGGTTCGTGTATCTCACAGCAAGCACATGTTAGCATTCAGCCTCGCAAAATAAACACTGGTCAAAACCTGGCTACACAAGTAGTACGGATTCTTAGGAAATAGCCGAAATTATGAATTACAATTACTTAATACTATACATTTCTTTCAACAAATTTTAATTGGAAACATACACTGATCAGCCATAACATTAAAAATGTTAACTTTAAAAACTACCCAGATTTTAGTTTCCCCTTCTGTCACCTTGGCAGGTCTGGCCCCTCTCTGGGGGTGTGCTGTGGTGTCTGGCACACTGGCAGCTGATTCTTTGGGTGCTGTGGCGCGTGGGATGGGGCCTCTGTGGAACAGACTTGTTTGTGCAGTGCTTCCCCTGGGTGCTTGATAAGATTGGGATCTGGGGAGGATAAAGGCCAGGTCAGCAGGCTTGGGCTCTTTGTTTGCTGTCCCATGTGTGTCTGTGGTGCACTGGGTGCCTTTCTATCATGGCCAGCACTTTTCTGGTGATTTGTGCCGCATTGGCTTTTCTGTATTATCAGCATTTGATCCATGGGGTACAATGGATAAGCCTTGGGTGCCCATGAACCTGAACGTTGTTCAGTTCACCTTGTGGACTTAATTTTATGGCTGATCGTTGTGTAAGTGTAAAGTTTTTTTATTATTATTTTTTATCATATCCTTGCCAAATCTTTATTCAGGATTTAGTGCACCTTCTGACCGTTCAGTGGTTTTACTGTGATCATGTCACTGTGCTGTATAATTCTCCATTCTGATTCGTTTGTTTTTAATAAAAAAATTATACAACAGGAGCACTTTGAGAAGTTTTAGCTATAAGGTGAATCATATTTTATTAAGCGCTCATTCTTAAATGTTTTTGTTTCTATGGTCAGAACGTACATAGCAGATGCTATGCCTTAAACAGGATTAAAATGTTTAACTATCAGTAGGATGCAGTTTTCAGTAAGGAGATGCTTATTTAAAAGGCCACGGGAAAATTTAATGTCCTAGCTTCAGGTTTATCATGATTGTGTAATACTGTTCATGATCCAGAGCCAAAAATCTCAAAATATGGCACCATTTAACGTCCAATAGATTTTGCAAAGTAAAGCACATCCCATATTAGCAGGAAAAAATATCTGGCTTGGCTTTAACAGAAACACTTCCTCAGTGCACAGACAGTACAGAGAGAAACTTATCTTCATGGCCATCTCTGCCGAGAGCCATTTTTAGAGTGCCTGAGTGAACTTCCTGTCCCGCTCTATCTTGTTTTTCATTAGTGCTGGTTTCTGGAACGGCATTATCACGGCAACAGATCAAAGCCACGGACTACAACAGAGCGGCGGAGATCACAGCCAGTTCCAGACACATTCAGCAAGGAATTACATAACAGGGGTGGAACCAGGTCAGGTCAAATGACCTTCCTTCACATGGCCCTGCTTTACAGGGTGAACCTTTTCTACAAAGAGAAGCCTTATTATGATTATGCTCAAGAGCAAAGAAACACTGAACACCTGTTTGATTCTATTAAGATGTTTGGGGTAATTGGAATAAATAATCCATTCCAGATGATTAATTATCTGAATCTGTACAGACTGAACAACACAGAGATATGCAGTTTCTCTAGTATTTTATTAGAGAATTGGGGAAAAGGCAGGTCACGGGCATGGAACTAATAATTAGAAGACAAGATGGTGCCTTGAAATCTAGTTCTGCAACAATTTTCTCAAACTTTCCCTAAGCATGGGGTTGAGGAGCAATGTTATTGCCACAAAACATTACTGAGCCTACATCTGAGCAACTGAACCAAAAATTATAACACTGCCTCCAGAGACTTGTACAGTGGCCACTATGTATGATGGGTGCATCGCTTCATGTACTTTCCTTCTTACCCTGTTTCGCTCTGGAACAGCGTCAATCTGGACTCATCAGACCACATGATATTTATCCATTGCTCCAAAGGCCAAGCTTTATGTTGTCTGATTAGTATAATTAATAAGTGGTTTTCTTATGGTCACACAGCTGTTTCATCCCAAAACTGTGTACAAGTGGACATGCTCTTACTTTCACCATTAAACATAATTATTGTTTTTACAGTTCCATCTATTTCAACTTTAGTTGTTTCCTTTGCTTGATGCAGCTCAGTAATTTCACACTTCTGATTTCAATAGCCACGTTCTTTGGCCAGGTAGTGTATATAGACACTGGGCATTCATGTGTACATTGGAAAGTGTTACAGACACAAGGAATAGTATAGACACTTGGGATAGATACATGCCATCTGGATCCAAATAAACACTGGAAAGTGCAATCAGTAAAAACACAGTGGATCCAGAAGGACAATGGTAATCTAAGCTGACAAAGGTAATTTAAACAGACACTGTGTATTTAGATATACAGTGGTGTGAAAAACTATTTGCCCCCTTCTTGATTTATTATTCTTTTGCATGTTTGTCACACTTAAATGTTTCTGCTCATCAAAAACCGTTAACTATTAGTCAAAGATAACATAATTGAACACAAAATGCAGTTTTTAAATGAAGGTTTACGTTCTTAAGGGAGAAAAAAACCTCCAAATCTACATGGCCCTGTGTGAAAAAGTGATTGCCCCCCTTGTTAAAAAATAACTTAATTGTGGTTTATCACACCTGAGTTCAATTTCTGTAGTCACCCCCAGGCCTGATTACTGCCACACCTGTTTCAATCAAGAAATCACTTAAATAGGAGCTACCTGTCACAGAGAAGTAGACCAAAAGCACCTCAAAAGCTAGACATCATGCCAAGATCCAAGGAAATTCAGGAACAAATGAGAACAAAAGTAATTGAGATCTATCAGTCTGGTAAAGGTTATAAAGCCATTTCTAAAGCTTTGGGACTCCAGCGAACCACAGTGAGAGCCATTATCCACAAATGGCAAAAACATGGAACAGTGGTGAACCTTCCCAGGAGTGGCTGGTCGACCAAAATTACCCCAAGAGCACAGAGACGACTCATCCGAGAGGCCACAAAAGACCCCAGGACAACATCTAAAGAACTGCAGGCCTCACTTGCCTCAATTAAGGTCAGTGTTCACGACTCCACCATAAGAAAGAGACTGGGCAAAAACGGCCTGCATGGCAGATTTCCAAGGCGCAAACCACTTTTAAGCAAAAAGAACATTAAGGCTCGTCTCAATTTTGCTAAAAAACATCTCAATGATTGCCAAGACTTTTGGGAAAATACCTTGTGGACCGACGAGACAAAAGTTGAACTTTTTGGAAGGTGCGTGTCCCGTTACATCTGGCGTAAAAGTAACACAGCATTTCAGAAAAAGAACATCATACCAACAGTAAAATATGGTGGTGGTAGTGTGATGGTCTGGGGTTGTTTTGCTGCTTCAGGACCTGGAAGGCTTGCTGTGATAGATGGAACCATGAATTCTACTGTCTACCAAAAAATCCTGAAGGAGAATGTCCGGCCATCTGTTCGTCAACTCAAGCTGAAGCGATCTTGGGTGCTGCAGCAGGACAATGACCCAAAACACACCAGCAAATCCACCTCTGAATGGCTGAAGAAAAACAAAATGAAGACTTTGGAGTGGCCTAGTCAAAGTCCTGACCTGAATCCTATTGAGATGTTGTGGCATGACCTTAAAAAGGCGGTTCATGCTAGAAAACCCTCAAATAAAGCTGAATTACAACAATTCTGCAAAGATGAGTGGGCCAAAATTCCTCCAGAGCGCTGTAAAAGACTCGTTGCAAGTTATCGCAAACGCTTGATTGCAGTTATTGCTGCTAAGGGTGGCCCAACCAGTTATTAGGTTCAGGGGGCAATTACTTTTTCACACAGGGCCATGTAGGTTTGGATTTTTTTTCTCCCTAAATAATAAAACCCCTCATTTAAAAACTGCATTTTGTGTTTACTTGTGTTATCTTTGACTAATAGTTAAATGTGTTTGATGATCAGAAACATTTTGTGTGACAAACATGCAAAAGAATAAGAAATCAGGAGGGGGGCAAATAGTTTTTCACACCACTGTATAGACAGCATCAATAAAATCATGAACAATGTGGTCATATTCTCATAACCAAGTCTACAGCTTAGTTCCAACAGAAGTGGCCTTAGTTACTGCAGGTCCACCATTAATCAAGGTAAAATAATTGAGTTGATCATAAAAAGGATATGAGATGAGCTGTGCCCATGCAAGGAGACTAAACCTGCAGGTCCAGTTATGACTAAGTGAAAAACCAGATGCGCTTCGAAACATTCAGTCATTAATTAGCAGAGGCAGAGGTCCTTAGTCAGAAACAAAATGAGTCACCTTTGGCTGACCCATTGCAGTTCCGTCTGCTCCCATCGGATTTATGAGGTCATTTGATGAGAGGACCTGAGGGGATCTAAATCAGGAACATCACAGGGTTCTGTCTGACAACCAGTGTCAGTTTATCAATAAATCTGTCAGATCAGTCATCGTTGATCTTTCAGAGATGATCGGCAAGCTAGAAAGCGTGAATAAATTTCTGCACAGAGCATCCATCAGTTCAATACAGAAAAGTTTTTTTTTTTTTGGGAGAGAGAGAGAGAGTACACCTGTTATTTACAGTACTTTGCAACCAAGAACATTATCAGAATGTTAAGAATTAGTGCAGAATTTGACCTGGCTGAGGATGGGAATTTACAATAAAGTTCCTGAAACAGACAATAAACATTCTCTGTAAAAATTATGTGCATCACAAGTTTGGCAGCAGTAGTAATGTAACAGTCTAACCTAATTAATTTGGGCTCTGGGCAATCAGACTTATTCTCATTTAAACTCACATACATCATGTATCATCAACCTTAGTCTTAATATCCACCTCTAAAATGACATTGGTCATTTTCACTCATTTTTCTAAAACACTCATGTGTTGTCTGCCATGATTTCTCAATTTTTCTTTTTAAGTGTTATTGTTTTGATTGAGTATATCCATAATTAATTTTAAACAGAATGCTAGTATCTACGTTTCAGCCATAGCATTTACAGTATGATTCTGGTGCTTTGCTATATTTAACGCACCTGAAAACTACTGAAGGCACACATTTACTTCTGATAATAGTTCCTTTCAGCTTATACTGACTTATATCTAGTCATGACGGCGATAATGCCGTTTCAGCTTTATGATGATTGGAGCTACACATGCTGCTCCTGTGCTTCCAGACCTCATCTGCCCTCTGCACCTACTGACTCGTCCCTATGCTGAACTGGTCTTCATGTCAATTTAAATAATTTCTGTCATATTGAAATTTCACCTGCACAACAAACAAGATGTTATATCATTTCTATCTGTTATCGCCCAAATGAGGATGGGTTCCCTGTTGAGTCTGGTTCCTCTCAAGGTTTCTTCCTAATGCCATCTCAGGGAGTTTTTCCTTGCCACCGTCGCCGTCACCCTTGGCTTGCTCATCAGAGACATTTCATTCATCATTCATTCATCATTCATTCATCTCATTATTATCTAGACAAATTTTTCTCACACATACACACTTTCAATAATTTTCTTTTCTAAAAATTTTTTTTTCATTTTTTGTAAATTTTCTTTCATTTTTGTGAAGCTGCTTTGAGACAATGACCATTGTTAAAAGCGCTATATAAATAAAATTGAATTGAATTGAATATCTGTATAGCTTATACAGTATATGTGTGAACTTTTACCTGAACTTTGAATGTGCTTGGAATTGACCCCGGGCCTTCCATATGACAGGTGAGAAGCTTAACACTAAACCACCAATGCCCCAATTCATAAAACTTTTTATAATTTGTCTTTTACTGATGCTAATTTACAAAATCAAATCAAACCAGGACTTTTCATTGTGCAGAATAACAGGACACTCTCTTTATTTTTTATACATAATCCACTACTACATTAATGCACTTATCCCAGTGTTTCACTAGTGCTTGTAGAACATCAAGGTAGAATGTGTTCTTTACTAAATGTGTTCTTTTAAGGTAGAACGTGTCCAAGAACTCTTTAAATAGTCCAAACATGTGGAAATGGCTTGGAGGTCAGGACTGTACAAGGGGATGTGGACATAACTCCTAGTAAAGTTCCTGTAATGTGCAAGTGGTGCTGGTAAATGTGTGTGTACAGTTCCCACAGACAGACTCATCTGTTTTTCAAGTTGGTGACAAGTTATCTGTTTATTTTCATGGATCAAGCACTCCACTCACTGAATGTTCACAGGAACGACTGCAGTGGGCTCTGAGCCACCTCAGCCGGGATCACCATTCATGGACGTACAGTACGGACTTCTTTCAAATGTTTGCATCATTCACATGTTTTACTGCGTCTAAGAGTCTTATTACCATAATGTGCCATTTTGTAAATGTCAATCTGTTTTGCGGCTTGATTCACCAGAAACTTGTCCCAATTTGACTTGAACATCTCTCCGTATTTGCATCAAATGGACAAGCACATGCATTTTGTGTTAAATTTGTAAGGATTGTATAAAGTAAAATTAAAAAAATTAAGTAAAATTACAGATTTACAAAACCACATCAAATCAGAGTGTTTTCTCTCTCACCACGCTTAGATTGGTTTGTTAGAATTGTTGGCAGCTTTGTTCAAAACATGAAACCTGTTCAAGCATTTGTACAAACCCTCTCACACAACAAAAAGCAATTAAGTGCATTCAAACTAAATAAATACAGGTCTTAAAAAGCATGGATGTTTACATGATTCATTCTAAACATCTCACCAGCGCTGTTCTCTCGGCGTTAAATCGAGGCGACGTCATTGCTTCGTTTCAATCTGTGCGGGAAACAGCGGATGTATAAACACCTTCGGCAATGCGTCAGCTTGTGTTAAACACACAGCTCATGCTGAGACAAACCACAGGAATATGGCTCTTTATAGAAGCTCCGAGGCCTTTGGCTGAACTCTGTTTACCATGAAAAACCCCAACACAGAGCAAGTCATTGCAGTACAATCTAATACAGATGCTGTCAACAGTAAAGAATGAGGATTAGAGACAATAATGTAAAACAAATGACGGACTATTTGATTCTTATAACGTGCTATGGACCATGTGCACATAGTCAGAGTAGTGCTGTGTTACTTCTCACTTTGTGGTGAAATATTACTCATTGCTTGCCTACACTTGAACAAGGCTCAAAATAAACCCACTTGTGCCTGGGAGTGTCTTGAACAGACATGTAGTTGATTGTGGCCCAAAACTAACAAAAGCTGCTGGGCACGAACGAAGCTTCAGATCCAAAGTGACACACATACTGTAACATATTTGACAACACCCACTCACACACATCACATACATACCTGCACACACACACACACACACACACACGGATGCGGTTAGATTTGTGGTTTTATCATCTGTTCCTTCAGAATGTCAGAAGGAAGGTACTTCGGAAAGCCACTTCACCACTCCATTCAATGCACAAAGGAGACAGCAACTACATTTACCTAATCAAACTTAACTTGTAAGCATTTCTCAAACAAAGGTTTGATGCTGCTTCATTTTAACTAAAACATTTAGTCAGCAAATTAGCGGACGATGATTAAAAATCCTACATCATTTTGTTTAGTTAACCCAGTCAGTATGCTCATTATAATCTGCCTGGTGGGGGGAAAAAAAAGCCATTTCAGAAGGGCCTCATCAAGCAAGGAAAATAACTAGAAATTGCTGAATTGATGAAATTACTGGATTGGCATCAAGAATTGTCCAACACTTTATTAAAACCTTGAAGAATAGTGCTGACTCTTCCACTTTGTGGAATGTGGTCAGAAAATAAAAACATGAATGACCATGACTGTACTGTGAAGATTCTGAGTCATCCAGCCAAAGTTATCTGAAAGTTGAGTTGAGTCAACTGGACTTCTTTCTTGTTAGGTAGAAGTGTTTCAGTACTCACCCAGTTAGCTAATTAATTGGAGAGTAGTTACAAGCTTGGTGAAGATCCATTAAAAAACTGACAGTAGAAATCAAAGCAATGTTTAATATATAATGTAGTAAGAAGGGAAACACATACAGTAAAGTGATACACTCGTAACCTCAGCCTCTGGAAGCAATGTTCTGATTTGGGGTTGCTTCAGTTGGTCAGGTCTAGGCTCAGCAACATTATTTGGCAATAAATGAAGGCAGCTTATGACCTGAATGTACTGAATGACCAGAGTATCACAACAGGGTAGTTTTCTTCCCTGACGGCACAGGAACACTTCAGGCCTCAGATTGTGAAAGAGTTTTTCTGGGAGTATCAGCCACCACACTGTGTGCCGTAATCCAAGCTAAAGAAAAGAGAGTCAAACGTACAGTGGCTTGCAAAAGTATTCGGCCCCCTTGAACTTTTCCATATTTTGTCACATTACAGCCACAACATGAATCAATTTTATTGGAATTCCACGTGAAAGACCAATACAAAGTGGTGTACACGTGAGAAGTGGAACGAATACATGATTCCAAACAGTTTTTACAAATAAATAACTGCAAAGTGGGGTGTGCGTAATTATTCAGCCCCCTGAGTCAATACTTTGTAGAACCACCTTTTGCTACAATTACAGCTGCCAGTCTTTTAGGGTATGTCTCTACCAGTTTTGCACATCTAGAGACTGAAATCCTTGCCTATTCTTCTTTGCAAAACTGCTCCAGCTCAGTCAGATTAGATGGACAGCAGTTTTCAGATCTTGCCACAGATTCTCGATTGAATTTAGTTCTGGACTTTGACTGGGCCATTCTAACACATGGATATGTTTTGTTTTAAACCATTCCATTGTTGCCCTGGCTTTATGTTTAGGGTCGTTGTCCTGCTGGAAGGTGAACCTCCGCCCCAGTCTCAAGTCTTTTGCTGACTCCAAGAGGTTTCTTCCAAGATTGCCCTGTATTTGGCTCCATCCATCTTCCCATCAACTCTGACCAGCTTCCCTGTCCCTGCTGAAGAGAAGCACCCCCAGAGCATGATGCTGCCGCCACCATATTTGACAGTGGGGATGGTGTGTTCAGAGTGATGTGCAGTGTTAGTTTTCCGCCACACATAGCATTTTGCATTTTGGCCAAAAAGTTCCATTTTGGTCTCATCGGACCAGAGAACCTTCTTCCACATGTTTGCTGTGTCCCCCCCTCATGGCTTGTGGCAAACTGCAAACGGGACTTCTTATGGTTTTCTGTTAACAATGGCTTTCTTCTTGCCACTCTTCCATAAAGGCCAACTTTGTCCAGTGCACGACTAATAGTTGTCCTATGGACAGATTCCCCCACCTGAGCTGTAGATCTCTGCAGCTCGTCCAGAGTCACCATGGGCCTCTTGGCTGCATTTCTGATCAGCGCTCTCCTTGTTCGGCCTGTGAGTTTAGGTAGACGGCCTTGTCTTGGTAGGTTTACAGTTGTGCCATACTCCTTCCATTTCTGAATGATCACTTGAACAGTGCTCCGTGGGATGTTCAAGGCTTTGGAAATCTTTTTGTAGCCTAAGCCTGCTTTAAATTTCTCAATAACTTTATCCCTGACCTGTCTGGTGTGTTCTTTGTACTTCATGGTGTTGTTGCTCCCAATATTCTCTTAGACAACCTCTGAGGCCGTCACAGAGCAGCTGTATTTGTACTGACATTAGATTACACACAGGTGCCCTTTATTTAGTCATTAGCACTCATCAGGCAATGTCTATGGGCAACTGACTGCACTCAGACCAAAGGGGGCTAAGTAATTACGCACACCACACTTTGCAGTTATTTATTTGTAAAAAAACTGACCGCATCAAGCCGGCCAAAATTAAAATGCAATCGCTAAACCATTTGCAATTGCATTTCCAACACGTTACACGGAAACCTGTCAATCAGTGTCAGGGGCGGGTCTATACTGTGGGGCGGGATTGTATGGGGAGTGACGTCACTCGCAGTCGCCGACCAAGAGGGGGATATTTGAGCAATGGAGGTGAACCGAGATTATCTCATTTGTTTATCAAGAAATAAACACATAAAAATGACAAATCGCATATTTCTCTTACTCTGGGATGGACAGAGAAGTTTTTACAAATAAATATATTTTTAGATATTCTCCTGTTACAGCCTCCTGGAGCGAAATCTTTCAGAAACGCTGCTTACCGGCGCTTTATAGCGACGGAGTCACTAAGGGACCGTCTAAAAAGTGCATGACCAAGACCCAACCGTTTATTTACAGAAGAATACACAAGATTACAGAGAAATACCTCACATGACATCAAATATATTACACTGTTAGGCTACAGTATGGATTAATTGTTATTTTAAATGATTACACAGACAGTGCCTATCCCAGGATACTTTGGGCTCAGGGTGCAAACACACTACAGGCAATTCGTTGTTTGGGGCTGTAGGAGCAAACTGGAGTACCCAGAGGAAACCCACGAAGCATGGGGAGAACACACAGACCCAAGATGGGTATCTTTTGGCTGCTCCCGTCGAGGGTTCACCAAAGCAATCCTCAGATCCGCAAACCAAGAAAACCTTAGACACCTGAGCTACAACTCTTCCCGCTTCTACATAAAATATTATTATAGAAATATACTGTAGTTCTGTAGAAAGGGATCTATATAAGGTTTATTTTAGAGATAATTCCTTGACAACCAATAAAAAAAAGTTAAATTTTCTGCATTGGGCAGATTTACTCATTAATATTTTATAAAATTAGTATGGTTTTAGTAGAATCTTTTCACATGTATTTCTGTAGCTCTTTTTTCCCTACAGATATTGAAGACTTAAGTTCTACTGGATTTCTTTTCTTTTCTATAGAAATTAGTTCTTAAGTAATTCTTTGGGACATTTTTTACAGGGTCTAAAAACTCTGTAGTGTTTGAAACAAAAAGGACCCGTACCCCGAAACTATTTTGTACAAGATTACAGAGAAATACCTCACAGGACATCAAATATATTACACTGTTAGGCTACAGTATGGATTATTTGTTTGTTTAATTGATTAATAATTATTTTAATGTACATTTTAAAATAAATGATTACACAGACAATTCTTGTGGCAATAAAACAGATAATTTGTTAAATGAGAGTTGGGGTGTTTGTTAATTATTAAAATAATAATTCATTCATTCATCTTCTATACCGCTTTACCCTGCGGGGGACCTGGACCCTATCCCAGGAGACTCAGGGCACGAGGCAGGGTACACCCTGGACAGCGTGCTAAAAATAATAATAATAATAATAATAATAATAATAATAATTGTAAAGATATGTATGAAAATGAATGCACTTTGGTACAGTCTATTATGAGTTGCAAAAAAAGGACAATTAAATCAACAAAATTCAATAACTTTTTTGCTATAGAAATTTCAAATGTAAAACCACCTCTACTATAATGCACTCTATCCTACAACCCTATAACTACAACCTTTCCCTTTGCAATATTTAGTTTGATATTAATTCAGTTGTTAATTTTTTGCAAAAAAAAATAAATAAAAATAAAAATGAAATCAAACTTAATGAGAAAAAGGTTGTAGTTATTAGTAGTTATAGTTTGGATTAAAGTACAACTGGTTTTACATGTGTAATCCACATATCGAAAAGCTGTTGAATTTATTTTGTGATGTTATGTGCTAAAATGCCTCCCTGCCACGGATTGCACCCCCCCCCCCCCCAATATAACCTCTAGCAAATATTATATTAGAACATAAATGAATAGGTTTATGATTTATAAATTGCACCAAACGAATTTGATTATAAAATATGCAATATAAAAAATACATGTAGTATAGGGAAAATATATATAAATTATATATATATTTTAAATACATGTATATTTTTATATTTCTTATTTATAATAAAAATCGCTTCGTGTAATTTTTCATCATAAACAATATTTGTTTAGTGTAAAAAATTTTGTATTTTATGACAAACCCCTGCAAAATAAATGTGCCACAAAATAAACATTATATGGGAATTTGTATTACGTGTCTTAATTTTCGCGTATTAATTTGTCACGTGCTTAGGGTTAATTATAATAGTATTAATATATTTGATAATACTAATATAATAAATTTGATAATAATAATAATATGAATTTTTGATTGTGATGTCCTAATATATTTGACAGAGATTTTGGGGGGTGCAATCAGTGGCAGGGGGTGGCATTTTAGCGCATGACACCAACTTTAACGCGGTTCACCTCCATTGCTCAAATTTCCCCGTCTTGGTCGGCGACTGCGAGTGACGTCACTCCCCATACAATCCCGCCCCACAGTATTAGACCCGCCCCTGACACTGACTGACAGGTTTCCGTGTAACGTGTTGGAAATGCAATTGCAAATGGATTAGCCGGCTTGAATTTTGGCCGGCTTGATGCGCGGCGCAGAGAAAGTGAAAAAGAAGAAAGTGGCAACTGATTTTGTTATTTAAATATGACAGGTTCATGACGTGTAAGACCTGGGAAATACAAATGCAAATGGACTTTTCTTTTCATTTGAAATTTGGCAGTCGAAAAAGCAAACGGTAATGCAAAGCATGCACTTGCATTTGAATTATGGCACACTTTGTGCGTCCACATATGGGAAACGCAATTGCAAATGCAATTTCCAATTCCTTTTGAATATTATCCGCAATATCGCTCCATACGAAACTTTAAACATTAAACAAATTGTTTAAAATTCAAGTCCCTCGGTTCGTCACTGCAGATTACGTGCAAATGTTATTGGTTTCTTCACAGAGGCAAAATGTGTATTGTCACCTACTATTACCCTTTTTTATATGCACACACACACACACACACACACACACACACACACATATATATATACCGCGTTCCAAATTCTTATGCAAATTGAATGTAAGAGTCATAAACATTAAATGTTTAGTTTTTAAATTAAACTCATGGATGGTATTGTGTCTCAGGGCTCTTTGGATCATTAAAAGTATACTGACTGTCATTTGCATTGACTAATTATGAAAATCAGAGAAAGATATCATTTGCGTAAAATTTGGAACGCGGTGTATATATATATGTGTGTGTGTGTGTGTGTGTGTGTGTGTGTGTATACACTATACACATACAAACACATGGTATATACACTTCATGCACACAGATGCACGGTGCACATGTTCTCTGTGCTTCGTGGATTTCCGCTGGGGTCTCCAGATTAAACTGAAAACAGAATTTACTGATTTATTTACCACAATATTTAGTTTTCATTGTTAACAGTTCCTGCCCAGCGATGGATTGCCACCCTGTTCAGGGTGTACCTCGCCTTGTCTCCTGGGATAGGCTCCAGGTCCCCGCCACCCTGAATACAGGATGAAGCGGTATAGAAGATGAGTGAGTGAGTGAGTGTTAACAGTATCTAATATAACTTTCTAGCCTTGTACACAAACTCTGCAATATAAGGTTTCCAGGTTCAATAAGTAAAATCATTTGTTCAAATCTGTAGAGCCTTCATTATAGGAGGCCTGTTTTAGATTGAACAATGCAGCTAGAGCTATGTGGTAATAAATTTATGTTCCAGCAAAATAACTAGACTTAATTTATATGTTTGTGGAGGCAGTGAATCCTCACAGGATACACACACAGCTGTATCCAAAATGCTGAAGAGCTGCACAGAAGCTGAAAAGAATAATTGGTGGTTCAACACCTGGGAGTGAGAGGTCAGGCTTAACAGCAGGAGTTCACACTCAGTGGAGTAATTAGCCAAAGAGGTGACGAATGATCCTGTCTCACTTCTGCACTCAAGACATCGAACACCAAGCCACACTGATACTTACATGATATCTTTTCAAAATTGTGACCAAGGTTGGCCTGGTTATAATAATTGACAGTAAAATTCAAGAATGTCGTGGAGATTCTGTGTTGTGTGTGGATGTGCAAGTGTGTTTTTGAAGTACATACCCCACTTTGCAGTTATTTATTTGTAAAAAATGTTTGGAATCGTGTATGGTTTTCATTCCACTTCTCACGTGTACACCACTTTGTATTGGTCTTTCACGTGGAATTCCAATAAAATTGATTCATGTGGAAAAGTTCAAGGGGGCTGAAATACTTTTGCAAGCCACTGTATATGTTTATAATGTGACATTCACAAGTGCATCCCATTAAAGCTCCTCTGTCTAGTGAAATAATCCCTATAGACACTTTTCAGCAATGATACTACACTAAGCACAGTACTGCACCCTGATTTGGGTTTTATAATTAATCTACTTGTCTAATAAACCAGGAATATCTCTCCTACATCTTTAACAGCATTTTATTCGTACTGTAGAATTAGTTAAATTAGCCTAGCAGCTACTTAACTGTTAGTAAATTAGCTTGGAATTATGGGAAATTTTCCTCTGAGGATATCATTGTACAATTTTTTCTTGCTGATTTATTTGTTGGGATCTCACTGATTTATTTACCACATCAAATTGTTCTTCATTGATAACACTATGTATTAACTAAGCTAGGCTAAAACAAACTCTGCACCAAAAGATTTCCAGGATCCATGCAATCGTGTTCTAATGATTCTAACATTAACTTTGTTTCTGGAAAAACAGAAAAGCAGCCGTACAATATAGAAATATAGAATTTATGATTTTTTTGTGTGGGAATGAAGAAGAGAACAAGGCTGTTAACTTTCATGCTATACCCAATATGATTCAGCCTTCCTACTTCATCAACTATGGCTGCGTAGGTCAGAACTTAAGATTGGTGTGTGCTGTGACCACATAGAGATTTTGGAGGTGACCAGTGGCACTGATGACGTGATGTCTCAACAGTTACTGTATCTACTTCTAATCTCAGGTATGATTGGCTTCCAAATTTTATTAGATCTGAACCAAGTATGGGAGGAACATGCAAACTCCACACACGCACATACAGTACACACACACCAGAGGCGAGATTCAAACCCCCATCCTTGAAAGTGCAAGTTGACAGTGATGAGCACTAAGCCATCATGGCACAATTGTTATCACTTGACTTAATAAAAACATATCCAAGAGTGTTTTATTCCTCTTAAACCACAGCAATTAGATAAATATTGCATTTTTTGCTTGTTTGTTTAATAAAGAATAACACATACTGTATATATCTTTTTTTAAATCTTTTTTTAATATAGTTGCATGGATTCCAAGAAACAAGTTAGTCTTGTTAATCACTTATGCTTTAGCTGCTTGCCATGTTTCAGCTCCACCTCGGACTGTTAAAATAGCCCCGTTCAGACAGACACTCCTTTTCATTAACCTGTGGGTGTCTGAATGTTTTGGTATCATTCCTAAAATTCGCACCTATTTCCCACATTTGAAAAGGGCTAAAGTGTTGATACTGGAGACTTCTTTCAAAAAAAAAAAAAAAAAAAAGAACATACAAACCATACAAACGGGGAGAACATACGAACCATGCACACAGAGGGAATCGAGCCTGGCCAGGAATCGGACCCATACCCTGGAGGTCCAAAGCGACAGTGCTAACCACTAAGCAACCGTGCCGCCCTTAGATGGTGAAATTAAATTCAATTTTATTTGTATAGCGCTTTTAACAATGGTCATTGTCGTAAAGCAGCTTCACAAAATCAAATGAAAATATGGAAACGTATATGAAATGTGAGAAAATGTGAATGAATCAAAATGATCAGATTGTCCCTGATGAGCACGCCGAGGGCGACTGTGGCAAGGAAAAGCCCCTTGAAGATGGCAATAGGAAGAAATCTTGAGTGGAACACTGTCAACAAACCTGAGTGATCAATGAGAGTTGGGAAGAATATAACTAAACATGACAGTTCACCATAACAATCTACATCCATGCATTCCTCAGATCCGCTCCTTTACCTAGGGCAAATGTATTGACAAAAATGCTTGGCTAAATAAATAGGTTTTTAGCCTAGACACTGATAAGGTATAATTTATTTCTAGTGCACCAATTTTATTTTTTGAAAAACAAATGATGTAGATTTGTAGCTTACTAAACATTTCAAGTCCACAGATCAAACATCAACATCCACTTCTTTAATTTCAAATTTTTTAAGGTAAAGTGTGCAGGCAGGCATAGGCAGGGAGCAGGGTTGGGAACCAGTGGTGAAGGGAATTCCTCATGCATTAGCCCAGTGCAATATCGCTGAATTTACAGCACCTTTTAATGACAGGAAATTACTTCAGGAAGGGCTAGTGCTGCATATTCTGAGAGATTTGTCAAGGTCTAAGCACAGATGAGAAACAGAAATTGAACTCCTGTGGTTGAGCGATGTGCCTGTGCTTACGAGGTTTGCTTTCTTGGCAGCTGGTATTTCCATCTTTTTCGAGTTGTCTTCTGAGGTCATTACACATGAGTTCAACTTCATGAAGTGTGTCTCGTTTGCTCGAGAGGTTTCAGTACCCGCTGTATGACCCTAACCCTGGCCACCAGCATGAGGCTGGACCGAGATGAGCTTAGTTGGGCTGGGCCGCTCTGGAGAGAAGCCCTGGAATCCCCACATCTGGCTTATATCTGCGCCTTACGGTCATCTGATTTTTGGCTGATGGCTTCCAGTAGTTTCACAAAGGCTGGATTGTTTAGAAGTCGTCGGCTTGTTCATCTCCGAGCCGCACTGGCGCCAGTGGCCACAGCTGGCGCTGCTTTTCACAGCCTCAGCCGCAGGAGACAGACTTTTTAAACTTCAGCTTTTACATACAGAGCTACTCATGCGATATTATCTTGTCTTTGAGACCTAAACCTTTTTAATCCACTTACTTTAATTTTAGAAATGTAATGAAAGCTCTTTAATCATCACAAAGATTTTGGATCAGGTTTCTTCCAGGCCTTTTTAAAGTCTTTCCAGTTTTTTAAACTTTCCAGATTTTATACAGTATGTTCAGTTTTCTCAATCTGATCTCATGAGAAATTCAGACACATGAGTTGAATGCAAAAACAATGCTCTTGACTTTTTATTGGAGATGAAAAGCTAGACTTTTTCAGTACATTTTCTTGCAATGTTTAATGGTCAAAGTTGTATAATATAATTATAAAATTATAAAAATAATATGTAATACAAAAAGTGTTTTATGCATAAATAAGGGAATGTTTTAAGATGTTTTGATTGTTATGGTAGATTCCAGAGCTGCAAAAGAAGAACTGTCTGGTTTTGTTTTGATATTTTTTTTTAGTAAAAATATTTAAAAAAAGAATGGTCTACATTTGTGTGAGTCTACAGTATATATGACAACATATGCAATATATTTGTCTTCTTATTATTTTTATTATTATAGTTCTCCCGGTGCACAAAACAGGCGATGTCACTAATTAGTCCATGCCATTAAATTACGACCTTCTGTGGCAAATGTCTGTATACGATCTTCTGGAAGCAATCAAGCATGCATGGATTGAGCGAGTGACATCAGCGTATTACAGACGTCTTTTTGACGAATAAAGGACTTCATACCAAATACCGATTGTTGTATAGAAATTTTATTGCATAAAATAACAAATCATTCTTATTATCTCAATTGTAATTTTATATATATATATATATATATATATATATATATATATATATATATATATATATATATATATATATATAAAAATACAGAATATGATAAAACATTGAATTTCACTTTTGCCTCAACACCTTTGGCCAACACCATAAGTATTTGCACCATGTTCACTGCTCAACTAAGCAGGCTAGTTTATTGGGCACATAATAGTTTGACACTATTTTTACATGTTTAAACAAAACATGTTAAATATTAAATTCCCAGTTGTACAAGTGAATGCTCTTGTACAGGTTTGAAATGTCTGGACAACTGTGGAATTTCAAAACAATGTGGAGACTTAAATTTTTCATGCTGTGTATAAAATGTATGAGAAACCAATTTTTAAGTTTTAGGTAAAACTTTTAATAGTTGAGTCAAATGCATATAATATGTACAACTAGGGCTGGGCCGATATACGATATCATATCGAATCGCGATTTATTTGATTTTAAAAACGATGAAAAGCTCTATATAGACATTTATATATATATTATATATATATATATACAGTATATATATATATAGACATTTTTTGATCGATATGGATTAATCTAAGAGCCAATCACACAGCAGAACAACACGAACAACAACCAATCAGCGTGCAGCTTGCGCATGCCGTGCAGGTCAAAGTTAATTTCCAGCCGCACTTTGCGAAGCAAACTTGACACCAGGACGACAAAAAAAAAAAAAAAGAGTGGAAGCAGCGACGAAAGTGAATCTAACCTCGAGTTATTATCCAAAGATGTTGAAATTGTCGACAAAAAAGGTAGCACGAACTATGTTATATGCGCTCCGTTATATGAACGCATCACCCACACGACCACACTGAGAGCATGAAAATGCGGGCCGATGCTACTCCGTCAACTAGCAGGGCTAGCAGTGGGGCTGTACCAAAGCAGATATCGATCGTATCGTCTTTCGTGGCCATTACACTTTATGAAAGGTGTTCCAAAAGGAGCAAGGATATAACCAGGGCCGTTTCTAACTTTCTAGCGAAAGATATGATGCCCCTAAGCACATGAGGCTGAAGTTAGCTCCTTATTCGCAGCTTCCGGTTTGTTTGGCTCCTTATTGCGCAGCGTCTCATTCTGCGGCTGAAGTTTTGCTCCTTATTCGCCTCATTACTAACAGGAGTGTTCACGTTGCCGAATGCTGCGCAGTTTATCAATAAAACGTTATTCATTCATTCATTCATTTTCTATACCGCTTAATCCTGTGTTCAGGGTCGCGGGGGACCTGGAGCCTATCCCAGGAGACTTCGGGCACTAGGCGGGGTACACCCTGGACAGGGTGCCAAGCCATCGCAGGATAAAACGTTATTTTTGGTGGCTTAAACCATTCTGGCCAAGCAAATATGAACTATACAACACCTAGCAGGTACCCAACTATATAGTAAAAGTAAAATTGTCCTGGTCCAGATTGATAGCTGCATAATTCATTCCATTTTTGTTGTCAGTGCATGCTTAAGCCATTATGTCAGTTTATTGTGGCCGTGTGAAATAGCCTTCATTTAACTCTGAATTGTGGGATAAAGACAGTCCTAGTGTGTGTGGTCTAAATGTTGTTTCTCATTATTGTTTAAAAATCTCAAAACATTAATATATCATCACAAGATACTTTTTATCATCACAAGTATTTATTTTTTTTAAATAAAAATCTTTGCCTTGTAAAGATTCTGAGCATGTGCCTATAGTATCTTAATTTTTAAGGCCAAATCTGTCATCTGTTTTTGTTCATAAACTATACTTTAAAATGTAATTTAATGAACCCTTTAATTTTTGTGGCTTCAGTTTAATTTAAGTTGTTCAACATTGATGTTCAATAAATAATCATAGATAGTAGATAGTGTGTGTTGCCTTCAATTAATCAATCAAGTAATGCAGCCTTCATTCAAAAATCTCTCACTTGTGAGCATATTTACTGTACAAAACTTGTCAAAAAAAAAGCGTTTATTAATCGAAATCGAGTTAAAATGTTCAATTAATCGAGATTTTGATTTTAGGCCAAATCGCCCAGCCCCATGTACAACACTGTAGATATAATTGTTGTATCCTTTTAATTAAATCGTCTCGGGTTACTTTACTGTAACCCTGTTCCCTGAAAAAGCGGGAACGAGATGCTGCGCGAAAGCGCTATGGGAAACGATTCCTCGTGACCGGTTGTGAAGCATATGTGTGTCAAACACACCAAATATTTTGGCATGTATAACCTCAGGCAGGTGACGTCAACCGATGAGGTGCACCTGGAGGTTATAAATAGGCATGAACGGGAAACACCCTCAGGTCAATTTTGTCTGAAGGATGTCCAGTAACGCATGCAGTGCGGCATTGGAGCGCAGCATCTCGTTCCCGCTTTTTCAGGGAACAGGGTTACAGTAAAGCAACCCGAGACGTTCCCTTTCAAAAGTTACACTCGATGCTGCGCGAAAGCGCTATGGGAACGAGAATACCCACTCCGCCGCACTGCAAGTGTCTGGACCCCCAGGGTTGTGTAGTGTGCACACAGTCCCCCCCAAGGAGACTTAGACATAATTCTGGGATGCTGACTCGAGGACCCGCGAGCCTGGCATTCAACTATGAAGCCTGACCGATGTCTTGCACTCTGTCTATAGCACTCTAAAGGGGAGTATAAGCTAGGCCAGGTGGTAACGTCACCGCTGCCCGGAGTGGTATCAGTGGTGGCTAAGTGCCTGGGGATTTCATCCAAGGGCCAATCCCCAGAGGCAATAAGGGTTACGCACCGGGAGCTTCGTACCCTTTCAGCCTAGGAGGACAGGACAAATTCTGTCCCTCAAGATCTTTTACATCATTTACATTCCACAGTGCTTCGTGCTCAAGGAGACATAGCTGGCAGTAGGTTCCCCGCGGCTAGATGGGTGTGTTCTAGATGGCTAGATGAGTGTGTTAGGTGTTCGGCATCCTGAACATAGGAGGAAGGGATTGAACACCTAATGTTTCACTGGAGACCGCTGCTCTCCGAAACACCAGTGATGGCAGAGATTGAACCACGGCCTCCTGCCAGTGCTCAGCTCTCAGTAGGTCAGTCTAGTATGCCTGCAAAGCCCTTGTGTGCAGGACAGCACCAGGCTGACCCGATGCCTGAAAAATCTCCACCCACCAACGAAGATGTTAGTTTACACGCTTGGGGGGGAGAGTGGATTTTTCCCGGGAGGATGAGCTCCCAGGAGAGAGATAGCCCATGAGTGTCTCTCTGATCTGGGACATCATCATAAAGGACTGCGCTTTCAATGTCAATAGCACGAAAACACAGGATAAATACGGCTTATTCCATGAAAGAGTTAACTCATGGAGGTCGCCAGGAGGGGGGGGGGGCTGATCATTGAGGCCCCTCCTCCGGCCACCCGACAGGCACCTGTCGTCTGACCTTGAGTGTTTGGGGGATTTATTTGATTTATTTATTTTTAGGGCGAATCGAGGTGTACGCGTTACCACCTCTAACACACTGGCTCATCACTAAAGGAGTGCTCTGAGGTGATAGTTTCCATCTCGCGGGAGCGAGAGAGAAAGTTCTTCCCGCAAGAAGCGCCGACACGCACTTGAGAAGTGGAAGGTAAAAGACCCATGAGAGAGCGAGAGAAAAGGAAAATTCTGTCTCGTGCACTTCCACCAGATATGCACACGAAAGATGCGTCGTGGCTCGCGGTTTCGTTTTAAGAAACGTTGAACCTGAGCGCGAGGGACTTTAATAAGGAGAAAATCGCAATACTTACCTGCTCCCTCAAGCCCGAGGATAGCGTGCTCTTCCCCCAAACACTGAAAACAGAAAGCATGGAAATCGCCATCTTTCTAACTCTGCCATCTTTCTGGTGATTAGTAAGATTTATCACATCTATTTTCGCTTTCTTTTAAAAAATGCTTGCACACAAACACAACATGGATCCTGAAGATAAAATTATCTGAGGGTGTTTCCGGTTCATGCCTATTTATAACCTCCAGGTGCACCTCATCCGTTGACGTCACCTGCCTGAGGTTATACATGCCAAAATATTTGGCTTGTTTGACACACACGTGCTTCACAACCAGTCACAAGGAATCGCTTCCCATAGCGCTTTCGCGCAACATCGAGTGTAGCTTTTGAAAGGGAACTCATTTTTCCTTTACTCCTTCAAGTTTTCTTATAGTTATGGAAAGTAATTCAGTAATTTTGCTTTGTCACTATGCCTTGGTGTAATTTTAGGGGATTTCTTACTTTGCATTCATGTTTACAACAGGTAAACTCACACTTTTTACTTCTTATATTTAAATGTAGATCTTTCCCTAAACTCTTAATATTTTAAGATATATTTTCCCAGGGACACAATTTAATTTTAA
Organism: Channallabes apus; assembly: GCA_030522415.1. Lineage (NCBI taxonomy): Eukaryota > Metazoa > Chordata > Actinopteri > Siluriformes > Clariidae > Channallabes > Channallabes apus. Next base: position 24,257,330 of record CM060123.1, on the reverse strand, counting down.
CATGGACATTTATTTACTGTACATCCAAGTCCAAAAGTTCGGAGAATGACACAAATATAAATTTTGATAAAGCCTGCTGCATCAGTGTTTTTAGATTTTTTTGTCTGTTACCATGGTATACTGAAGTATAATTACAAGCATTTCGTAAGAGTCAAAGAAAATTTTAAGTTTGTGCAAAGAATATATAGTTGCATTGTTGACCTTATCGAGACCTCTACAATTTGCCCTAGCATGTTGTCAATTTGTTCAGCATCCTGACTGCATATGCATTCCTGCATAATCATGCTTCATGCTTGGAGATTGCTGTGGATTTTTTTTTGGAGACAAACTGATATTTACAGGAGAGTTCGAGCAGTGATAAAATATTCTGAAGTAAAATATTTAAATTGAGCAAAGATTTTTAAAAAGGCCGTACATCCAGTAGTGATGATCCTGGCCAAGGTGGCTCACCGTCCTGGCAGTTATTGCCATACACCATAAAGTCCTGAACTCACTCCAAGCCATTTCCTCATGTTTGGGAACATTTCAGATGTGGAGCTCATGGCATTCGATCAAAACTTCTACCATGATGGTATCCAAACATTAGTAAAACAATGGGATAAGTGCATTAGTGTAGCAGGGGATTATACAGAGGAATAAAGGAAGTTTTTACTTTCATGACTGTGTTGTTATTTTGCAGAAACAAAGTCCTGATTTGACTTGAACAGCCCTCGTAATCTCTAAGCACTATCTATCTATCTATCTATCTATCTATCTATCTATCTATCTATCTATCTATCTATCTATCTATCTATCTATCTATCTATCTCAGTGTGTAATTAAATGTTTGGACTTTTAACTGAGGTTTCATGCCCACTCTATTTTTAAGCCCCAGCCCACCACAAACACACACACGCCCTACAGCTGATTACACTTTCTCCAGGTCTGAATCCTCCCTAAACAACACTTTTGAGTCTGACTATCGGGTTCAACTTCAGGACAAGCGCTTGGTTTGACAATAGGCCAACCAGCCGTCAATGGGATTGGGATAGACAGCTTTCACACACACGCACGCACACAAAAGCTTAGTTACACTGTTTAAGAACTATTTACACTTTACTTTAAAGTGTTTAAATGATCATATTCTGTGAATATACTGTATGGACTATGGACTCATTAAAACCTTTCAATGTGATAAATAGTAGTTTCCTCTTAGTTTCGTAGTTTAACATATATATTTTTTTGCTTAAAAGTATTTTTTTAAATATAGCTGAAACAGTATATATTCTTTGTTACTCAATATTTAAAAAAAAAAAATCAGAAACATAGTATAGTGCATGGTGATGCATGTTGCATTTTTCTAGCTTTTTCTTTCATTCTTGGTCATTTAAAGATGATTCGAGCACCTTCTTATCTGACAAACAGTAAAATTACTTGCAAAAGTGTCAGAATTTATTTATCGCATTCTTTTTTAACATGGGAGTTCCTGTAACACGTGAACGTTCCATCCGTAAGAGAGAACCGACCCGGATCGTGCAAGTTTTGCGCTGAACTCTGGCTGAACTCGCTGAGTCCTGTTTCAGGCACGCTCTGAGAGCCTCCCTCCCAATGACCCGGCTCGCGACTGAGCAGTTCACCAGGAGGTCCCTCACTCAACCCCACACACACACATACACACACAGACACACACACACACACACAGGGAAGTCGGAATCTGTCTTTGTCGAATCCGTTTAAGTTCAGGCACACAAATGCATAACAAATCGTTTCAAATTCCAGACCCACTGTGCTAACACAAACTCAAGCTGAGGCAATGAGAAACATCTCAGCAAGTTCAACAGCAAATAGATGTCATCCGTAGTACAACATTACCATTTGTGTCCTGATTTAGTTGGGTTCGAGAGCTGGAATACCATGTAGCGTCCAAGCAGCATCTAGTTTTGACAAAGAGAAACGTCCCAAAAAAGTGTAGCAAGTTTTTCTATACAGGGACTTGTATGTCAATACTATACATACTTCTATCTATGAATAATAAACAGATAAAAAAAAAGTCTTATTTCACAAAGGGAAATAAACATTTACATGGTGAAACATGGTTTTCCACGACAGGGTAAGTCTTTATTCATTCATCTTCTATATCACTTATCCTGTACAGGGTTTCCTGAAGCCTATCCCAGAATACTTTGGACAAAAGGCGGGGTACACACTGGACACACACTAAGAGCAATTATTTGGGAATGCCAATTAGCCTAACCTGCATGTCTTTAGACTGTGGGAGGACACCGGAGCAAACTCAACCAGAACATGCAAATTCCATGAACACAGACCCAAGGCAGAAATCAAACAATCAACTCGATCCTGGAGATGTGAGGCCACAGTGAAGTCTTTATACCAGAGTAATTTCTATTTTCTGGTTCCATGGTACACAATTTTTTTTTACTTTGTCTAAATGTGAAAAAGAGAAGCTAATAAGGTAACGACTGATTATACTGTAGCTGCTGTAATAAAAGTGATAACTGGAACTTGTTTAGCAAATGTTTTAGTATATTACATTACATATAAAAAAACATAAATGGTTAAAAGAAAAAGGTGGCATTCATTAATAGAATGGAAAATATAGAACTTCACTTTAGGATGGTATTATAGGAATAATAGAAATCCCCCCAAAACATTTTTTTCCTTTGAAGATACTCCTATTATCAAGAGATAAAAAAATTTGTCACTGCAAACTCAATAGCTGGCACGGTGGTGCAGTGATTAGCACTGTTGCCTTGCACCTCCAGGGTCCGGGTTCAATTCCCGGCCAGGCTCGATTCACGTCTCTGTGTGCATGGAGTTTTCATGTTCTCCCCGTGCTTGGTGGGTTTCCTCCGTGTACTCCAGTTTCCTCCCACAGTCCAAAGATATGCAGGTTAGGTTAACTTGGGTTCCCAAATTGCCTGTAGTGTGTGTGTGCCCTGCGATAGATTGGCACCCTGTCCAGGGTGGGCCCTGCCTTGTGCCCTAAGTCTCCTGGGATATAGAGGTATACAGTAGATGATGAGTGAGTGAGTGAGTGAGTGAGTGAGTGAGTGCAAACTCAATAAGCCAGTCAGCAGCCATATTTAACTGAAGAACACGAGACATTAAATTTTTTCAGCTTTCAAGTATGCACCTTATGTTCATCGATCTTAAAGGATACAATGAATATATCATTGTATATATCTTTTTTTCAAGGGAATTCTGAATGCACAAATCTGATGTTTTTCAAATCGTATATGGGTAACTTTCATATGTGGTCCTAGATCAGATACATATCCGATACTTGTTCATGTGACTTCAATGTGAATGTCATATACAGTAACATTTTGCCTCTGTGCATGCATAAGACGCTGACATTATCAGTTAGCACCGGCTACATGGGGATTTCACAGCAGAGCTAACAACCGCTGCTAAAAGAGCTAAAACGATTTGTCTGGCTTTCTTCCTTCTTCTGGACCTTAACAAATACAGCTGACTAACTGCTTTAATTTTAACTCACTCCATATACAGTATGTGACTGAGCAAAAAACAGAAAATGGATCATATCCTCCTAACTACCAGGAAAAAATTTTTTTTTCAAATTACTTTTATTTTTCCTTTATCCAATTGTTTGAAAGGCAATGAGCATACTGACAAGTTTTTTTTTTTACTTTTATGTTTACAATATGTTGTGTCCACCACACTGGACAATGGAAGTTAATATATCAGAAAACGAACCATGAACACAACAAGGAAATTACAAAGAATATTTTAGTAATTTACATTTAATGTACATTTATAATGTACATTTTATAAATGCTCACTTATCATGGAAAAACATTCGTACATTACGTTAGAAAATGAATTAAAGTGTTTTTTAGAGATTCTTGTAAAATAAAACAATAACATTTCAAGATAAATTTACTTACATTTTCTTCTTTACATAAAATGTCCTGGTGGTGATAGATGCCATTTTTCTAAAGGAGGAAGAGGACGTTCCCAAAGCCCCACCCCTATAAATCTGGTATCATTTAAAAGTGCTGAATGTCCTCTTTAAATCACAAGAGGAGTTTTTTAGGTAGGGATATGGGAGATATTCAGGTTTACAAATGTCCTCTAGAAAGGACAAATTTTCACTGCCGGTAGTCAGGAGGATAAAGGCAAAGAAATACCATAGATAGATGTGATCACATTCATGGTTGTATCTACAGTATGTTAAAAAAAAAATAAGAATTTTGAAAATTGTAAACATATTAGTTTTTCCATAATCCAGTAGTGGTAAAAATGTATGTGCTTATAATAATGATATATACGGTTTGAGACATGAAACATTCCCTGGTGACACACACCAGCCGGACTTCCATATAATTAGTTGTTTTTTTTAATTAGTTCTTGACCACTGTTGTGTTTCCGGCATGAATCTATACCGCTTGAGATTTAATATTAATGTTAAGATATTATTTTCAAATATTTATTAAAGTCCAATATTTCCAAGTCATGAAACGACTGTGTTACTACAGACTAATAAAAACACTACTTTTTTCCTGTGTCACCAAACTTCTGAACTGTACAGTATTTCCCTGTTTTAGTAATTTCTTGTCATAACAGCAATCTCGCATGACTAATTAGCCCAGCACTCATCTCATTAACTACGCCACCGCCGCCACCCACTTTTACTGTCCTGCTTCTGATATAATGGGAAAGACCACTTATCCAATCAAAAGACCCCTGCTGAGGATGTCTGTGCAAACTGCCAGATAAGTGAGGGCCTCTCCTGACCCCTAGTGTGTCCACTGACTGACTGTCTCCCATTTGTCTCAATCAGACCCATGGGCTGTCTCATCTTCCAGCAGCTGTCTTGATTTGTCTTCGAAGCTCATTCCAGTAATCTGGGTATAAATGTATTGGGTTTTAATTTAATCTCAATCAATTCACATGACTTTTATTATACTATATTTTCTTAATTCGTTTTTTTTTTTTTTCATTTCAATTCGTACAAATGTTTGCAATGCAGCATAAACAATTGTTTTGGAAATCAACAAAGTTTAGTCACAGACTAGATAACATAGTAGACAAATAACATATAGGTACATAACATATTATGATGCAGTCATACATAGACATTATGCATTATCAATATTTATCTTGGTGGCTTAATGGTTATAACTGTTTTACACCTCCAGGGTTCGAGATTTGAACTTCTTTTCTGCTCTCCATGTTGGTGGGTTTCCTCAGGATACTCCTGTTTTCTCCCAAAGTCCAAAGACTTGCAGTTCTACAGTGGTGGCCAAAAGTATTGTGACAATAGTGAAATTGAATGTTTAAATGACATTCTTAATTTTTTTTAAATGATAACATCAAGATAATAAGAATAATTTGTTATTTTATGCAGTGAAATTCCTGTACAGCAATCAATATTTAATATGAAATCCTTTGTTCTTCAAACACTTCTTGGCATCTAGCTGGGCAAATAATCAAAAAGATGTCTACAGTAATTTGGTGTCACTTATCTAGTCTATGCTTGCTTGGTTGCTCCTGAAGAACCTGTACAGAAATTTGCCACAGAAGTTCGCTCGAGAATTCCCTAGATTTAGCCACACTTGTGCAGAGGTGGACAGAAAGTAAAAGTCCTGCCACATATTTGTTCCATCCATTAATTAAACCAGCTGATTTTAACTAGCACAACTCTTCAGCCAGAATTTTTTTGAATTAATTATTGACAGCTGATTTGTGCATAATGAAAACTACAATACATGGCATATGTTGCTTCATACTTTTGAGTATCACTGTAGGTTATTTGGTGTTTGGTATGTGTGTTTTTTAACTGCACAAGAAAACACGAGTGTTTCTAATTAGTGATGCTAAGCAAAATTAATTCATGAAATCTTTATTCACACAAGAATGCCTGAAATCTGCCCACCAGCTAAAAGGATTTTCCTCACCATGACTTGATTGTTCTCCATCCTCTAAACCATGGTCTGTGGGCAAATAGGATTGTTTTACAGGGCTCCAGGGGCTTCGTTTAGGGGCCAAAGGCCTCCACAAAATAGAGCCCCCCATTTGCAATGCTCCAGTCCACCACAGTTGCCCACTCAGCAAGGGAAAGACCTGAACTTGGGATGACCCCAACGAGCCAAGTCCCTGATGGGTTCATGCAGAGGTCACCATACCCCCGCCATCACCATATTCGCTATAACGCTCTGAAAACCCACCAAAAAAAATCCTTCTAATAGCCTTTTAATTCTGTGGTTTTAATTTCATGGATGGAAAATGTATGTGTTAAAATACTTTAGAAAAAAGGGTGTTTGATAAATCATGTAGTGAACAAAATACAATCAATTGTTTTAAAATTATATTCTAACTGATTTTTTGGTGAAAATACTTTTACTCAATTATAATTATTTGATACTGTAGTAGATTATTTATTATGCATTTTACTGCATATAGCACCTGGAAATCACTGTTGCAAAATGGCTATAACTATGTCATGTTTCCGATTTACTTAAAAGGTCCACGGCCATTTCAGGGGCGACTTTCCTCTCATCTTCATCGAGCTTCTCGAGCTTCATCATCCTATTAGCAAGTTTATGGCCCACAAACGCACACCTTCCAGCCCCCAGGCTCCTAGCCATGAAGGACGTATGGCAGCAGCATATGTTTCCTGAGGGATGAAGTGAGGGAAGGAAAGAGATGTGGTAAACATAGAAAAAAAAGGAGGGAGGGGGAGAGAGAGAGAGAGAGAGAGAGAATAAGAGGCTTAAGACTCATTAAAGGGAGTACGAAATGCAGAAGCTGTGAAGTGTTGAAAGGAAATTATTCCACTTTTAACTTGACATAATGTTTGAATTACTGGATTCCTGAGCTGAGCTAAAGCAATGGCTCATGGTGATTAGTAAAAATAGTGTGTGTGTATATACACACTATATAGCACATACTGTAGGAAGACACTGTTCTCACAAGTGGACCTGCTGGTCAGCACACTGCTTCATGTGACTCAGTAACACTGGCAGGCTAGCAAGCTCATATCAAGGATCCTAAAATACAACAGGAGGAGTAAGAACAGTAAAATATGACCAGACTTGTTAGCTTTTTTCCTCTGTTTTAGCCTGCTAGTTTGCTACCCTTATCATGCTGACTCATTTTCAAGCATGCTGCAACACTGCCAACTTCTATCTACCTGAAACACAAAGAGGAAAACAAAACAGGATGGCTACTCAGAGGTTTATTTAACTTCAGAACAAACTCTGCTTAAAGAATGAGTTCCGACCAAGAAATCTGAGGCTTTCTACAAGTAATCTGAGGCTTTCTACAAGTTTTATATATTTATATTTTATATATATATATATATATATATATATATATATATATATATATATATATATATATATATATATATATTTGGGTCCAGCTCACCCCAAACCCTCTCGATTGGGTTCAGGTCCGGTGACTGTGGAGATCTTTTTTTTTAAGTACATAACTCCACATGTGTTCATTCATAGTTTTTATGCCTTCAGTGAGAATCTACCAATGTAAATGGTCATGAAAATAAAGAAAACACATTGACAGATAGATGAGAAGGTGTGTCCAAACTTTTAGCCTGTACTGTATGTGTATATATATAATCACTCTCCATCACAGGTGTTATAACAATCGTTAATAATAAGAAAATACATGCGATAACGTTATCGTCTTAAAAAAAAGTTTGTCTCATTAATAATTGGTTCTAAGTCATTCCAAATTGCCTTATTTTATTTACAGATACAAAGTAAACTAGCTTCTAACACAAGGCAAATCACTCTCTAATGCCTGATCAAGAGCCGCAAATCCCTCTCTAATGCCTGATCAACGGCACTACTGTCTGTAGTGTCTGTGTGTGTGAGAGAGAGAAAAGATTTTAAACCCTACAAAGTGCACTAGTTTTACATTTGAATCCTATTTTGGATTCAACCACGGAACCTGGAAATTCACAGAGCTGATATTGTAAAGTGGAATAAGTGGAAATATAAAGAGAATCATACAGTGTGAGAACTACAGTACAGGACTGTCCACCACCTCCATGGTTTATTCTCTTCAGCTTTTGCTTTCATTGTAAAAGCAAGAATTTAAAACTACCATCACTCCTGTTAGTTACACTAACTCCCGCTTCCACATGCACAAGATATGTGTTGGTGGAGCAAAAAAAAAAAAAACTGGTTAAATCATAATCCGTTGATAAAAAGTTGGATTTGTGGAACTGGCAAAAATATGTTTATTCATGCAATTCTACTCACCCATTCTCCATACCGTCCTGTTCAGGGACATGGGAGGCCTGGAGCCTAGCCCAGGGGACTCAGGGCACAATTGGGGCAAGGCGTGTCAATGCATCACAGATCTCAAGCATGCACACACTCTCTCACACACTACGGGCAATGTTAAAACACCAATTAGTCTAATCTGCATGTCTCTAGACTTTGAAACAAAACTGGAGCACCCGGAGTTTTAGTTAATGCTTACATCAAACATCAGAAGGGAGTAAAAAAAAAGATTTTTGTCAGTAATTCTTCCTGGCATGGTTGTTTCTGCCAGGCAGGCTAGCGTAACTTTCAGAATCTGCTGCCCTCCTTCATGCATAACAGTCTTTAGAGCTTGAGACAGAATAATACCAGCACCACCAGCACCAGAAAAAAATTAAAATTAAATAAACATCCAGTGAGGGTCAGTACTGCAGTTGAAAATGCTTTTTGATGAAAGGTCAGAGAATTGCTTGACTGGTTTCAGCTGACAGGAAGGCCACAATAATTCAAATAATTACTCAACCATGATGAGTGGAAAATCCTCCCAGAATACACAAGCATCAAACATTGAGGTAGTTTCGCTATGACAGCAGAAGACTGCTTGGGTTCTTCTACCATCAGTGAAGAACTGGCTTTACTTTAATGTTAACCTCATTCTATTTTTAAAAGCTCACTTCGAGCCATATTAGGAGTATATTGCACATGTTTTTGATATTACTCCCTAATTGCTGATAAACATCAAGGTGATTCAAGATTCTTCAATAATTACTTATGTAAGGTTAGATTTATTTATTGTTTGCTTGATTGGATCAAGGCCTGACCACTAAATAACTTCAGTATTAAATGTAATATAGCACAGCATGATGCTGATGATGTCATCATCATCATCATCATCAAGCTTTTAATTTAGTTCTACAGTATTATTAGTGTGTTCACTGTGCTGGCAAATGCCAAAACGTGAATTCAATTCAGAGAAAGGCCAAGATTTTCGTTCTTACCTTCTGCTTTTTTTGTTCTTCTTTTGGTCAGCTTGAACTATAATTTTAAAGCCTGGAGCAAAGCATTAAGGAAGATCATTGGATCGGAATAGGTCAAATACCTCATAAAGAAGCTTTAGAAAAAATTTCAGTTTAAGTAATAAACAAAGCAAGCCCAAAGCAATGCACTCCAGTGCTAAGGACTGAGAGAAAGAGAAAGAGAGTGACAAAGGTGCTAAATGCATGCTCCAGAAGCTCTCTTAATCACACTCCTGAGGAATGAAGTGCATTAATTCATCAAGTGCACTTTGTGTTAAAATTGGATTTCCATTAAGTACCACGACAAGGAATTTTAACAAGAAGGACCAACATCTTGGCAGAAAAATATTCTCTTTTTTTCTCCTTTCAGCATTTAGAAGCTTGGCGCTAGTAATTTTTGCAAATTAGTTCATTTTCACAAAAAGAAACTTACGGCTGTGGTTAATTTAAACCATATGTGAGTTTCTGCACATACAGCAGATTAGGAATGATGGTTGTTTATAATAAGTCATATTACGCACTGTCTTGGGGTAAACTGCTATAGTATTTCAAAGACATTTGAGATAAATCAGTCTATATTTACTGTGGGTAGTGGGCATTATTTAAACCTGAATGACTGACAAGGGCTAAATTGTGATATCTAGTTGACTGCATGGAGTATGCATTTTCACCCTGTTGGTGGGTTTTCCTCCGATTCCTTCAGTTTCCTCCCACAGTCCAAAAACCTGCAAATTAGGCTAATTTGTGTTCCCAAATTGCCTGTAGTGTGTGAATGAATGAGTGGGTGTTTGTGTGTGTCTTGTGATGGATTGGCGCCCTGTCCAGGGTGTACCCCGTCTAGTGCCCTAAATCTCCTGGGATAGGCTCCAGGCCCCGCGGCCCTGAATACAGGATAAAGCGGTATAGATAATGAGTGAGTGAGTGAGTGAGTGAGTGGGTTGATACATCTCCCAAATGGCAGGTCTTATGGGATGTATGCAGCAGTGGTGGGCAAAAATAAATAAATAAATCCTATTCTTAAGTAAAAGAATAATTTACAAAAAACAATTATTACCTTGAGAAAAAGGTTATCTTCAAACTTAGTACCAAAAGTACTGGGTTTGTGTTAGCTCATTGTAGCCTTAAAGTCATAATAAAAATCTCTCTTTTTTCCCCCCCTTTCTCGCTCATCTTAGCTGTACCCATGTTTTCTGTCGCTGTAAGGAACCGTCTCTGCATCTGATTTTAAACACCAGTTACATGCTTAGGAATTGAGGCAATGCAAATCACGCAATTACATATAATAGTCAGCAGGTGTCAATATTATTGCTTCAAATGCTACACAACATTGTGATTACGTAACGCAAAATCATTGTAGGGAACTAGAAATTACAGGTACTGTATTTGTTGTAGGATGTAATAGAGAAAAAGTAATGAAGTAAAAGTATCCACTAAAAACTACTTGAGTAAAGTACATATACCTTTATGAAAACTGTACTTAAATACAGGTATAGCAATGAAGGAAACCTCATCTGCAGTAGTTAGTTACTAATCTAAGTTGTCCAAGGAAGCACAACCAGTGAGTGCAGGCTTTCTTCTCTGGCCTGGTCCCACATTTTAAAACAAATTTAGTGCAACACGGTGGCTTAGTGATTAGCACTGTCGCCTCACACCTCTAGTGTCCGGATTTGATTCCTGATGGATTGGTACCCTGTCCAGGATGTACCCTGTCTCATGCTATCTCAAGTCTCCAGGGGTATGCTTCAGGCCACCCGCGACCTGTATACAGGATAAAGTGGTATAGACAATGAGTGAGTGAGTTAATGCTGAGTCAAAGCTGTTTAGATGGTGCAAGGAGGAAGTACACAATGTTTGTCAGGTGGATTTAATTGATATGGCTGATTTGTGTACAGCAGTCAAGTAATGAATGGACAAAATGAATTTTTTTTTTTTTTTAACACCTTAAAAATATTATTTAAAGTACTCAGGTTCCCCAATGACTTGTAGCATGAGTGGACAAGTTTTCAAATCAGTAGAGAGCCAAAACATTCCTATTTCTCTACTGCCCTCGTCTGTTGTCTTGTTGAAACACAGTCTTCCTTCGCAGCACAGCCGTAATCACTTGCCACTTAAATAGACAGCTGGTATTAGGAAAACAAATCTGTCATTATATTAAAATATTCAAAGCACAATCAGGTTAATGCAAATCGTCTGTCTCTGTAGTTCTTAATAGATATACAAAAAGAATAATGCCATAAGACATGAAACTGACTAGACTAGTTTTATAGAAATACTGATAAGATGCCAGAGGATAGACAGGCAAGAAAAAGTCCTTGAGTGGACATGAGGAAGAATCCTGATATTCAAAAGAGCAATCATTCTCTTCTTCATGACATTGAAGACTAAGATCAATCTAAGATTTAAGATATTGCAAATCATTACAATACTGTACTGTATACAGGTGTATATTTTGTATATTGTAATGATTTATAATTAATGTAGAGGTGTAAAGATTGGCACTGTCATGTCTATGGGGTAGAGACTGCAGACGCAGATGCAGGTTCAAACAATGAAGATTTATTCACAGAAACTATAAACACAAGAAAACAAACAAAAACAAAGAAAACACCAGCTAAAAGTAAACATACAGGTAATGTTTTATACGTTGAACTCAAATGCTTTCTGACTGGGACGACTCACTGTCCTTTAGTCCACCATGTACTGATCTGCCCGTAGGCCTTGGCTGTAATGACTGTCTCCTGCCCTGTCCTGCAGACGCCTTTCACTCCTGGGGGAAGAGAACAGAGTCATAAGCACAAGCAACATCAGACAAACACATGTGCACAAGAGTGAACAGACAAAGGGCTACAGGCTCGGCTGGTATATATAGAGGAACAGAGGGGTAGACAGGTGAACTTGATTAGGTGATAATACAGATACTGGGGAGTACACAAGTACACACGTAGACACACCAGGGGGAGACAAAGTGACAGTTCTGTAATCCGTTGACCCAGATCTTTTTCTCCCGGACTGAGGTGGTAGAGATGTTACAGTACCGGCTTTTCGATGGGGGTGCGAGTGCTCACTCCACTTGACCGGAGGGAGTGGGTACCTACCGGCCTGATGGAATTGCCGGCAGCGGGTCGACCCGGTGGTCTCGGTGCCGGGCGATCCGGCCAAAATCTGTTATTTTTCTTTACTCACAATGTCTCGGGCCGGGACCCAGCTCCGTTCCTTCGGGCCATACCCCTCCCAGTCCACCAAGTACTGGAGGGAGCCCCCTCTCCTCCGGGAGTCTAGTAATTCTCTTACTCTGTACGCGGGGGCACCCGCTATCTCCACAGCCCCGGGGATCGAAGGCTCTGCGACGCCTCCGTCTAGGGGTCCCCGAATCACTGGCCTGAGAAGGGAAATGTGAAAGACAGGATGAATTTTCATATGGCATGGGACCTGTAACTTAAATGTGACAGGGTTTATTTGTGTGAGAATGGGGAATGGACCGATGTATTTGGGGGTGAGTTTTCGACAAGGGAGGTTAAGGTGAAGGTCCCCTACCTGGAGCGGTGGAGGGAAAGTCTATCGGCAAATTTCTTAAACCTGCAAACTGCTTGGGACATCTTGGTGTGCGCTTCTTCCCATACTTTTTCCGCTCTTTGAAACTACTGATCCACCATAGGGCTATCGGTGGGAGTAGCATCCCAGGGACAGAGCGGTGGCTGATGCCCTAGCACACACTGAAACGGCGTCATGCCGGTTGCGGAGTGACGTAGTGAATTCTGTGCATATTCCGCCCAGATTAAACAGTCTGCACATTCATGATGTCGACTATTACAATATGCTCGGAGGAAAATTCCAAATTCTTGGACAGTCTGCTCTGCTTGCCCATTCGACTCTGGGTGATAGCCTGACGTTAGGCTAACAGTGGTTCCCAATTTCTGGAAGAAAGCTTTCCAGATTTTGGCGATGAATTTGGGACCACGATCGGAAACAATATCCTCCAGGATACCGTAGTACCGAAACACTGTCTCGAATAGGGTTTCTGCCACCTGGAGGGCTGATGAGAGAGAGCTAAATGGAAGGAAATGACTTCCCTTAAAAAAGCGGTCCACCATTACGAGAATTGTCGTGTACCCTTTTGACACCTGCAGATCCGTCACAAAGTCCACTGCAATGTGAGACCACGGTCTGTGAGGTGTGGGTAGCGGCATTAATTTACCAACTGGCAACCAACGAGGACGCTTGGTTGCTGCACAAGTTGCACAAGACAAAACTACAGTTTTCACGGTTTCCCGTAACTTTTGCCACCAGAACTTTGGTTCTAACAGGTGGATGGTATGTGACACGCCGGGGTGACCAGATGCTAAGTTTGTGTGAGCCTCGATTGTCACTCGCTCACGTAGTGGCTCCGGAACGTATTGTAGCGTTTTTCAACACTAGCAGGGATCTTGGAGAACGAGTGAGCTTACTTGCTCCCCAATGCAAATGGCTGGGGAGTAGTTTATTAACTCTCAGCACAAGCACACATACAGTACACAGGTCAAGCACACACACATACACGCACCCAACTTGGCCGAAGCCACTAACCTAAACACCCTTCTCTCTCATGGTAGAGACAGAGAAAACCCCGCAAAGCATGATGGTCGTCAGCCGCTGGCCCGCCCACGCCACACTGCCCCCACCCGAGCTGTGACCGTCCCCGGTCACCATGACGCTCAGTCTTGGAGGCGTGAAGGCGATCAGCGCCGGGGTCCTTTTGTGGAGAAGCACATTGTCCCGGAGGCGGTCCGGCCTCCGCAGAATTCGCTGTCTCGCCGGCGTGCGGCTGGAAAGGCGCAAGACGGTCTCGGTGGAGCAACACTCGCGCCCGCCCCGCCAACCGCACCCGGTAGATGAACTCGGCGAGCTGAGCTAGTACCGTACAGGGGCCCACCCAGTGAGCCGTGAGCTTGGGTGAACGCCCTCTCTTCCTTCCAGAACACACCCACACCTGCTCACCAGCAGCAAAGCCTCGCCCCTGGCTGTGAGTGTCCACGCCCACACGCTCCACAGGTGCCCCCACCCGAAAGTCCTGCAGCGGTGCCCGCGAGCGCTGGGTGGGGCCCTTCTTTGCCGTGTAGCGGACAAAACGTTCACTGACCAGCGGCGGCGCAGGTGAAACGACTGCGGGCGATGCTCTCGGCGAGGGAGTAACTCTGCACACGCGCTCTTTACCTCGCTCGCAGTACCGATGACGTACTTTGCTGCCCGGATGTTCACCTGGCGCTCGTCCGACGGCTGCTGGGGTACGCTGTCCCTCAAACCCAGGAACGTTGCATCGCCACGAAACCCCAGAGACTATTCTGTTGTCTAGCCGTGACGGGTAGCCCTGTCCCCGGCTAGATTCACCTACCGAGTGCCCCCGAGCTGCGGGCGATCGCTCGGCTCTTTCGCCGTGATGCACTGCAGTTATGGGTTCAGCGCGCTGTGCTGCGCGTAGCGCCTCGGTGAGGGAAGCTGGTGCTGCTAACCTGATGTGCTCCCCGAGCGGCAGCGGTCGAAGCCCACGAAGAAAAGCGCGATACGCTAGCTCTTCCTGTTTAGCCGGCTCACACTCTGGATAACCCTGGCGCGCCAGGCCTTTTAAGTCCATGGCGAACGCGGCCAGTGGCTCAAATGCGCGCCGCTCGCAGACTGCCAGCTCCTCGCACGCTGCTTCTTGACGATCACCGGCGCCGAACCGGAGGTGAAGCGACTCGCGAAGCTTTGACCTGTCTTTCCGCTCATCGGCCCGGAGGTCTTCCAGTGCCCGGAGCGCAGCGCCCTTCAGCGAGAGTGCAACCCTTACAGCCGTTTCCGCCGTAGACCAGCCTGCGAAGTCGGCGGCTAGCTCCACTTGGGCGAAGAATGCGTAGGGCTCGACGGCGCCGTTGTAGGAGGGAAGGCGCAGTTGCAGCGCACATCGCCGGCACGGAGCTGTAGCTTGCTCCGACACTTGCGCAGCGTCACCGTTGGGCTCCGTTCCGAGATCCAGTGCCGGGATCCTCATCTCGCCGCTCCATTTTCGTCGTGCCGCTTTGCTGGCACTGGTTCCATCCGGGAGATGCTTCTTCCGGAGTCGTGCTGCAACTCGGCGGCCCTCCTGAATCTTTCGCAGGTCCTCCGCCGTTCGCTCAAACTCAAAAACCTCCATCCCACTTCTGACACCAATGTAGGGTTTTTCAACACTAGCAGGGATCTTGGAGAACGAGTGAGCTTACTTGCTCCCCAATGCAAATGGCTGGGGAGTAGTTTATTAACTCTCAGCACAAGCACACATACACAGGTCAAGCACACACACATACACGCACCCAACTTGGCCGAAGCCACTAACCTAAACACCCTTCTCTCTCATGGTAGAGACAGAGAAAACCCCGCAAAGCATGACGGTCGTCAGCCGCTGGCCCGCCCACGCCACAGTACTGTATGTTCGATTCGGAGGACAGTCCCTGGGCACAGGTTGTGACCGTGTCATTTGGGCTATCTCCGAATTGATGTCCCACACAATCTGAGCCACCACGAGTGCCGCGGGCAGGATGGTTTCCGGATCTGGGTTTTGATCCGGCGTCGCATAATAGCGGGATAAGGCGTCTGCTTTTTTATTATGCAAGCCGGGACGATAAGTAATAACAAATTGGAAACGCGTGAAAAACAGCGCCCATCGGGCTTGGCGAGAGTTTAGTCTTTTTGCTTGTTGGATGTACTCGAGATTCTGATGGTCAGTGAGTACTGTAAAGGGGTGTTTAGCTCCCTCCAACCAATGCCGCCACTCCTCTAACGCTGCTTTTACTGCCAGCAGTTCACGATTACCAATATCATAGTTGCGTTCTCCTCTATGTCTTACTTCAGCCAAGATTAACCAAGAGCAGGTTAATTTGTTTTATTTTTGCTAATGCAAAAGAATTATGTATTATATTTTGCATGAATTATTTATATGAATACTTTTGGGTTGTATAACAAATCATCAGATTTTCCATAATTTCTTTTGTGGAAATTCACTTTGATATATACGAATGCTTTGCTATACAAGCAGGCTTCCGGAATGAATCATGCTTGTAATTCAAAGTTATGCATACAGGTTTATACTAATTTATATATACAGTGGCTTGCAAAAGTATTCGGCCCCCTTGAACTTTTCCACATTTTGTCACATTACAGCCACAAACATGAATCAATTTTATTGGAATTCCACGTGAAAGACCAATACAAAGTGGTGTACACGTGAGAGGTGGAACGAAAATCATACATGATCCCAAACATTTTTTACAAATAAATAACTGAAAAATGGGGTGTGTGTAATTATTCGGCCCCCTGAGTCAATACTTTGTAGAACCACCTTTTGCTGCAATTACAGCTGCCAGTCTTTTAGGGTATGTCTCTACCAGCTTTGCACATCTAGAGACTGAAATCCTTGCCCATTCTTCTTTGCAAAACAGCTCCAGCTCAGTCAGATTAGATGGACAGCAGTTTTCAGACCTTGCCACAGATTCTCGATTGGATTTAGATCTGGACTTTGACTGGGCCATTCTAACACATGGCTATGTTTTGTTTTAAACCATTCCATTGTTGCCCTGGCTTTATGTTTAGGGTCGTTGTCCTGCTGGAAGGTGAACCCCCTGCTCCAATCTCAAGTCTTTTGCAGACTCCAAGAGGTTTTCTTCCAAGATTGCCCTGTATTTGGCTCCATCCATCTTCCCATCAACTCTGACCAGCTTCCCTGTCCCTGCTGAAGAGAAGCACCCCAGAGCATGATGTATTGACATTAGATTACACACAGGTGCACTCTATTTAGTCATTAGCACTCATTAGGCAATGTCTATGGGCAACTGACTGCACTCAGACCAAAGGGGGCTGAATAATTACGCACACCCCACTTTGCAGTTATTTATTTGTAAAAAATGTTTGGAATCATGTATGATTTTCGTTCCACTTCTCACGTGTACACCACTTTGTATTGGTCTTTCATGTGGAATTCCAATAAAATTGATTCATGTTTGTGGCTGTAATGTGACAAAATGTGGAAAAGGTCAAGGGAGCCGAATACTTTTGCAAGCCACTGTAGACTGTAAATAGGCCGTAGAGAAAAAAGAGATCAATGCAAAAGAATCAGTTTTCTATGTTTTTTTTTTTTTCTTACAGGTGCATGTATTAAATGAACAATTTAGTTTGAACTGTCAATTTTTGTTGAACTCGTGACAATATTTCTCCTAAATTGAAAATATAACTATTGTTATTTAAAGTGTACTGTATATTAAAAGGAAATGACAACATCACAACACATCAAAATAACCCAAGATCATGCAGTATTTGCAGAGCTTTAATAATTCAAATAAAACAAAATGAAAATTATTAATAAACAAATAAACTATTGGCAATTTTTATTTAATTGGCAATGTTAACCAGGAGGAAACCCCTCGACCCTTTGGTTACCTAAATCTTAATAGTTTACTAAAATATATAAATCCATAAGCAAGCAAGCAAACAAACAAACAAACAAATAAATATCAAGAGTGACCACATGAGGGTGGCACTGCATCATATAGCACTATGGCTGATCATTTCTGGCTGTAATGGACTCACATCCCATGTAATGTCTGTCCATCAAATTTTTCAATTATGTGACTTCCTGTAGTAAAATCTGTCAAGATCCTTTACAAGTCGTCCCTATTTATTATTATTTTTCATACACAATTATTATAATTTTACAATGATGTTATGCAATTAAAACATTTTGTGCAGTCAGACTGACAGACTGGTTATAAGTAAATCAGGAGTATTCATATGAATAATAACCACACAGCACTGTAATCTTTTGAGTTGTGTGTAATTGTCTTTGCTCCAACTGTTCCACACACTGTGGGAGAATAAATCCATCACTGAAGGAGAGATTGGGGTCAACTGTCACTTTAGCAGATTTAGTGTGTTTGTGCCCAGTTCACTACTGAGATTCAGTTTAATATTGAGACTCTAAATAATTGGCATGTAGGATTTTACCATATGTCTTTGGAGACAGAATGAGTACATTGCCAAGAGGTGTGGTTATACTGTACGTGCTGACGCACATCTTCTAATAAATTAAACAAAAAAAAAAAGCAGGTCAGGCTCTGTTAATAAGATTACTGAATAGTAGACTGGTTAAAGAGTCGTCTTCTGCCTTGCCATACATTGGAATCAATTCCGAGCCTGACTTTTTTCTTGCCCAGCATCATTGTGTTTCCACCCTGCTGTGTTTAAAAACATATTAGGTAAAACTGGGCTTTCATATACAGTTCTCATGGTGACAAGCAATATGAGCACAAGTTTTTGTTTTGGTTTCTGTTTTCATGCTGCGTTCACTCTTCCTTCTTGTATGTCTTGATTGACAGATGTTTATTCCAATCAGCGATAAGAATTTCATTCTCAAATTATCCCTACTTACACCTACGGTTTGGCTGAATTGTCATTGTGTTTTCTTATTTGGTATTTTATTTCTGGATATGTCGTTGTGTTACTGTATAACTAGTCAATGTCAAACAAGGAACAGTTGAACACTACGATGGCCGAGAAGTGCAGAACAAAATAACAAAACAGAAAACAAAATAACAAATTCAAAGACAAACAAACAAACAAATGTTTTTGTTATTTCGTTTTAGTTTTTTGTTTGTTTGTTTGTTTGTTTCTCAGCCATCGTAGTGTTCAACTGTTCCTTGTTTGACATTGACTAGTTTCTTTTTCATTTAAACTCCTACCTGTATATATTTTCTTGTGATTTTGTCAGGTCTTGATGTTCTTCAAAACTTAACTGTCCTATCTTACTTTCTCCTTGCATACAGTAGCTTATCACTATACTTGATACAGTATGTACATTTCTACAACACACAACATGCATCCTGGTAAACAGGCTTACCAAAAAAGAAGCATTTCAAAAATATAATGTAACACATCTACATATTCATTCATTCATTCATCTTCTATACCGCTTTATCCTTCTATTCAGGGTCGCGGGGGACCTGGAGCCTATCCCAGGAGGCTTAGGGCACAAGGCGGGGTACATCCTGGACAGGGTGCCAATCCATCGCAGGGCACACACTCATACGCACATTCACACACTCATTCACACACTACGGTCAATTTAGGAACGCCAATTAGCCTAACCTGCATATCTTTGGACTGTGGGAGGAAACCGGAGTACCCGGAGGAAACCCACCAAGCACGGGGAGAACATGCAAACTCCATGCACACAGAGAAGGGAATCGAGCCTGGCCGGGGAATCAAACCCAGACCCTGGAGGTGCAAGGCGACAGTGCTAACCACTACACCACCGCGCCGCCACATCTACATATAATAAATTATATTATAAGCTTTCAAGTCAAACCGGAACTTTTGATAAAATTTCTGGTGAACAAAGGCATAAAATCAATTGACATCAACAGAAGACGTTTTAAGAAAAGAAGAAAGAAGTGCCAGACGTTCATGAATGATGACCCCGGCCAAGGTGGCTCAGAGCCCACTGCAGTCTTTCCGATTAAAATTACAGTCAAAGTATTTCCGATTAAAAGTACAGTCCTGACCTCGCTACAAACCATTTCTACATGTTTAGGCCATTAAAGGGAGGATAGCGTGTTGTGAAGCAGGTATTTTCTACCTTGATAGTATCCAAGCATTTCTCTAGTGCTTGGATAGTATCAAGGTAGAAAATACCTGCTTCACAAAACGCTGGCCTCCCAGTGCATTAATGTAGCAGGTTGTTATATAATGAAATAGAGTTTTTTTTCTCTCTTAATAACTGTATAATAATCTGTTATTCTGCGCAATCAAATGTCCCAGTTTGACTTGAATGCCCTTGTTGCTGAATTATTTCGCTAATTGCGTTTACTTGTTCCTTGTATCCTCTATTATTTGTGCATTTAGAGCTCTCTGATATTCTGTCTTACTACATTTAACTCTCTTTTACTATCCTACTTCATTGTTTCACACCTAAATGCATTTTGACTCCAAAAAATCCACATCTGACCTTTTTCCGTTGACTCTTCAGTCTCTCTCTCTCTCTCTCTCTCTCTCTCTCTCTCTCTCATATGTTTGACCATAGAGACGATCTGATGATATGTGAGCTATTGAAGTGTAGAATCAAATGCCTTCACAGACTTATCATCATTGTTTAAAAAGAAACAACCTTAAGTCCTTGACATTTACGAAGCGATGGATATGATACTTGACACTTATGCTGAGTGTGTTTAAAGAGTTTGTTGAGATATTTTAAGGCCTTGTTAATGTCATGTAGAAACACTTGGGATTTAAGTCTCCAAACCATTATGTGTGTGGTGTAGTGATTTGCCACTTGTATAAACATGTATGTATATTCTTTGCCTTTAATTATGAGACCTGAAACCAAGGATTAAATTCACATCAGCTTTATTTAGCGGAGTAGAGCATACTGTACAAGTAGACCTGGGGCCTCATGTATCAATGCTGCGTACGCACAAAAACTTTGCTTACGGCAGTTTTCACGCTCACGGTCGGATTTACTAACAGTGAAATTAACGTGAGAATGTGCGTTCTTCCACGCCAACTTCATGTCTGGCGTACGTGTATTTCTTGTGTGTTTGTTTTATTTCCATTGGCGACTCCTAGAGGCAATTATGTTAAATTGCACACTACAGAGTATCGCACCAACACATGTGAAAAACATTGCTATTCATTTATAATTAATATAATGGGTTAATTGACACAATATTTTTCTACCAATTATGTGATTTAGAACATATAAAAGCATTTGCAAATGTATACAACCCTTAGTCTATGGCAATGGCAGTGTTGGCCTTATTAGAGGACATTGTCAATGGCCGAATCCGAAGGGAACGCATTTTTAGGGATCACGGTGATTTTCTGGCCCATGATGATGACTGGCTTATTAGCCGTTTCAGATGTCCAAGAGCTATCCTCTTGGAACTCTGTGCTGAGTTGGGTTCAAATTTGGAAAGAGAGACAGCGAGGAGCCACGCATTACCCGTTCCCTTACAGGTGCTGAGAACACTTGGTTTCCTGGCAACTGGTTCTTTCCAAAGGGAACTGGCAGACCGCTCGGAGTTAAGCCAGTCGTCTTTGAGCCGTGCAGTGCCAGCTGTATGGGACGGGATCACCCGCATGTCTAGCAGGTACAGTATATAAGGTTTCCATAACATGCAGTTGACCAGCCAAACAGTAAAGCGCAATTTGCAGCGATCGCCGGTTTTCCTAATGTAATCGGAGCCATCGACTGCACGCACATTGCTATAAAGGCGCCATCTGAAGACGAATTTGCATACGTGAATCGGAAACATTTCCATTCAATAAATGTACAAGTAATATGTGATGCTCAAATGCGCCTAACAAATATTGTGGCAACAGCATGGTTGGGATGAGGCTCCAAGGTGGCAGGGTGCGCGATGGGTGGCTTCTTGGTGAGTGATGTATTTAAAGATATTATTCCAGCTAAGTTTTTAAAAAAAAATTTATTAATTCCGGAGGACAAACATGCAAATAACACCAGGTTTACATTAAGATGCTTACTCTAAAAAGAATAATAACAGAAATAAAATGTGCATAATGTGCTTGTGCTTGATTTCTTCCTGGTGCCCCGGTTTCCTCCCACAGTCCAAAGACATGCAGATTGCCGTTTCCAAATTGGAGTAAGTTGGTGCATTCTTTTATGCTCTGTGATGGACTAGGACCCCCTCCCTCCAGGGTGTATCCTGCCTTGTGCCCGTGTCCCCTGGGATAGATTTCAGGCCTCCTGCAACCTTGAATGTCATGTTTGATTTCTTACATAAAATTATTTTCCTGAAACTGAAAATTATTGTTCTGGCCCAGAGTCAGTATTGCACAAAATGGCATTTAGAAATAACTGAGACATGGCACCTTTTCTAAACTGTGTTTTCCAAAAGTGTCTGAGAAACTTTTACATTTTGGAAAGCTAATTAAAATTTGTGCTTATCTATCACCTGCATCTTGACTTACTTGCTTACACTGCATTCTCAGAGTGTGCTGCAAATCTGCTCATGCAGCATTCAATCAGTGCCTGGCTCTACCATTCGTGAAAGATTTCATTTTTCATCCTTATTTAGTCGAAACAAGTTTATTCTGGAGCCACTGTTATTTTAAGGGGGTTGACGAAATTTCTCCAACTCTGCAGTTGCAAAGTATAAAGTATAAATAATGGGGTTCATTTTGAAATGAGTTTTAACTAAAATTTTGAAGTTTGAAAAAAAAGATTGAGAACAAAACTGTACACTGTCCCTCATTCCTGAAACCTGAAATCAATCGCACTCATCGTTTATATCCACTTAATTCTGTATACAGGCGCCTGGATCCTATCCCAGACACGTACACCCTGGATGGGGTGCCAATTCATCGAGCACACACACATACAGTACACAAACTCACATGCTTATTCACACACTATGGGCAATTTGGTAATGCTAATTAACCTAATATGCATGTCTTTGGACTGTTGGAGGAAACTGGAGTACCTGAAGGAAACCCACCAAACACGGGGAGAACATGCAAACTCCATACACACAGACCCAAGGCGGGTATTGGGAATCTGGACCCTGGAGGTGCAAGGTGACTTATTGGTGTTAACCAGTAAGCCATCGTGTCACCCTGAAATCAATCATTAATTATAATAAATATTTTGTATGTTTTCATTATTATGAGAGGTGGCAGTAATTCTGAACTTAATATTAGCCCATTAAACATTGACTTTGCAGCAAATTATCATTTATGTTCTTGTTCTAAGCGCGGTGGTGTAGTGGTTAGCACTGTCGCCTTGCACCTCCAGAGTCTGGGTTCGAGTCCCCGGCCAGGCTCGATTCCCGTCTCTGTGTGCATGGAGTTTGCATGTTCTCCCCGTGCTTGGTGGGTTTCCTCCGGGTACTCCGGTTTCCTCCCACAGTCCAAAGATATGCAGATTAGGCTAATTGGCGTTTCTAAATTGCCCGTAGTGTGTGATTGGGTGTGTGAGTGTGTGTATGCGTGTGTGCCCTGCGATGGATTGGCACCCTGTCCAGGGTGTACCCTGCCTAGTTCCCGAAGTCTCCTGGGATAGGCTCCAGGTCCCCCTCGACCCTGAACACAGGATTAAGCGGTATAGAAAATGAATGAATGAATGTTCTTGTTCTATGCCTCCATGTACAGCATAAAAAGACTAAGTTGCAAGTGCCCTTTGTAATTTAAAAAAGGTCTGACTTGAAACCTCTGTGATGTCATGTTTAATGATTACTATGCTTTAATAACTGTTAATAAAAAAAAAAAGTAATACAACATGCCAAACATAACATTATAAAACTCTTATCAATAAATAATGACCCAAGTAAGTAGACCCAATCTGCAGCTGGATTCAGATCAGGCTACATTCTCTCACTTTTTTTTGTTCCTTCTATGGGCGGGTTGTTTATCTCGGGCAATCGCACAACACACGGGGCAAAATCTTAAAGAGAGGATTTTTATTGTGATTTTTAAAAAATCTAATTAGCTGTCACTGTTTGAGTCAGTTACCCCTGCCAAATCTATCTAAAGATTTCTGAAACACGGTAATGCTGGATGATTGAAGATTGAACATCGCTACACACCTGGATGGTGGTCGCAAGACTGCGATGAGGAAACACAATGAGGCGGTTGGTAAAAACAGGCACATTTTATCCAAAATAATTGATTGTCTTAGGGTTTGTGAATATGTTTATTATGATACTGTTAACTGCTCCAATGAAAAATTATGACTTGCATTGTACAGTCAGAGGTGTCAAGTAACGAAGTACAAATACTTCGTTACCTTACTTAAGTAGAAATTTTGAGTATCTATACTTTACTGGAGTAATTATTTTTCAGCCGACTTTTTACTTCTACTCCTTACATTTTCACGTTAATTTTCTGTACTTTCTACTGCTTACATTTTAAAAATAGCCTCGTTACTCCTATTTTATTTCAGCTTGTCATTCAAAAAACAAAAACAAATATTCGGATAATCGTCCCATCCGGATGGAGCGAATTTGATTGTGGTTGAATGAGAAGCATAAACATACCATTCCGACAACCTACTGTATTGGTTGATACGCGATCCATCGCACCTGCACATGACATCACGTCACACACTCCAGCAAGGACGTTTGAATAAAAGAGCATTTTCGGTTGATAAGGTTGTGATTAGTAGATGAAGATGTCCATGATAGAGACTCAAGATTCGAGCGAAATGTCACAACCAAGCACCAGCGAGGAAGGTAACAGCACCAGGAAGGTAACAGGAATCATATATATATATGATTCATCCAAGTGGTTAATCAAAAAAAATAAATTATATATACATATACAAACTGGATTCCAAAAAAGTTGGGACACTAAACAAATTGTGAATAGAAACTGAATGCAATGATGTGGAGATGGCAAATGTCAATATTTTATTCAGAATAGAACATAAATCACGGAACAAAAGTTTAAACTGAGAAAATTTATCATTTTAAGGGAAAAATATGGTGAATCAAAATGTCATGGTGTCAACAAATCCCAAAAAAGTTGAGACAAGGCCATTTTCACCACTGTGTGGCATCTCCCCTTCTTCTTACAACACTCAACAGACGTCTGGGTCTGTCACTGTCTTTTTTTGTCTGTCTTTTTTATTAACCACTTGGATTAATCATTCATTCTGACAGCACTAATGTTTATTGTAGACAACCTTACAAGGGTAATTGTTACTAAGCCTGCACTGGGTACACTAATTTTCTTGTATGTTGCCCTCACAGATTCCTGCAGCTAAGCTTGGATGTACATTTACATTCCAATAAAGGTTACTGATGACATGCCTCTGAAGTTTGACTTTTTGCACCATTAAAATACTTATAGGCAACTAGTTATCATATCTTCTTCTCCATGAAACATGTTAATGCTCAGTAGTACACATATATGGTTCTTTAATGTATTTGCATTGCACTAAAATGTATTCTTTTTCAATTGCCATATACAGTATCCCAAATCACTATGGCCGTTAAAAAACAACAACAACAACACATTGTTCTTTTTTTTTAAATGACGTGTTAGTGCAGTATATAGGCTCGTGGCACAGCCTAAGCTTTTATCCTTAATGCTTTACCCCCCCCCCCCCCCCCCACGTTACTTTTACTTTTATACTTTAAGTAGTTTTGAAACCAGTACTTTTACACTTTTACTTGAGTAAAAATCTTGAGTTGATACTTCAACTTCTAAAGAAGTCTTTTTAAACCCTAGTATCTATACTTCTACTCAAGTAATTAATGTGAATACTTTTGACACCACTGTGTACAGTACAAAACAAAAGTTTGCATTTCAGGAAATAGAATATTAGTTACATGTGTTGTTTCTGTGGTTCATACTGTAGTAGAGTGTGCTGATTTCCTGCATTTTGGCAAAGATTGTGATTAAACACACTACTGCACTCTTGTTCACACTGGGTAGGTGCATGAGACCAATAGCTATGTTGTCCGTTGATTACAATTTGACATTTTTAAAAATGTTTTTTTAAGACTTGTGAGTTTGAAATAAAAAAGTTTAAATAAGTCCAACAGATTTTAAACTGCACTTTAAACATTAGTATTTTTTTCTTTCATTTTAAAGCATACTTGTTTTTAGTATATGTGGCACAGGCCCACCTACACCAGCCTCCCCTGCTCTTTCTCTCCATCTTTTCCTTTCTTGGAAAAAAAGTAGTTTTTCCATGTTATATTGAATTAATCTGTTGAAAGAAACAGGCATCAATCACATTAGAGATTTATCCTGTGTGGAATAGCACAATAAATCTTGTTCACTCTTTACAAGGCCGCATCGGATTTCACACAATGTAATCAGTGACAGATTACTGAGGAGAAAACGAGCAAGGGCAGTTAAATTCTGACAATCTGTTATAAAATGTATTATTTTAACCACTTTCGACAATATCTGTGTGTGTGTGTGTGTGTGTGTGTGTGTGTGTGTGTGTGTGTGTGTGTGTGTGTGTGTGTGTGTGTGTGTGTGTGTGTTTAACAATGTATGCGAATGAGTGTGTGAGTGCATGTGGTTTAAGCTGCCAGACATACACTGCATACCAGGAACATCCCTAAATACCTGTTATTTCGGAGATGATCCAGCTTTTCAGCCATCACAATGTGGCACGTGTTAAAGTCTCTCAGACTGGCCATTTGTCCTACTTTCAGTGCATCAACTTTAAGATCTGTGCTGTCATTTTGCTGCCTAATACAGTATGTAAAGTATGTATACTTTGGTGCTAATCACACATACGAAAGGGGTTAGACTGAAATATGCTTGAATATCCCTTTAAACCTTCATGAACATGCAGTCATTAGGCAATGTTGCACAGGAGGACACACCTAAAGAGATGGAGGAGGAGACCATAGTCCCTGTATCCTGCAGCTTAGAACACACACATGGCTTAATGTGTGCCTCGCCTGTCTATCACCTTTAATGCGGTCTCACACACACGCCCGTATGAATCACCTTCAGCCCAGAAGTCAAACTAAGTGGTAAAAATCTGCCGATCGTTCCCGAGCTTTTAGTGTCACAATATCTGATGTCTCATAACTCATAACTTAACCTTTACTCCATCTACCACTACACTCCATCTTGCCCTCACACACTTGGACAAGAAGCTAACATACGTTTGAATGCTGTACATAGATTTCAGCTCAGCATTCAACACTATCATCCCCCAACAACTGATCGGGAAGCTGAACCTGTTGGGCCTGAATACCTCCCTCTGCAACTGGATCCTGGACTTTCTGACCAGAAGGCCTCAGTCAGTACGGATCAGGAACTGCACCTCCAGCACCACCACACTGAGTACTGGGGCCCCGCAAGGCTGTGTGCTCAGTCCCCTGCTGTTCACACTGCTGACTCACAACTGTGTAGCAACACACAGTTCGAATCACATCATCAAGTTTGCTGATGACACGACCGTAATGGGTCTCATTAGCAAGAACGACGAATCAGCGTACAGAGAGGAAGTGCAGAGGCTAATGGACTGGTGTAAAGACAACAACCTGTCTCTGAATGTTGACAAGACAAAGGAGATGGTTGTTGACTTTAGGAGGACACGAGGCGACCTGAGCATCAACGGCTCCTCTGTGGAGATCGTCGAAAGCACCAAATTCCTAGGCGTCCACCTGGAGAAGGACCTCAGCTGGTCCCTCAACACCAGCGCCCTGCACAAGAAAGCCCAAGCTCTTCTTTCTGAGAAGAAGACTGAGGAAGGCCCAGCTTCCACCACCGATCCTGACCACCTTCTATAGAAGAACTATTGAGAGCATCATGAGCGGCTGCATCACTGTCTGGTTTGGGAATTGTGCCAGATCGGACCACTACAGTGGATAGTGAGGACAGCAGAGAAGATCATCTGGGTCTCTCTCCCCTCTATTGAAGACATCTACACCACACGCTGCATCCGCAAAACCACCAGCATTGTGGCTGATCGGACACACCCCTCTCACACACACTTCACACTCCTGCCATCTGGAAAAAGGTACCGAAGCATTCGGGCACACACATCCAGACTGTGCATCCAGACAGCTGTAACTGTAACTAGGCCTCTTAGTTAGCTAATTTTAGCTCTTCTGTTAATTTACTGTATGTTGTAAATTTATGTTACAGGTAGCACCTTGGTCCTGGAGGAACGTTGTTTTGTTTCACTGTGTACAGTACTAACTGTATATTGTTGAAGTGACAATAAAGCCTACTTGAACTTGAAAAAATTGAAGCTTTAACCTCAGTCCAAGTCAAAACTGGGCAATAACCATAGCTGAATTTCATAGGTGCTTCTTTGAATGAAACATAAAATCTTTTGATGTACAGTAGGTAATCATGAGCATATCAATACCTGACGCATGCAAATATACCATTCCTGACATTTCATTATTTTCAGCATATCACAAAGAGTTTTGTTTATCTTATACCACGGCAAGTTTCTAATGATTAAACTTTTAAAATTCAAATGATGAGTTTTTAGTTTGAGCTTTTTAGATTTTGTAGAACATCTGCAACACAAGTCATCACATATGGTTCATTAAAGTAGCTAAGAACAGTTATCCCCTGTCTTTTGCTTTAATAAGACAAAAATGAGTTTTTCATGTAAATAAGGATTTAAGTATTCCTGAAAAGCTTTCCAAGGTGGAAAACTTTACTGTCCCAAAGTCCTGAGACGTGAATCTTTTGACCTTCTGACGGTGTCTGACTAATTTAATTAGATAATTTAACAATATAACAATATATGACAATTTACCAAATAATATAACAAATAATATAACAATTCAACAATACTTTTAAATCATGTGGTGAGCTACAGAATCCACCATACGTTTTCCTATCTGTTGATTGGAGGCGTAATTAACTTAAATTTAACATCACACTTTATTATCATGGCAAATATTTATTTTGTAGTTGCTATGGTTATAAATTAGACAGCTGATCCTTCCATTGTCTCTGTCCTTTTATTTCAATGCACAGTTTGAACTTATGGTAAATTTTCTTCTTTCATATTGTTTTTACAAGTGGGAGTCTGGTTTTGCTAATGTCTAGATGTCATTAGTAACTAACTGGTGTTGCACTTTATGCCCCAGAGGACTTATTACTGTAATCTGTGTGTCCTATATCACCTGAAATCCATGCTGGGATGAGGAGAAAGGACGCATAAATCTCTCCAGAGGTGTCGGCTTACTGCTTCTCCGTCCCTCTGTGGGCTTTCTGGGTCACGGCTTACTTACAATTTACTGGTTTCCTGCACTGAGCTGCAGTCCGAGATGAGATGAGACAAGACGAGACACAGAGGGGAAATATAAAGATTTCACTTATTTCTACCCATTTTGTTCTGTACAGAGAGACAGAAATTGAAAATACAATTTGACTGCTTTATTAAAGGGGCATTAACTTGGGCATTAACTAAAATAGTGCCTGAACTGAACTGTGCACTGGAAGTGCTCTTGCCTCACATCTTTTCCCTCACTCTGACTCCTCCTCACCAGGCAAGATTAGATGCCACATTTGTTTAGTGTAGGTGGGCCATGCAGGGCAGCAGTGCTACGGGTCATTCCCAATCTCTCTTCTTCCTCCTCTCTGTATCTCTCGCACTCTCTCTTTCTCCATCTCTCTCCGCTCACGCTTCAGCATCTAACAGTGCCAGCCTCCAGGCTTGTTCCCATGGCAACCTAATGAGGTAAATGGATGCAGGAGGATCCTCGTTTTCTGCTTTTCCTATGCCTGGAAGCTCTCACATTGTCTTGTTTAAAACAGTAAGTAAGTGCACAGGAGTATTAGCACTATTTTGCTTTGAGAGTTGACTGATCAGCACAGTCATGTCCCTGAGATGAACCACAAAGTTGTGCATTATTTAATGTTTAATCAAGCTATCATAACTTAATGAGTCTCCTGTTTAAGGTTAGGTATTGTAATACTACAGAAACACAAGCAAAGCATTACAATGTACGGAGGCTTGTTTAATATTTCCTTACACATATTGCAAGTCTCACAAAGACCTCTCAGTCATCCAGTGTCCCTGTATCACTTATCATTTATCATGAAAAACAAACAATAAGGGTTATGTTGTTATAAGAAATTTATCAAGGACATGGTAGTGGTAAAGTATTGTGTTGTGACCATAGCAATTATTTATATACAGGTCCTTCTCAAAAAATTAGCATATTGTGATAAAGTTCATTATTTTCTGTAATGTACTGATAAACATTAGACTTTCATATATTTTAGATTAATTACACACAACTGAAGTAGTTCAAGCCTTTTATTGTTTTAATATTGATGATTGTGGCATACAGCTCATGAAAACCCAAAATCCCTATCTCAAAAAATTTGCATATCATGAAAAGGTTCTCTAAACGAGCTATTAACCTAATCATCTGAATCAACTAATTTATAACTAATAACTCTAAACACCTGCAAAAGATTCCTGAGGCTTTTAAAAACTTCCAGCCTGGTTCATTACTCAAAACCGCAATCATGAATGCCGAACTGTTAGACCTGGCACCTGCTCACAGTGCCAAAACCACTGGTAAATGGTTTACTGACCATGGTATTACTGTGCTCAATTGGCCTGCCAACTCTCCTGACCTGAACCCCATAGAGAATCTGTGGGATATTGTGAAGAGAAAGTTGAGAGACACAAGACACAAGAATCTGCAAAAGGATGGTTCCAAGATGGTGCCGGTGAGGTCGGCTGCCGTCACGACTGCTCCGACCACCTTTTCTTTGTTTTTGTTCTTTAAGTTAGTTTTCAGTGTTTTAAAATCGGCAAAATCACCACCATTGAGTACATTAGGTATGATAGAGACACTCTTGTTTCTATTGGTATACAATGTACTCACAATTCGACGGTTTTAACTCCGGATCCGAGCTGGCCGAGTGAGATCCTGACGCGACGCGAAGCGACGGACCCGAGGGAAACGAGCCGGCGTGAGGAATAGGCTCAGAGCCCGTGCACACCGCACACCTCTGCCTAGCATCCTGCTCGCCAACGTCCAGTCACTGGAAAACAAACTCGATGACCTCAGGGCCAGGATAAAGTTCCAGAGAGACATTCGGGACTGCAACCTTCTCTGCTTCACCGAGACATGGCTGAACCCAGCGGTGCCAGACCATGCCATACAACTAGCCAAGTTCTTCTCGGTTCACCGCATGGACAGGACGCGGGACTCAGGGAAGTCAAGGGGAGGCGGCGTGTGCTTAATGGTGAACAACAGCTGGTGCAACAGCGCGAGCGTTGTTCCTCTTACACGCTCCTGCACACCAAACCATCATGTGCATCATGTGTCCATCATGTGTCGCCCTTTTTATCTTCCACGGGAGTTAACATTGGTCATAATCAGTGCCGTTTACATCCCACCACAAGCGGACACTGAAACTGCCTTATGCGAGCTGCATGAGGCACTCACACAGCACCAGACACAACACCGGGACTCTGCGCTCATTGTGGCGGGGGACTTTAATAGTGTCAACCTCAAACACGCAGCGCCGAACTTTTATCAGCACATCACCTGCCCCACCAGCTGCGAAAGAACAATAGATCATTTTTATACAACGGTCAAGGACTGCTACAAGGCGCAATCTCGTCCAGCGTTTGGTAAATCCGACCACGCCATCATCTTCCTCATGCCAAAATATAAACAAAGGCTGAAACAGGAAGTTCCGGTTCAGAGGGAGGTCGCGCGCTGGATGGACCAATCGGTGGCCGCGTTACAGGATGCACTCGATGACGCAGACTGGGACATGTTCAGAATCAGCTCCGATGATGACCTCAGCGTGTTTACGGAAGCGGTTGTGGGATTTATTGGGAAGCTAGTAGACGAAACGGTGGAGAAAAAGACTATCAGAACGTTTCCCAACCAGAAGCCGTGGGTGGATAAGACCATCCGCGACGCTCTGAGATCTCGCACCGCCGCCTACAACACGGGACTTGCGTCGGGGGACATGGAACCATACAAGGCTGCGTCATACAACGTCCGGAAGGCGGTGAAAGAGGCGAAGCAGCGCTACGGGAGAAAACTAGAGTCACAGCTTCAACAGAGTGACTCTAGGAGCCTGTGGCAGGGACTAAGGACAATAACGGACTATAAAGCACCAACATCCGGTATGACGAACGCGGACGCGACTCTGGCAGACGAGCTCAACACCTTCTATGCTCGCTTCGAGGCTGCAGCTAAAGACGCTAGCGATGCTAATGCTAACGGTGCTAATGCTAGCGGCGCTAACGGCTGCAGACAGGAAGACACTGCCAGCACCGGGAACGCGCTCATCATCTCCGAGCACGATGTGAGGAGAGCCTTCAAGAGAGTGAACACCAGCAAAGCAGCAGGACCAGATGGCATCTCAGGCCGTATCCTCAGAGCCTGCGCAGACCAGCTAGCACCTGTGTTCACTGAGATATTCAACATCTCCTTATCTCAGTCGGTGATCCCCACGTGCTTCAAAGAGTCCATCATTGTTCCTGTCCCGAAGAAACCACATCCTGCTTCTCTCAATGACTATCGCCCTGTAGCTCTCACCTCAGTAGTGATGAAGTGCTTTGAACGCCTTATCAGAGACTTCATCATTTCTTCACTACCCGACACACTGGACCCACTACAGTTTGCATACCGTCAGAACCGCTCCACAGACGATGCAATCTCTCATCTCCTCCACACATCACTCACTCACCTGGACACTAGGAAAGGGAATTATGTTGAAATGCTCTTCATCGACTACAGCTCTGCTTTTAATACCATAATCCCCTCCACACTCACCACCAAGCTGGAGCACCTGGGACTCAGCTCATCTATATGTCAGTGGATCTCCAATTTTCTGACTGGCAGACCACAGGCAGTAAGGATGGGCGGACATGTCTCAGCTACACTCACTCTCAGCACTGGAGCCCCCCAGGGTTGTGTTCTGAGCCCCCTGCTGTACTCTTTGTACACCCACGACTGCGTGGCCACTACCAACTCCACCTCCATCATCAAGTTTGCTGACGACACCGTCGTGGTCGGACTGATCACCAACAATGATGAGTCGGACTACCTAGAGGAGATTGGAAATCTGGAGAACTGGTGCCAGAGGAACAATCTCCTCCTGAACGTCAGTAAGACAAAGGAACTGATAGTGGACTTTAGTCCAAAGCAGGAGAGGAACTACCAGACCCCCGTCATCAACAGGAGCCCAGTGGAGAGAGTGGACAGCTTCAGATACCTCGGTCTTCACATCACGCAGGACCTGTCATGGTCCTTTCACATCAACACCGTCGTGAAAAAAGCCCGGCAGCGTCTGTACCACCTCAGACGCTTGAGAGACTTTAGACTGCCCTCCAAGGTGCTCAGGAACTTCTACTCCTGCACCATAGAGAGCATCCTGACGGGAAACATCACGACCTGGTTCGGGAACAGCACCATGCAGGACAGACAAGCTCTACAGAGGGTGGTGCGATCAGCCGAGCGCATCATCCGCACTGAGCTCCCTGATCTGCACTCGATCTACAGCAAGCGGTGCTGGACTAAGGCCAGGAAGATCATGAAGGACCTCAGTCATCCCAGTAATGGACTGTTCTCCTTGTTGCGGTCTGGGAAGTGATTCCGCTCCCTAAAGGCCAACACAGAGAGGCTGAGGAGGAGCTTCTTCCCGCAGGCGATAAGGTCTCTCAATCACACCTCCAGACAGGACTAATAACATCTTTTTAAGCTCACAACACTGACTGGACAATCATGGACACATTCATACACACTTGCACTAAATATTTATACATCTGGACAATTGCACATGTCACTTTCATTAGTCACCTTTCATGCATATTTGCACAACCACTGACACTTTAAATTCTATATACATATATACTCCCCCCACCCCTATGGTTCTATATTTCTATATTTTGCAATATTTTATTATGCCCTTATTGTACAGTTAATTTTACTAGTTAAATTTATTTCTTTAGTATTTCCTTTTTATTGATTATTTATTTTACGTACAAGCTTTTATTTTCTTTTTAAGGTCACTGGCGGTCGTGTAAGCATTTCACTGCATATTATACTGTGTATGACTGTGTATGTGACAAATAAAATTTGAATTTGAATTTGATTTGATTCCCGACCAAGTATTGAGTGCATAACTGAACATAATTATTTGAAGGTTGACTTTTTTTGTATTCGGATGGTCGGATGAAATTTGCTAACTTTTTGAGATAGGGATTTTCGGTTTTCATAAGCTGTATGCCACAATCTTCAATATTAAAACAATAAAAGGCTTGAACTTCTTCAGTTTGTGTGCAATGAATCTAAAATATATGAAAGTCTAATATTTATCAGTACATTACAGAAAATAATGAACTTCATCAAAATATGCTATTTTTTTGAGAAGGACCTATATATATATATATATATATATATATATATATATATATATATATATATATATATATATATATATATATACAGGTATTTAAAAAAATATATATATATATATTTTTTTTTAAGGCATATATTTTATTTAGTAATTATGATGTATAATATTTGTATCGTATTCTGGAAACGAGTTAATTCCTGTTCCCACTTAAATAATAACAGCAATAGAAATGGGCAGCACAGTGGCTTAGTGGTTAGGACTTGCACATCCAGGGTCTGAGTTTGATTCCCTCCTTGGGTCTGTGTGCATGGAGTTTGCATGTTTTCCCCATGCTTAGTGGGTTTCCTCCGGTTTTCTCCGGTTCTCCATGACCCTGTACACAGGAGAAAGCGGTACAGATGTTGAGTAAGTGAGTGAGCATTAGCCATTTGTTCTTTCACTAGAATTAGCTTGAAACTACAAACTCCCAAGTTTATAAAGTTATAGTTTTACATCTGACTGTATTACAACATACTGACACTGCCAAAATATTATCAACAACTATTTGAGCAATAAAATTGAGAATTCAACAGCTTTGCTTTTTTATTGCAGTCAGAAGTTTACATACTCTCATCAATTTTTACTGTATATGCAGACTCAAAAATATACATGTAGTCCGATTAATATTTGGTTGAATCTCCCTTAGAAACTTTTGAAATGATCAAATACTTCTTAGTAGGATTCTATATCTGTCCCCTCGTCTTGGTGCCAATAGTTCTGTTACCCTAACACTAACCCATACCCTAGCACAGACAACAGATTTTATATAATGTTAAGACTCCTAAACTTAAAGCTAGCCTGCTCTATCAATTCCACAACCTGCTTTGATGTGAGTTTGTGGTCATTGTCTTGTTGAAATGACACACTTTTTGTCCAAGCTGGTGATTTGCGGTTCTGCTGAAGAATTCTAAGGTAGCCCTGCTCTTTTATTTTTTGGCAGCTGGCAGAAAAATGGCCCCAGTGCATGATTCTTAACAGTTGCTATAGTATTCTTGGGAGTGAATGCCTAATACTCATCTGGTCAAACCTTTCCTCCAGAAAGATTTTCATTATACTGTACTTGTTGTCAGCAACACACATAATTGGATGTCAAACTTTTAGTCCCGGGTGACTTGACTATACAGTAAACAGTGACACTGGTGTTCCATCAGGTTGCGGTGCATATGTGGACTGTGCCTTTGTGGTTCCTGGGATGGTTCTGACCATCTAAACCAATTTCGTCCCAGCTGAGCGTGACAATTTGGATTTTTTCCAGACTATGGCAAAGTGGCCACACATCCAAATTAGTCGCAATTACGTGCAATGGATTGAATTGCACTTGGGATCAGTGGTTGTTTAGAAACAACTCCAAGAGACATCCCTAACTTGGTAAATCTACCATCCTCTTTTTATTTTAGCACAAAAGGCCAGAATACTAGCTGTAGTCAGTCATCAGTAGTGCTCCAAATCCTTGGGGTTTTCTTCTATTAAAGATGTTCAATATGATGTGCAATCATTCTGCTCCAGAAAAAGGCAAGTTAAAAAAAAAAACAATTGAAAGCCCACCATTGGCATGACATTCATGTTAATGATGAGTGAAGCTAAACTTGTGACTGCAGCTATCAGCATGTCAGTATTTTTTCCCTATTGTATATCATGTGCTGTATAAATCTTTCTGTAATTCTTTTATTACATTCTTCTTATAAGAAATGATGTTGTACTATTGAGTTACTTCTTAATCAGATTAATATAATTCAGTTGTTTTTTAGACACTGCTTGGAGATAAAAAGGCACCATTTTTAATTAAATAAGCAAATGCGCAATTGGATAATTATTGCAGTGATTAATACTGTATGTTTTGGGTTGTGACAATTCTTTTGCCCCTAACCGATGCGCGAGTAGCTATTTGTTTCTTAATGGAGAAAATCATGAACATACAGAATTGAATGAAAAGGGTATCCCAGCAGTTTACTTTTTCTTCAGTGATGGTACAGGCTTATTTAAGAATTCAGATTGCGAAAGAGTGGTTCTGGGACCACGAGGAATCAGTTTCATTAGCCACCATTGAACATCTTTAGGACAATCTCCTTATCAATACAAGTTAAATCTTTGTCACATATACATTACTAAACTGTGAAATTCATCTGTCCTCTTTGTAACCCTCTGAGCTATATTTCAGCAGATACAACAATTAGTGAACAGATTAGTTGTTGTTCATTCTAATTAAAATTTTTATATTTTTATTTGAAAGTGTTTATATTTTTTTAACTAGATTATTAGTTTGAAGTTTTCTAACATACTGTACAATATATTAAGCATGGACACTTTTTACTTTTAACTCAATTAGATTTGATCCATCTTTTCCCTCATTCTCCATTCCAGGTTATTAATAAACTGAAGAAAAGACATTACTTAAGTTCATACAAAAGAACAACCCAAACCACCAATGTCTCTTTTCACATTTTAATGTAACTACATAGTAGTTGGATATCTACTGGTATACATGGTGTTCAAGACTTAAGACGAACATATTTAACTCCATGTTATCATAGTGTTTTACTCACACACACACACACACACACACACACACACACACACACACACACACACACACACACACACACACACACTACATTACAGTGTAACTGAAGCAGTATGGTACAAAACACATACTGTAAGACAATAAACACAGCATTGCCTGTAAATTCAGAGATGGGTTAGTTAAGGCTGAATAACATTTGTCTAGAAATGCCCAAACTTAAAACCGGACCAAACAGTTTCCAGCCACACTTTATTTTACAGTACAGACGCATAGTTGGAGTAACTTTTAATGATTGAATTGATTTTGTACATTATTCAAATCCAGGATTTGAAAGTAAATAGTAACGGTTGTGAAAATGTGAAAGATTCTCTTGATTGCACTTATTAGTACAAATTTTGAGTGTGCTGTTTTAAGGGAAAATATCAATGATTGGTTGGTGTGAGTTTTTTTTTCTTTTGCTAAAACAATTGTTTCTTTACTACCATCTCTTTTTTTCTTTCCTAAATTTAAGACAAAAAAGACAGATATTAAAAAGTGCAAACTCATCTGTCCTTGAAATAGAAATATTCACCAAATCAATAAAAATGATACCATTATCAGAGTTGTTATTTAAAAAAATCATATTAGTACAAATGCATTAAAATAAATCTGATGTGAAATACACCTAGAATTACTGCTTATTCTGTAGTTATAGATAATCAATCAATCAAATCAATTCAGAAGTCTGCTATAATACTGATTTTCCACTTTATCACCAAATCCCACCGTACAGTACAAACTTTGGATTTACATGTTGCTACATGCAAAGTACAGTACTGTATGTATCATATTTTACTATGTACAGTGCTTGGAATAAAGTACATATTCATCCCTTGATCTTTTTTTGTTTTTTAACCAAAGTGAGAAGATTTGTTCAAGGGGTTGAATACTTATATATTATACAATATTTTTCTATCAGTCCTATCTATACTGTAAAATAATGTTCAATTTAAAATTTTACATGCAAATCCAGTATTTCTGCAATCATAAATCGCTGCATAGGAAGCATCAAAATAATAAGCATACACTGAACACATCGTTTCTGCTACAGTAGAATATTTGGTTTGAAAATCTTTATGAGCAGTCATCATGACATTCCATTTAGCATGAAGTCTGTAACCCATCTCTGAATTTTTTTTTTACTTGGATTACCTGACAGTGTTGATCACACAAAAAAAAAACAAAGTGACAGATTAGACAATCCAGCCACAATTTCTATGTTAATACATTTTGTATATACTGAGTATTGTTAGACATATTGAGTATTACCTATCAGCAATATTAGGGCATACAGGATATAAAGATTATTTTATTTATTAAGCAAATTACAACTCTGTATAACTCCGGAAATTGAATTTTTAAACATGGTCCCAGTCAGTTAGG
Organism: Channallabes apus; assembly: GCA_030522415.1. Classification (NCBI taxonomy): domain Eukaryota; kingdom Metazoa; phylum Chordata; class Actinopteri; order Siluriformes; family Clariidae; genus Channallabes; species Channallabes apus. Next base: position 24,219,243 of record CM060123.1, on the reverse strand, counting down.
GTGGTGTAGAAGGGCATTCAATCTGATGTGTTGCAATCAGCACTGCTTGTTGAAATCCAATAGCTTGAGTGTGTAAGCGCTTAGAAACAAGTCAATCATTTTAACTCATCTCCAAAGGGAGACTTGTTATTTTTCTTCTCAGGAGTGCATTCATCCAGAACTATACAAGTAAGATACAAGGGGCGTTCAAATCAAACCAGGACATGTGATCAAATTTCTTCATTCATTCATTCATTCATTCATTCATTCATCTTCTATACCGCTTAATCCTGTGTTCAGGGTCGCGGGGGACCTGGAGCCTATCCCAGGAGACTTCGGGCACTAGGCGGGGTACAACCTGGACAGGGTGCCAATCCATCGCAGGGCACACACACATACTGTACACACACTCACACACCCAATCACACACTACGGGCAATTTAGGAACGCCAATTAGCCTAACCTGCATATCTTTGGACTGTGGGAGGAAACCGGAATACCCGGAGGAAACCTGATCAAATTTCTAATGAATGAAAATGACACTGACATATTACAGAAGACTTGGTGATGAAGTATTTTGCTGCAGTAAAACATTTAAATAGTACAAACGTTTTAAAGAAGTCCGTACGTCCATGAATGATGATCCTGCCAAAGTGGTTTAGAACTCACTGCAGTCACTCTCGTGAACATTCAGTGAGTGGAACGCCTGATCCTTGAAAATCAATAGAAATCTTGATAATAACCTGATCAAGAAGTGTACATATAATCATTCACACCACTTGCCCATTACAGGAAGTTATTACCACATCCCCTGTACAGTTCTGGCCTAGCTTCAAGGCATTTCCACATATTTTGGGCCATTAGGGAGTTGCTGGGAGGCCAGGGTGAAACACGCAGCATAAAGGCAACTCCCTCACTGCAGGAAATTATATAGAGAAATGAAGGTTTTTACTCTCATCACTGCATTCTGTTATTCTGTGCACTCAAAAGTCCCAAGTTTGACTTGAACGCTGCTCGTACAATACACAGAGCACACAATTCTGTATTTTTATACACAGAGAGTCTTTTCTTCCATGTTTATTTTATGTTTTTCACATTAGGTGACTTTAAATTTATTCTATTATTATAGAACTGTTTCAACGATGAGAGGAACACGTTGCTCTGCAGCAGATGGTTTTGGCCCCCACAGAGCACTGAGCTCAACAATGTGGAGGCTGTTCTGGGATTTTTACCTGCAGATACAGTAAATGTGTATACATGCAGAAGAGCTGTAGATGTTCTACAAGATGCAGAAATAAATCTGCAAATTTCTGGCTCAACCTGTTCTACAGTGAAACTGTGAAAATTAATATAGCTTTAAAAATGCAGAAAGCCATCAGGCGAATATTGATTGTTGTTCCTGCCGTTTATAATTCACTTTTGATATTTGATATTTGTTTTCCTTAAATCTTATCGCCTTTACTTTGTACACTACTACACATAAATATTGCCAATACGCATTCATAATTCATCATATTTTCTATATTTTAATTATTCAAGTGTGTTAATAATTTTGGTAAATTTAAATTTTTATTGTTTAATTAGTTCTTATTAGAATAATATTTTGTACAGGAAAAAAGGTGATCTTTAATTTTATTACATTTATGAGCATAGTTTTAGAGTTGCCTGCATAATACATAACATAAGACGACAAATTTAAAAAATATACATAATGTATTATTTATGTATAGTATATGTATATAGTTTTTGTTATTCCGTTCTAAAAATGAAATAAAATGACTCTTAAAATGGGTTATTGTTATAAAAAATGTTTTTCATTGATGGCTAACGGTTCTCGCTTTTTCACACAGGCTCTAGAACCCTTCCTGAAAGGACACACTTTGTTGTAGGGTTCTATTAAAAAGTGTGATACAGCTATCTATCTATACCACTTTATCCTGTATTCAGGGTCGCGGGGGACCTGGAGCCTATCCCAGGAGACTTCGGGCACTAGGCGGGGTACACCCTGGACAGGGTGCCAATCCATCGCAGGGCACACACACATACACACACTCACACACCCAATCACACACTACGGGCAATTTAGGAACGCCAATTAGCCTAACCTGCATATCTTTGGACTGTGGGAGGAAACCGGAGTACCCGGAGGAAACCCACCAAGCACGGGGAGAACATGCAAACTCCATGCACACAGAGACGGGAATCGAACCCAGACCCTGGAGGTGCAAGGCGACAGTGCTGGCTTCTATTCAGCAATAATTAAATCTCATTAAAGAAGCTTTATCTCTCTAAGGCTCTGAGTTTCTTTTTAGGACCAAACAACAGAGCCTGTACTTTTTTTCCTCTCAGAAAGGGTTTTAACTAGAGCAATATTAGGAAGATAAGAATCCCTAACTAGTCAACCATGACAAGTTCACTTTGCATCTCATTTGGGACAAATCCCAATTCTCAAGTTCATGATTTAATGTCAAGTCTGTCTGAATAGAAACTAGTCTAATTCACCGAAATTGGTGTTCCAGTTTAAGGATAAATCCAAATGTGGTCCAAGTTTAATTTTCTGTGTTTTAATGAAACGGTACTTCTGTTTAAATCTTAATTTGTCTTTCTTTCTACATATTTTTTAATAATGCAGATCTAATTGATCCAGATAAATTGATGTGTTTTTTTTTTGCTTATTATGTGATTTAAAGTTTTACTACACTGTATATAATATATCAATGAGCTAATGAAAATCACAGAATTTTACACAGAACAACAATCAACAGATATACCAATATTTCTTTTCTTTTCTTTTTTTTTTTGAGTAAAATGTAAGCAGTGACATATCACAGCATGAAAGAAGCACATTTCTCCTTCCCTTGCCTCCATAACTAAGTGAATATCTGGAAGCATGACATTTAAGTTAAATATGCAATTTCGCAAATACATTTAAATATGTTTTTTAAATTATACACTTGTATTCACACATTTGTTAAAGCAAAAATAAATCTATATTTATTTTTTAACACACCTCCAGCTTTTTAAACCATTTAAAACTCTTATTGTCCCTCGTTTCTAAGTATCATCTTTGGCAGATCTGGGCATGACCGTTAGATAAGACAGAGGGCGTAGTAGGACGTAGGAGGAAATTTATTTTTAAAGTGCAACATTTGAGTTGTTCATTCCTTAACTAGATATCACACTACTTTTTTTCTGCTTTTTGTTGATTATTTTAGATCTGTGAAGAAAATAGGAAACTACCGAATGGCTTTCTTCCTACCTTAGACAATAGAATTTAATATTGTTATTTATACTCAACCCGCAACGTTTCTTGTAAGCAGGATACAGGCTCTATTAAAACATTCTTAACTAGACTTTCCATCTTATTTCTACTAATTTGGCACAATAAAATAGCAGCAGTTTTTGAGACTATTAGTATGATCTTATTATATCATGATACTGATTGTAATCAATTACTGATGTAACAAATTAACCACTAATTTGTACATTGAAATACTATGGCTACGTTCCATGTTTCCATGTCACATGTATTTATCGATGGGAATAATCAGCCTTTTATTTTTGTAGTGCAGGTTTGCCCTGTTGTTCTTCTCATCCAAAGACATCCTTGTTCATGTAGCTGGTGTCTGATTGTTCATACAGTCCGTTGTGTTTAGTCTGATTTCCTGCTCATTCTTCGCTCTCCTCATCCTCGCCTTTGGTACCTTTGCTCCAGCGCTGGAAGCAGTGAACGGTGGAAGCCAGAAAGAAGCTGGCCATGATGGCCGCTACGGACACGGAGATGCCCGAGAAGATGATGATGAGGAAGTCGGTGAGTGTCAGGGTGATCTGACACTCCCGGAAACTGTCCTGGGAAAGCTGACTGAGAGGCACACGCCGGCCATCGGTGGGCAAAGAGCACTCCATACCCTCTATACCTGCAAAAGAACAGAGGTTAATCACACTTATTTTTTGTATTGCATCTTTACCGCCGTGTTGGGAATTAGCTGTACAGTAAGTCAATGAATACTACAACGCAGAATAAAAAAAATCACTTTTAAGTGAAAATATCTTGAATCCAACATTTCACATTATGTGATTACAACAGAACAAATATAGCCCTGCAAGTCAGCCCAACCCGCCACATTCCTCCTATAAAATTCTATTAATTAATAAATCATGTCATGCATTTTTGCAAAACAAGTTATTGTTCTCTCATTAAGCTCCTATTCACCAGCCTGTCTTTGCTCACTCTCAAGAATGAAAAATGCAGCTTATCATGTAACAAAGAAACTGTAAACCACAACATACCTTGTTTTAAAGACTTATAGTCATAGATCATGTGGCACATCCTACATACCTTTTAAAGTTCTTACTACGGTGATATTAGATACTGTATTTGAATGAGTGCATTACTATGTTTTGTGTTATTACTGTGATTTGAATTACAGCAAGTATTATAGTCAGAAATACTGGTACAGAAAATCAAAAACACCTTCTGACCAATCTGACTTACTGTAAGAATTCAACAATGCGAAACCAGTGAGAAACAGGTGCAGATGATGAGAGATGGTCAGGTGACTAGTAAACTGTTGTTGCTGAATGCTGGGTGGTTTGAACAGATGAAAGGGGAAATGAGGTTGCTGCTGAGGTTGTTACTTTAACAACCTTTTTAAAAATCTTTGGTAGCTTTGAAGACTGTCATACTGAAACATTATTCCCATTTATTAAATTAAATTAAATGTAATTAAATTAAATATGAAGACAAATAATTGATTTGTAGTGTGACTTTGGTCAGTGGTGGACTGACTTTTTCATACTGTATCTATTAAAACTCAGGTTCCTAATACTGGTCCAGGAGGACCCCCTGTTCTGCACATGTTAGTGGTTTACCTGTTTTATCCACTTCAATTCCTGAAAGGTTTTTAATTATCTGAATAGTTAAATCAGGTGTGATGGGAGTTAAATTAATTCAAGGCAGTTAAATCGAGTCTGGGAGGCTACTATTAAAATGCTCATATGATTTGCCCTACCACCAAATGACAGTAAATAAAAAGTACAAGATGTCTTCATAACCTTTAATAAAAATTTCCCCTTTAGCATGCAGATCAGATTTACTCTGTCACAAATAAGAACATTCGGCTCTTCATTAACATTGTTTTTATTTAGTAATGAAATATGACAGTAAACAGAAAGAGCGCAGTATTTACAACAGTGTTGGTGGTAGGGTTTGAGCGGAAACATTGACCAGTGCTACAGAGAGACACTATAAATCTGACAGGAAGAAAGTGCTCTTGAATTCTGATTAGCTATAAAACAAATATCTCTGTTCTCCTTAATGTCCCTGCTCTGTCACTTCAAAAGACTTTTATAAAAAGATGTCGATAGCTTTGCAGATTTATTCGACCTTGTGAAACGTCGGCTTACTATATTGAGATCATGTGATAGTGCCTCATTGTCCGATGGTGGTGCTTTGAGTGCTTGCGTTTGTATTTGGGACAGGGTCTGTGCTGTTAGTGCTGTTGATCGATAGTTAAAAGAAATGAGCATAAATGACATTTACAGTAAGGAAATGGTTGTCCCTTAATGGAAATAAGATCATGTGCAAGTGCGTGTGTTTCTGTGTGTGTGTGAGAGAGAGAGAGAGAATATACAATGCTTTATCTTTGTACACATCCATGATTATACAAACATATATATACACACAGTGGCTTGCAAAAGTATTCGGCCCCCTTGACCTTTTCCACATTTTGTCACATTACAGCCACAAACATGAATCAATTTTATTGGAATTCCACGTGAAAGACCAATACAAAGTGGTGTACACGTGAGAAGTGGAACAATAATCATACATGATTAATAAATAACTGAAAAGTGGGATGTGCGTAATTATTCAGCCCCCTTTGGTCTGAGTGCAGTCAGTTGCCCATAGACATTGCCTGATGAGTGCTAAATAAATAACTAAATAAATAAAGTGCACCTGTGTGTAATCTAATGTCAGTACAAATACAGCTGCTCTGTGACGGCCTCAGAGGTTGTCTAAGAGAATATTGGGAGCAACAACACCATGAAGTCCAAAGAACACACCAGACAGGTCAGGGATAAAGTTATTGAGAAATTTAAAGCAGGCTTAGGCTACAAAAAGATTTCCAAAGCCTTGAACATCCCACGGAGCACTGTTCAAGCGATCATTCAGAAATGGAAGGAGTATGGCACAACTGTAAACCTACCAAGACAAGGCCGTCCACCTAAACTCACAGGCCGAACAAGGAGAGCGCTGATCAGAAATGCAGCCAAGAGGCCCATGGTGACTCTGGACGAGCTGCAGAGATCTACAGCTCAGGTGGGGGAATCTGTCCATAGGACAACTATTAGTCGTGCACTGCACAAAGTTGGCCTTTATGGAAGAGTGGCAAGAAGAAAGCCATTGTTAACAGAAAACCATAAGAAGTCCCGTTTGCACAGCAAACATGTGGAAGAAGCTGCTCTGGTCAGATGAGACCAAAATGGAACTTTTTGGCCAAAATGCAAAACGTTATGTGTGGCGGAAAACTAACACTGCACATCACTCTGAACACACCATCCCCACTGTCAAATATGGTGGTGGCAGCATCATGCTCTGGGGGTGCTTCTCTTCAGCAGGGACAGGGAAGCTGGTCAGAGTTGATGGGAAGATGGCTGGAGCCAAATAAAGGGCAATCTTGGAAGAAAACCTCTTGGAGTCTGCAAAAGACTTGAAACTGGGGCGGAGGTTCACCTTCCAGCAGGACAACGACCCTAAACATAAAGCCAGGGCAACAATGGAATGGTTTAAAACAAAACATATCCATGTGTTAGAATGTTATTTATTTATAAAAAATGTTTGGAATCATGTATGATTTTCGTTCCACTTTTCACGTGTACACCACTTTGTATTGGTCTTTCACGTGGAATTCCAATAAAATTGATTCATGTTTGTGGCTGTAATGTGACAAAATGTGGAAAAGTTCAAGGGGGCCGAATACTTTTGCAAGCCACTGTCTATATATATATACATTTACTCAGCAAAAAAAGAAACGTCCTCTGACTTTCAACTGTTTTTACTTTCAGTAAACTTAATGTGTAAATTTTTGTATGAACACTAAAAGAGTCAATACCATAAGACATAAACTAAAAATGTCTCACAATGTGTCCCTGAATGAAGGGAGGCTTAAAATACAGTCAGTATCTGGTGTGGCCACCAGCTGCTTGAAGTACTGCAGTGCAGTCTTCCAAGATGGCGCCGGTGAGTTCGGCTGCCGTCACGACTGCTCCGACCACCTTTTCTTTGTTTTTGTTTTTTAAGTTAGTTTTCAGTGTTTTAAAATCGGCAAAATCACCACCATTGAGTACATTAGGTATGATAGAGACACTCTTGTTTCTATTGGTATACAATGTACTCACAATTCGACGGTTTTAACTCCGGATCCGAGCTGGCCGAGTGAGATCCTGAGGGAGAACAATGGACGCAACGCGAAGCGACGAACCCGAGGGAGACGAGCTGGGGTGAGGAACAGGCTCTGAACCCAGCGGTGCCAGACCATGCCATACAGCCGGCCGAGTTCTTCTCGGTCCACCGCATGGACAGGACGCGGGACTCAGGGAAGTCAAGGGGAGGCGGCGTGTGCTTAATGGTGAACAACAGCTGGTGCAACAGCGCGAGCTTTGTTCCTCTTACACGCTCCTGCACACCAAACCTGGAACTACTGTCCATCATGTGTCGTCCATTTTATCTTCCACGGGAGTTCACATCGGTCATAATCAGTGCCGTTTACATTCCTCCACAAGCAGACACAGACAAGGCCTTATGCGAGCTGCATGAGGCGCTCACACAGCACCAGACACAACACCGGGACGCTGCGCTCATTGTGGCGGGGGGATTTTAATAGTGCCAACCTCAAACGCGCAGCGCCGAATTTTTATCAGCACATCACCTGCCCCACCAGGGGCGAAAGGACACTGGACCACTGTTATACCACGGTCAAAGACGGTTATAAGGCACAATCTCGTCCAGCGTTTGGTAAATCCGACCACGCCGCCATCTTCCTCATGCGAAAATATAAACAAAGGCTGAAACAGGAAGTGCCGGTCCAGAGGGAGGTCGCGCGCTGGACGGACCAATCGGTGGCCGCGTTACAGGACGCACTCGATGACGCAGACTGGGACATGTTCAGAAACAGCTCTGATGATGACGTTAGCGTGTTTACGGAAGCGGTTGTGGGATTTATTGAAAAGCTGGTAGACGATACGGTAGAGAAAAAGACTATCAGAACGTTTCCCAACCAGAAGCCGTGGGTGGATAAAACCATCCGCGACGCTCTGAGATCTCGCACCGCTGCCTACAACACGGGACTTGCATCGGGGGACATGGAACCGTACAAGGCTGCGTCATATAACGTCCGGAAGGCGGTGAAAGAGGCGAAGCAGCGCTACGGGAGAAAACTAGAGTCACAGCTTCAACAGAGTGACTCTAGGAGCCTGTGGCAGGGACTGAGAACAATAACGGACTATAAAGCACCGGCATCCGGTATGACGAATGCGGACGCGACTCTGGCAGACGAGCTCAACATCTTCTATGCTCGCTTCGAGGCTGGAGCTAAAGACGCTAGCGATGCTAATGCTAACGGCGCTAATGCTAACGGCGCTAATGCTAACGGCGCTAATGCTCGCAGCGCTAACGGCTGCAGACAGGAAGACACAGCCAGCACCGGGAACGCGCTCATCATCTCCGAGCACGACGTGAGGAGAGCCTTCAAGAGAGTCAACACCAGGAAAGCAGCAGGACCAGACGGCATCTCAGGTCGTATTCTCAGAGCCTGCGCAGACCAGCTAGCACCTGTGTTCACTGAGATATTCAACATCTCTTTATCTCAGTCGGTGATCCCCACATGCTTCAAAGAGTCCATCATTGTTCCTGTTCCAAAGAAACCACATCCTGCTTCTCTCAATGACTATCACCCTGTAGCCCTCACCTCAGTAGTGATGAAGTGCTTTGAACGCCTTATCAGAGACTTCATCATTTCTTCACTACCCGACACACTGGACCCACTACAGTTTGCATACCGGCAGAACCGCTCCACAGACGATGCAATCTCTCATCTCCTCCACACATCACTCACTCACCTGGACACTAGGAAAGGGAATTATGTTAAAATGCTCTTCATCGACTACAGCTCTGCTTTTAACACCATAATTCCCTCCACACTCACCACCAAGCTGGAGCACCTGGGACTGAGCTCATCTATATGTCAGTGGATCTCCAATTTTCTGACTGGCAGACCACAGGCAGTAAGAATGGGCGGACATGTCTCAGCTACACTCACTCTCAGCACTGGAGCCCCCCAGGGTTGTGTTCTGAGCCCCCTGCTGTACTCTTTGTACACCCACGACTGCGTGGCCACTACCAACTCCACCTCCATCATCAAGTTTGCTGACGACACCGTCGTGGTCGGACTGATCACCAACAATGATGAGTCGGACTACCTAGAGGAGATCTGGAGAACTGGTGCCAGAGGAACAATCTCCTCCTGAACGTCAGTAAGACAAAGGAGCTGATAGTGGACTTTAGTACAAAGCAGGAGAGGAACTACCAGACCCCCGTCATCAACAGGAGCCCAGTGGAGAGAGTGGACAGCTTCAGATACCTCGGTGTTCACATCACGCAGGACCTATCATGGTCCTGTCACATCAACACCGTGGTGAAAAAAGCCCGGCAGCGTCTCTACCACCTCAGACGCTTGAGAGACTTTAGACTGCCCTCCAAGGTGCTCAGGAACTTCTACTCCTGCACCATAGAGAGCATCCTGACGGGAAACATCTCGACCTGGTTCGGGAACAGCACCATGCAGGACAGACGAGCTCTACAGAGGGTGGTGCGATCAGCCGAGCGCATCATCCGCACTGAGCTCCCTGACCTGCACTCCATCTACAACAAGCGGTGCTGGACTAAGGCCAGGAAGATCATGAAGGACCTCAGTCACCCCAGTAATGGACTGTTCTCTTTGTTGCGGTCTGGGAAAAGATTCCGCTCCCTAAAGGCCAACACAGAGAGACTGAGGAGGAGCTTCTTCCCGCAGGCGATAAGGTCTCTCAATCACAATCACACCTCCACACAGGACTAATAACATCTTTTAAGCTCACAACACTGACTGGACAATCATGGACACATTCATACACACTTGCACTAAATACTCATACATCTGGACAATTGCACATGTCACCTTTCATGCATATTTGCACAACCACCGATACTTTAATTCTATATACATATATACTCTACCCTATATTCTATATTTTTGCAATATTTTATTATGCCCTTATTGCACAGTTAATTTTACTAGTTAAAATTATTTCTTCAGTATTTCCTGTTTATTGATTATTTATTTTACGTACAAGTTTTTATTTTCTTTTTTTTAAGGTCACTGGCGGTCGTATAAAGCATTTCACTGCATATTATACTGTGTATGATTGTGTATGTGACCAATAAAATTTGAATTTGAAAATTTGAATTTGAATTTGCATCTCCTCCTCATGGACTGGACCAGATTTGTCAGTTCTTGCTGTGAGATGGAGGGATTGTGTGTTCCTGGTGTGACTCGGGCAGTTGTTGTGGACATCCTGTACCTGTCACGCAGGTGTGATATTCGGATGTACCCATCCTGTGCAGGTGTTGTTACACGTGGTCTTCCACTGCGAGGATGTCTCCCTGTAGCGCTGTCTTAGGCGTCTCACAGTGCGGACATGGCAATTTATTGCCCTAGCCACATCAGCAGTCCTCATGCCTCCCTGCAGCATGCCTAATGCACGTTCACGCAGATGAGCAGAGACCCTGGGCATCTTTCTTTGGGTGTTTTTTACAGTCGGTAGACAAGTCTCTTTAGTGTCCTGCGTTTTTAGAACTGTGACCTTAAATGCCTACTTTCTGTAATCTGTTAAGGTCTTAACGACCATTCCACAGGTGCATGTTAATTAATTGATTATGGTTAATTGAACATGAAATGAAATTGAAAACATTGTTTAAACCCTGGCGGCACGGTGGTGTAGTGGTTAGCACTGTCGCCTTGCACCTCCAGGGTCTGGGTTCGGTTCCCCGGCCAGGCTCGATTCCCGTCTCTGTGTGCTTGGAGTTTGCATGTTCTCCCCGTGCTTGGTGGGTTTCCTCCGAGTACTCCGGTTTCCTCCCACAGTCCAAAGATATGCAGGTTAGGCTAATTGGCGTTCCCAAATTGCCCGTAGTGTGTGATTGGGTGTGTGAGTGTGTGTATGTGTGTGTGCCCTGCGATGGATTGGCACCCTGTCCAGGGTGTACCCCGCCTAGTGCCCGAAGTCTCCTGGGATAGACTCCAGGCCCCCTGCGATCCTGAACACAGGATTAAGTGGTATAGAAGATGAATGAATGAATGAATGAATGTTTAAACCCTTTACAATGAAGATCTGTAAAGTTATTTGGATTTGTACAACATTATTGTTGAAATACACAGTCCTGTTTACACTGTATACACGTTTCTTTTTTTGCTGAATATATATATATATATATATATATATATATATTTATATATATATATATATATATATATATATATATATATATATATATATAGAGAGAGAGAGAGAGAGAGAGAGAGAGAGAGAGAGAGAGATAGATAGATAGATAGATAGATAGATAGATAGATAGATAGATAGATATTTAAAGACTTTTTTTAAATATATATGTAAATCCTACAGCAGTGTTTTTCATTTTCATTCACCAAATACAAGATAATCTAGTAGAAAGTACAATTGGAAACTTCTTCATATTAATCATTAATAAATATATTATATATTAATATAGAATTTATATTAAATAAACTGCATATATATATAAGTTAATTAAATCCAACTTAAAGAATGCACTTGTTTTTACATTTTTACACGTATTTGCTACAATTCAAACTAGCGTTTGTCTTTCCATGTTAAAATTTCCTTTCCTTTACAAGTTTTTCCTCCATCTTTGTTTGTCAAACAGTTTATTTGACTTTTACTTGGAGTTGAGAATTTTAAAGTTGCTGTCACTTGCTGTTGTCTCTGAAATAGTGTCTGTGTCAGGCGTTTAAATAGAATAGCTTTTGTGCTAGTGTAAAAATGAGGGTAACTACAGATTCTTTTAAAACCTTACCAAAATTATGCAAAGATATTTGGATCACCTACATAAAAGAATAAAGTGCCAAGCAGATGGTAATTACACTTTGCTAAATGTCAGTAAAGCTTTTATCAGCAATCGCTCTAATGAGATCCGTGGGGAGCGTAAAGCATTTCATTTCTCGTGTATTTTACAAAGTTGTAACTTCTTGATCACTAAAGTCTGGCGATAATGATGTCGTCTGCACATTTAAGAGCAGTTCATATGACAGCATGTCTCGTGTGATGGGCTATACTTAAGCATCAACCAAACTCACAGGAGTAAAAAAGAGATAAATGGTTTCTATTTATATTGCCAGAATTCTCTCAGGCAAAGACTAATCTCCCTTTTCTATGCTAAAGCAATACACATTAGGATTTTATTTTGTGCTGTTTGTTTGGTGTACATGCCTTAACAATGTCTCCGAAAGCTGAATAATGCTTTTGTGATAAAACATTCTAATGATAAGATCTTTAATATATGGCTGAGGGCTTATTTGGGTCATTAACGCCCTGCTTTCAGGAGACATTGATACTGTAGTCCTCATTGTTTTAATGGTGTCATGCATCAATACATTCTTGGATGAGAGAAAATATTTTTCTTCATGGACTGTGACCTGACAATGCTAGCTCTGTGATTTATTTTGAACACTGCCATCTGGAAGGCTATAAGTGACCTGCAATATCTTGAAGTCATGACTTCATAAAGCACAAGTCATATATCAGCTATCAAGTGCAGGTTTGAGATCAGTTTAGTGCAAAATCTAAGGATGAAGGTATTTGGAATCAAAATGCAACTGCAAATCTGGACTTTTTTTTTTTTTATAGAACACTATTTTTATACACAGTAATTTAAGACATTTTAAATTAACATGTGGCATCACAGTGCCTTAGAGGTTAGCAATGTCGTCTTGCACATCCATGGTCAGGGTTCGATTCCGGTCTTGGACATTGGACAAATTCAATGGTCACCATTGGTCTCCAGGGGCCCTAGCTGGACTACAGGGGTACTTAGATGGATAGAAATTAAGATGTGGATTAAGTGTACCATACTGTATTTACAGTACACACTATACTGTATATACACCAAACACTGTATATCAGATAGATTATGTAATCAACATCTCTATTTCTTTTACAGAAGAAAAGTAGAGCATCTAATATTATTCAGAACACAGGGAAAGTTTCTAATACGGGCACCTAATTGAGATCTAATAAGTGCTGAGTGAACAGTTACCCCATTCTGGAGGAAATAGTTTTGAGTCATTTACAATTTACTATATTTTATTCCTTGAGAAGAACTTAAACTGCATCACTGGCTTCTGGACATCCGTTGGGATCAACTATAAGAAGGCGCGCATTAAATAAGTATTTATTTTCTGACGAAAGCTGTTTGACAATGAGTTCTTTGTTAGTTTTTAGAGCTCAAATACAGACCGCGACAAAATTTTTTGCACCCTGGACAACACTCAAGTCAGCCAAGTTTCAATTTACTTTATAACCCAGTCTGAGTTGCCTCTGTATAGCTACAGCTGAGGTTTTAATGAAACACAGACGGACTTCACCCAGCAGTGGGTCCATAATGAGTCATCCAGCATGCTGTCGTTCTGCCCTTTTCCAAAACTCACACAAAGGACAGAGATAAAGGGCAGGAACAAAAACATTACTCCCTCGTGTACATCTGTGTCACTCTGAAAAATCCTGGTTTTTAATGTCAAGCCTACTGGTAGGAATATCTGTTGCATTCACAGGAGTAAAGTTGATCCATCCCCTGGCTGAAGAGGACAAGCTACTCTATCATTTTACCTGTGTGAAGGTTATGTCGGGCTTGAGTTAATGAGATCGAGCATGTTCATTGAAATGACACACATCAAAGAAGGCCAAGAGAGGCCAAAAAGACAGCCAGAGGTATTGTTTCTTCACAGATTGCAGTCAGCAAAAGTGGGGAAGAAGTAAGAACAATTAGATAGGTAGATGCGTCAAAGAAGAAAAGCTTACGAAAAAGCACAATTGCATCTTTAGAACGTCTCTGTTCCACCCAGTGAATGTACAGCCGATATACCCAAAGCTGTCTTCAGTGTAAATAAACAATTAGGACTGCCATTTTTAGAATTAAACACCATGCCCACAACAATAAGCTATTTGAAAGAATTGCATGAAATTAGCCTTCCCTGAAAACGAACTAGAAAATGCAGCTCAACTTCCCCAAGCATCATTAGAGCTTAATATGTTGTCAAAACGATTAGCAAAATGGTTAAATTAAAAAGGCAAACTATGTCCATTAAAATCCCCTCAACCCAATTAAAATATTGCAGTGCATGCTTTTTAAACATTTAGCAGGTGATTGTTTTAACCGGAAAACAGGGTTCGTCTGTCAGGAGGTTACGGCATTGAAATTTTGACAAACCAATTAAGGCAAATAACCAATAATTTGGGTCGGTGTGCAGGGAGGTTGCATGTTCTCCTCATGCTCGGTGGGTTTTTTAGGTGAGAATTATAGCGTGATTCAAATAGCATGAATGTACATGTGAGTGCGTTTTTGTGTGTGCCCTGTGATGGTATGTTTACACTGGTTTAACACTAGAAGCGCCAAGCACCGGTCATTTGACCGCAATGGGGAAAAAAAATACTCCACACTCAATCAAATTCCAGGACCCTCCTTTCATGACTTTTCCTAGATCTGTGAGCTTAATCACCCAGCATGCTTAAATTTTCCTGCCTTTTCCAACCTGCAATTCTCATTTCTCTCAGCAGATGGCACAAGGGATCGCGCATACTATCTATGCGTCATTCAGTGCGTATATGTAACTATCTCAGGTTTCATTCCATATATGCAGTTTTTTATATACAGTGGTGTGAAAAACTATTTGCCCCCCTCCTGATTTCTTATTCTTTTGCATGTTTGTCACACAAAATGTTTCTGATCATCAAACACATTTAACTATTAGTCAAAGATAACACAAGTAAACACAAAATGCAGTTTTTAAATGAGGGGTTTTATTATTTAGGGAGAAAAAAAATCCAAACCTACATGGCCCTGTGTGAAAAAGTAATTGCCCCCTGAACCTAATAACTGGTTGGGCCACCCTTAGCAGCAATAACTGCAATCAAGCGTTTGCGATAACTTGCAACGAGTCTTTTACAGCGCTCTGGAGGAATTTTGGCCCACTCATCTTTGCAGAATTGTTGTAATTCAGCTTTATTTGAGGGTTTTCTAGCATGAACCGCCTTTTTAAGGTCATGCCACAACATCTCAATAGGATTCAGGTCAGGACTTTGACTAGGCCACTCCAAAGTCTTCATTTTGTTTTTCTTCAGCCATTCAGAGGTGGATTTGCTGGTGTGTTTTGGGTCATTGTCCTGCTGCAGCACCCAAGATCGCTTCAGCTTGAGTTGACGAACAGATGGCCGGACATTCTCCTTCAGGATTTTTTGGTAGACAGTAGAATTCATGGTTCCATCTATCACAGCAAGCCTTCCAGGTCCTGAAGCAGCAAAACAACCCCAGACCATCACACTACCACCACCATATTTTACCGTTGGTATGATGTTCTTTTTCTGAATCGCTGTGTTACTTTTACGCCAGATGTAACGGGACACGCACCTTCCAAAAAGTTAAACTTTTGTCTCGTCGGTCCACAAGGTATTTTCCCAAAAGTCTTGGCAATCATTGAGATGTTTTTTTTAGCAAAATTTAGACGAGCCTTAATGTTCTTTTTGCTTAAAAGTGGTTTGTGCCTTGGAAATCTGCCATGCAGGCCGTTTTTGCCCAGTCTCTTTCTTATGGTGGAGTCGTGAACACTGACCTTAATTGAGGCAAGTGAGGCCTGCAGTTCTTTAGATGTTGTCTTGGGGTCTTTTGTGGCCTCTCGGATGAGTCGTCTCTGCGCTCTTGGGGTAATTTTGGTCGGCCGGCCACTCCTGGGAAGGTTCACCACTGTTCCATGTTTTTGCCATTTGTGGATAATGGCTCTCACTGTGGTTCGCTGGAGTCCCAAAGCTTTAGAAATGACTTTATAACCTTTACCAGACTGATAGATCTCAATTACTTTTGTTCTCATTTGCTCCTGAATTTCTTTGGATCTTGGCATGATGTCTAGCTTTTGAGGTGCTTTTGGTCTACTTCTCTGTGTCAGGTAGCTCCTATTTAAGTGATTTCTTGATTGAAACAGGTGTGGCAGTAATCAGGCCTGGGGGTGACTACAGAAATTGAACTCAGGTGTGATAAACCACAGTTAAGTTATTTTTTAACAAGGGGGGGCAATCACTTTTTCACACAGGGCCATGTAGATTTGGAGTTTTTTTTCTCCCTTAATAACGTAAACCTTCATTTAAAAACTGCATTTTGTGTTCAATTATGTTATCTTTGACTAATAGTTAACGGTTTTTGATGAGCAGAAACATTTAAGTGTGACAAACATGCAAAAGAATAAGAAATCAGGAGGGGGGCACATAGTTTTTCACACCACTGTATATATATATATATATATATATATATGCTTCCGTGAGATATCGACAATTCGCCATGCATTCCCGCATTGATAATCAGCAATATTTTATAAGGAGATTTAGGGATTTAGCTCTACTTAATTTTATAACGTTTTATGAAAATTCATTAGTTCGTTAATTCTATTTGAAGCTTCTGAACTTCTCGGATGTTTTTTTTTAGTGTGACAGTGCTTTAGATTAGTTCTGAACACACTTCCATGAAATTATCACTAAAACAATGTAATGACCCCTCCAGGATATAAAGCTTTATTATTCCCACTGCGCAATGTGACGTCGTAGCGACGTCTTTTCCATGTCATTTTGGACGTCCAATTTCCGTCCATAGATGGGGTTGTTTTGTAACGCCAGGCGACGTCTAATTTTGACGTCGGTGGGACCGTCGTAGTGACGTCTTTTTCATGTCATTTTTGGACGTCCAATTTCCGTCCATTGATGGGGTTGTTTTGTAACGCCAGGCGACGTCTTTTTTCCGACGTCTAATGCTGACTACACCAAATTGCTTCGCCGGCTGATGGCGCTGTAGCTTGCCCCGGCACTTGCGCAGCGTCACCATTGGGCCCCGTGACCCGGTGCCGGGATCTTCAACTCGCCGCTCCGCTTTGATCGCGCTGCGTCGATCGCTATCGTGGAGATACGAGTTGCATTGATTGCTTCCCAATGCAAATGGCTGGAAGTACTTTACTCACCACAGCATGTACGGGAAACGCATTCATTCGAGAACCAAACCCAATACAGCCAATACCCAATATATATATAGTGGCGTGAGCGGGGCAGTGGCTGACGACCGACATGCTTTGCGGCGGGTTACTTCACCCTCTTGTGGAAATGTCTTTGGTCTAAGTCAGATTAGGTCAAATGTTGAACGTCAAGATGACGTCCAAGTTGGGTCATGGTTGGACGTCCAAATAGTGGACCTAGTTTGGACGTCAAAATGACGTAAAAAAAAAAATAAGCCAGGTTGTTGAACGTCAAAATGACGTCCTAGTTGGGTCATGGTTGGATGTCCAAATAGTGGCGCTAGTTTGGACGTCGAATAGACGTCCAGAATTGGTCATGGACCGACGGGCCCAATATAGACATGATCTGCACGTCTATCCGACGTCCAATGTTTAGTGGGTTGTGTTTGAATAAATCAGATCTACCACAGCTGAACAACTTCACTTTTCCGTTATGGTAACATAAGCACCTCGGATACCTGTCGCTGCTGCTGTGGAAATATTACGCTACTGATATTAAATATAGAATATTTATTGAAACAAAAACTAATACCATTATAAAATATATAACGTATTGAAACGTTTATAACTTATCGAAAATTATTCGATTAATTTACAAGATGGCGCGGCGCTTCTAGTGTTAAAGAGGACATCTATCTGTGCAAACCGCAGAATAAAAACCTCCATGTTTGTCCATTTAATATTTCATATTTACCCAATAAGGAAATATTACAAGAAGGACCTCACTGCTTTAATTTTCTCAAGTTATTAATGGTATTTTGTAAAAACGACTTTATCTTGCATTACTTTTACCACTATTTCTACTACAGCATTCAAATACGTACTATAAAGCTGAAACTATCATCATTGAAGGTGTTGGTAATTGTTCCTAAAATGGTGCCAATGATTTTAGGAATATTGTGATCTTTCTTGCTACACCTCTTGTGCAAGACCATTATGCAATGTGTGTTTACATAACATTGCTTTATAACATTCATTCATTCATTCGAGTACTGAAATGTAAAAATACCCTCTCTCAACCCTGTGTGGAGGATTAAATCGTTACACAAAGGGGAGGACGAATAGCGGTAATGTACTGTAGGGAGAATTTTAAATCAGAGTATAACCCCATGGAAGGGTGGGAGAGGAGGCGCTCACGTGTCATACTCACAGTGTGAGAGTGTGACGGCTGAGGATGACTCAGATGGATCAGGAGGGGGTTTCCCCTCATGCAGGGGACTTGATGACACACAATGTCACAAAACATTTTCTTAACCACAGCAACTGAACACACCTATGCAAAATGTTGCAGACATCCACTTACAATGTGGAGTTGTTTGTAAATACAAACAGAGAGAGAGAGAGAGAGAGAGAGAGAGAGCTTGTGCAGCTGTAAAGCATAGCATTTGACTGAATTTTCCAATAAAAATTTGCAGCATTAGTAGCTTTTCACTGTAGTACATATTTTAAACTATTTCCCTAAATATTAACACCCTTACTAAAGGGGAAAATTGGACTTGCATGTAGCATTATGCTGTTTTAATACATGGTGTATGTTTAATATTTTTGTACGCTTGTATCAGAATTTTTTGGCACCCTTAATATGTGATCAAATGTGAATACTATTGGGAAGGAGCAAAAAAGTTTCCCATTAAAATATTTTTCGAAGGTGCCAATGAACCATGAGTTTTAATGTAATCCTAATGTAAATTTATTAGAAGATGCATACACCAATCAGCCATAACATTAAAACCACTGTGAGCTGAACTAAATAAAAGTGATTATCTTGTTACAAGTTTTCAAAAGCAGTGAGACACTCTGGGCAATGTTCTGCTGGGAAACTTTGCGACCTGGCATTCATGTGGATGTTACTTTGACATGTACAGTAGAATGGAGAAAATAATTATTTGATTTCCCGTAGATATCAAAAGTTTGTCCACTCATAAAAGTTATAATTTTTATAATAGGTTTATTGTAAAAGGTAGAAATTATAAAAATCCAGAAAACGCACATGATGCAAAGGTTACCAAAGGTATAAACTGATTTGCATTTCAATAAGTAAAATAAGTATTTGATTCACGAGCAAAACATGACTTACAGTAGTACTTGGCAAGAACAGAGGTGAGAGGTTTCTTGTAGTTTGCTGCCTTGGTGGTATGTTTTGGTCATGGTCATGTTGGGAGACTCAGCCACAACTCATTGTACACTGACATAATACAGTATGCCTCACTTTTGAATACAAATAGCTTGTTCTCATCTTATTCTCTGTTCATGGGCAAACTTCATGCTCCTTCTTCAGAAGGGGGGGCCTTACAAAGCTGATAGATTTCAATCCATAGTGACGTACTTTGTTAACAATGGTTTATTTGGTGACTGTGGTCCCACCTGTCTTGAAATCATTCACAAGCCCCTCCAGTTGTAGTTCTTGGCTGATCCCTCTCTTTCATGATTATCCTTACCCCATGAGGTGAAATCTGGCATGGAGCTCCAGACCGAGGGCGACTAATGGTGACTGATTTATATTTCGTCCATTTGTGATTAATTGCACTAACAATTGTCTCCTTCTCACCAAGCTTTCTGCTGATGTTCTTAAATTCCAACCTTGTGCAGGTCTACAATCGTGTCTCTGATGTCCTTTGACATCTGTTTGGTCTTGCCCATGGTGGTTAGGTTGAAATGGAAAATAGATTCTGTGGACAGGTGGATTTTATACACAAAGTTATTGTTAGGAGCACCTTCTGATTTGGACTCCAAATTCTTGGAGAACCGATGGGATGTGGATAAATGATCTGCTTTTAAGGATAGTGCCAGATCCCACAGCCCAGCTTTAGAGACCTTGAGAAGTCTATGACTTGATGGATAAGAGATGTTTTGGGGCAGCACAATGGGAATCTCCTCAATAATAGACAGGTGGTTGGATTGGTGTAGTTTCTCTACCTAGCTGATAACAGAATATTTGAATTGTGTTTTAAATGGTATTATATATTCTGCATTTCCAACATGGCTTTTGTGAAGTGTTTTCCATAAAGTAGTTCTACTGTGGCACCTTACTGGCACATTCTGATTGCAGTAAATGAAGTAGTGAATGGTAATTGGATAAGCCTCCATGGAGAAAAAAACACAGTGACCCTGTCACATGAACCTCTTTTTCATGCACGCCTGGGCCTGTATGCAGTCTGGCTCACGGGACCACAGAGGAGCTGTGACGCACAAATTCAGTCTTTTCAATCTCCATCATGAGAATGAAGCTACAGTTTAATGAGCAAACATCAAACTTGTGACTTATGATTTCCATCCTGATCTGGTGTCTAGTACTAGTGCTAGTCTAGTGTCTGGTTAACACAGGGCTGTTGTTGGCCAGGAGTCAAGGACTGCTTGGAATTATACATGTGGCTTGTCTGCATTTAACCTGAACACAGGGCAGACAGCGGCGGATCATGTTTACACACTTTTTCCCATTAAAAGATTCATGGCAGTGGCTTTTGCTAAACTGAAGGCCACTGGGAGCTGTTTATCATCCAGTCTTAGTTGTACATCAAATTCTCACCTGAACTTTCCCATGAAAATGGGATAAATGAAAACTAATATGGATTTTCTTTTATATTATATAATTTTATAATTAGCCCTACTTCAATACAACTGGCTAATTAATTCCAACTTTACACCACAGTATGGAGAGTGTTTGATGATTATTCGGGAAAGTTTCAGTTAATTTTCTACAATCGCTTCTTAGACGATAGTTCTGGCTATAATTCAGTTCACAGGCTCATATTAATTAACTAACTTTAATTACCATTTCCATAATAACAACTCTCTTTCAGCCTCTTAGATGGCAGAAGCAAATCCACAATAATCCATTTTTTATTAAAAATGGTGTTATTTAACAAACATGATATTGAATTGTTGATATGCTGAAGTTTTCACATTTAAATGGATGGAGTTCTCCAGCTTCAGTTCTCTATACCACTCAAGAGGTTTTCCACAATGAGATGTTGAGATTGTCTCTAAGACAAGTTTAGTGTTTTCTTGGTAACTATGGTAACTGTGGCTTTTTTGTTGTTGTTGACTTTCTAAATGTAAGAATTATGAAAAAAATAGAGGCTGGAAGTGATGGAATGAATGAATGTGGGTGTGTGTGTGATAAATATTTTATAAACTGTATTTTGGTCACACAAGTGCTCCTGTTTTATTATATCAGGGTTCATCAAGTAACACTGTCATTGTTTCCTATGAGTTTCCTATGTCTGCACTCCCAATCATTTTTAGTATTTAAATAACACCCAAGAAGAACTCTATTGTGAAAGGTAAAGAAAATCATTTCAGCCATGTCATTAAGAAAATTAGCAAAAAAAAAAAAAAAAAAAAAGATAGATTACACATACTAGAAATTCTGTCGGTCAACCAATTACTTCAACAAAAACATTGCCAAATTTTCTAATTTAGAATTTCGGTAGATAACTACTAGCAAGATTGCTAACATTGAGTGGTTTGTAGCTCTTAGTAAGGTTTCGCTAATGTTTTTCAAATTAGCTTTTTCCATGATTTTACTGTTGGTGCAGGTTCAAAATTACAGTAAATGCTTTTATGCACTGCCTGGCCAGTAGAAAACGTCACAGTTTCAGTTGGGCCAAAATATTAGTCTGCATCAAAACTGTGCAATACATTATCAAAACTGGGACGAATAGTGGTGGCGCAAAGTGGTGGTGCATACTGTAGTGTCCACTGTATTAAATGTACAATAATGTACACACCTCGGGAGGCAGTGTTACAGTAGGTCAGGTCTAGGCTCAGCAACATTATGTGGCAATAAAACAAAGTCAGCTGATGACCTGAATGTACCTAGTGGCCGAGTGACCAGGTTATCAAATCTACTGAGTTTTTATTCCCTGATGGCATGGACATATTTCAGGACTCAAATTGTGAAAGTCTTTCAGGTTTAAGCTGAAAGTTTCACTTAATATACTTAATTTAGAAATCAGCACTAAGGTTTTATTTTTTATAGCTTGTTGGACATCCATGATAGTCTTAGAACATCTGATCCTACTACAGATAGTTAAAATTGTTTTAGTTTTAGACCTTTTTAATTTTTTAATCCTGGATTCTGCATGTACATATTGCAAGGTGAGCAAAAGCATGGTGTGAGTGATTGTGTGTGAGTGTGAGTGAGTGAATGAGCACAGCCCAGTACAGACCCAGTTAAATACCACAAAGCAAACCTAGATAGAATACACTGTGGGGCACGATCACTGTAGCATTACAGTCAGAAAAAAATTTGCAGGAGATTATGCTGAGATCTTACTTTCTAAATAAGTTTAATCTGTTCTACATATCTGGTAGTCATTTTACATGATAAACTCAACAATAAAATACAGACATGCAAGGGTTTTCAGATCATCTGGACTTTTGACTGGACTTTTGACTATGCAGGATAAGAAAGCATAGTTATGAGAGTAAAACTCCCTTTATTTTTCTATATAACCTCCTGCTACGTGAATGCACTTATTATAGTATTTCACTAGTGATTGGTTCCCAGAGTAAAAAGGTCTCAGTATACGACAGCCATGATCAGACTGCCTGCTTCACAGGACTGTGCGAGTGGTGTTTGTGAATGATTGGCTGTACAGTTACCACAGACTAATGCTTCTTTTCTGCAAGTTGGTGACAAGTTGTCCATAGATTTTCAAGGATCAGGTGTTGAACGCTGAATGCTCACAACAAGAACGACTGGGCTCTGCGCCATGTCAGCTGGGATCATCATTCAATGTCTTTCTTTAAAATGTTTCCACCATGCAAATGTTTTACTGCGGCTAAGAGTCTCATCACTGTAGCATGATTGAAGTCTTCTGTAAATGTCAATCTGTTTTATGTCTTCATTCATAAGAAATGACTTCATACAAATCATATAATACAAATGCACACTTGAATTGTACGGTGATTGACAGAAGTTAAATATAGGCCTTTTGCCTCCTTTTATTATTTAAAGGAAAAACTGTTTAATTGACAAAGTAATTTCCTATTTGGCTCAATGCAGCATAAAGCTGAACATTGCAGTAATATTCAACCCGAACAAACACCCTGATTTTACCACAAATCTAGCTGTGTGCTCTGCTCATGAATACAAAGCAGCAGACCGGCCATGAATGGCTGAATTGGATAGGTACCATAAACCATAAAACCCTAATAAGGCATAAAATTTTATATCGGGCCAGACCATAAATTGGACCCACACACATTCTGATGGAGTCTGTGCACTCAATGCTATTCATCTAGGCTTTGGGTCCCATAGAAAAGCTATTAACACAGGTCAATCACCGGAGGTGTTTGAATCTATACTTTATGTAATTAATTTAATAGGCAACATTTATTTCATATGATACAAGTGCATGGTTGTTGGTGTAATGTCAACCAGAATGGAAAATTGAGCCGATTATGACAGACATGAGAGTTTTATGCACCTATGACATCTTACTTCATATTTCATATGATACAAGTGCATGATTGTTGGTGTAATGTCAATTAGAATGGAAAGATGAGCCTGTTATGACAGACATACAGTAAGAGTTTTATGCATCTATGACATCTTACTTCATATTATTGTTTCAGGTACAGTAAGTTCTTTATCTTTGTCAGGGTCAGGGAAGATAAGTGAAAAGAGTCTATGCTTGGACAACTAGAAACAAGGTGGGCAAATGCACCCTGAATGGGATGGCACTCAATCACCACAGGGCATCACAGGGGTAATTTATTGTGTCCACCTATTGCCAAAGGGAAGTGGAATCAGAAGGGAAAACCAAAGGAAACATGAACACACTGAAAACATGTGAAAGTCCACAAAGAGAGTAACCTGAGATTGGGATCGAACTGGGGAACCCATAGCTGTGAGACTAGTAATACTAATTCCAGTATTCATCAATGACCCCCATGCCTATTTACCTCTCTTTCCAAAACTGGTCTTTACATCCTGATACTTAACTGAGTGGTTTGAATGAGAATTGTGTTTAAACCAAGTACATTAATTGGCCTGTCCTTTTACAGCAATAAATTAGGTCAGTAACTTTGTTAAGATAATTATGTTACCGTGAAGGACAACTGAGTTCTGACATTACCTGTAGAACATAACTACATCAGGGATGATTTACTGTAAGATAATATTATGTAATTATGATTAAAGGCAATTTCCTGCTTATTCCTGGAACAAGCTTTATTATCCAAGACAGCATGACATAAACTAGCTTTAATACACACTCTTGCTAACATTACACAGCATGTAATAAATCAGAACTATGTATAAACTTTTTCCTGGCATGCCTTTTTATTTTCAAGAATATTATAGAAGGATCATTCATTTGCTGTAGTCAGAAAATCCATCTTTGTGTTTAAAGGCATAGTCCATCATGTACAACGAGTCAGCTCGTCTAATGGAAAATGTGGAGCTTTGTGAAATGAGTTCTCTGAAGTTCGAATTGTGTCTCGACTGTTAGGTTCAAGAGGGTAATAAACCTTTGCAGGGGCATGAGGGGCAGTGTCATTTTGATTTAAAATCCACATCATCCTCAACGGAAAGTTCAATAAGGAAGCATGAGATATGAGATAACTGGGCCAATATAACCAACTTTTTCCATATTTTAAATGACAGCAATTACATATTTAGCATTATTTAAACATTAATAGAGGGGCAGGGGTAGCTAGGTGGTTAAGCCGTTAGACTGCTGATTGAGAGGTTCTCAGTTCGAGCCTTGATGCTGAAACTGTTGGACCCTTGAGCAAGGTCCTTCACGCCCAAAGAGTAAAGATATAATCAGGCATCAAGCTGGCAACCAGACCCCATAAGGAACTGCTACAGAGATTCTGGATATATCTCCAGGGTGGGGAATTCCTGTTGCAAAATGTGCCAGATTAGATTAACCTAAACTGTTATTGTACATATTTGAAGCTAAGTTTAATCAGATTAGATTAAACTTTGTCGTTCTGCAAAGTACATATATGAAGCCAATGAAATGCAGACAGTGGTGCAAGTTGCATTTCTTCCACTCAGAAATCATGGGGGTGCTAACTTTTTTTTATGGATATATCTGAAAATAAACATTTTCTACCCACGTTTATACTTTCATGCAGAGACACTGCTTCTCAGCTGCTTGGGGCCCCAGACCAGTAGGGCTGACAAACTTATTTATTATACTGTATATAATAGAATTCTGATGTATGCTAGTTGGAGAGGCCCCATGCAACGTTTTGCCTAGGGCCCCAAACAAACATTTAGACTGATCAAACAAAACCCTTAAATTCAGCACTCAAATGCTACTTAAATCACAGACCCATTTCTTGAATGCTGTCTCTAACACCTACAAAATTTTTCATTTTATTATCCAGAATTGTTATCTAAAGGGGAACAACTATTTGGACTTGTGTCAACAGCTGCTTCAGATTGGTAATATTAGTCTTTGACAATATAAACCATACTGTTTTAAGGGACAGTCTTGAAGCGTGGCTTATTTGGTGGTTACTAATGCTGCCACTGTGTGCTTTTTTCTCCTAATGTTTCATGCATGATACTGTATACACCTAAGGATCTAGATGCATCTTCACAAAAATTCTAGCCCCTGCTGAATTAATATATCTTTTGTTGCCTTGCACCATTTGGAAACCCTTTCCATTTGAACATGTTTGGAAAGGTCACTTTAGTTTATTCTTTTTCATGACCAACCAGAGGTTGGCCTTCCCCTAAATCATGAGGAGCCAGTGTGGCAGAAATAAGCAGTAAAGTGCGATGAAGCTCCGAGTGTATCTGGGAGAACAGGCACACTGGGCCAGTTGGCACGTATGCCAAAGCTGTGGCTCTGTTCACAGCTCCTGGGTAGCTGCTGGTGCTGCTTATGCCTGAGCCTTTTTTCTCTATTTCTCCATGTAATACCTATTCCCTGGACTGTATAACTAAACATCCATGGTGAATGCATTTGCAATCCCTAATTTGTACTATTCTACCAATTTACCAGTTGTTAACAAGGGCTTTCCTTGTCGATATATTAAATATCTCTTTGCCCAACCCTTGGCTCAAAACTCTCTAGGAATTACCAAAGACAGCACAAGGTCACACATGTATAAACATGCTGCTAGGCAGACTTCTCAAAAAAAGTGTACAGTACTGTCAGTGCCAGCTCCACACTGTTCAATCATCTGATACTATGTTTAACCTCACATAATCCACTGTATTTCCCTTCACTCTCTAAAAGGAAACGTCAAATAGAGTCCTTGAGACTTGATCGCAAGAGAGAGTCAACCCCTGAGTGAGCACAACAAACACCTGCCCCTTGATGAGAAATGACCTTGGGTAAGAGAATGTGACAGCTGGGGCCATTTAATTTAATTTATTTATTTTCCCAACTTGTGCTTTTGTCATCTTCTAATGGTATTACTTGGCTGTCTTCTTTTTAGATGAACATATTGATAGTATGTACTGAAAGTTAGTGCATTTATCTGACATTCTTTTTGCCACATATTGTATGATCTTCCATTATCTGGTATCAGTGATTAATTGTTGGTAGATAGTACTTACTCTGCTTGTATTCTGATCACTGGGTCAAATCTCCACATAATCAGATTTTGTGGTTCTGTAACTCATTTCATCTTCATCCCTTAGAATTACCAATGATGGCATCTGGGAAGAGCATTAATCCACTGCTTATGGATTTAAAAATGTTTTCCTTTCCTTGTGATTCAAGAATAGATTCTGGTGTCCTTGCTTTTTTGCAACTACGCATGTTAAACAGTGAAATTATTTAAAATAATAATAATTGTTCTAGACAAAAGCCATAGTTTTTAAGTGTTTTGTGGTTTACATAAGTAGAAAATCTTAAAACCCTTTGCTGTTATTACACCCAAAACACAAATATGCACAACAACAGAGAACAAATGATAATGTTAGCTTAAAGTAAAGTTTGGGAGGAGGTCCAATCCAGGTAATTTTCCTCATATAGCTAAATTAAATAGAAAACATTTTTGGAGAAAGATCCTCCCTGAAGTGCCACCTTCAAAGTTAAGTTCCTATATAACCTCCTACAGCATACAGTATATCATCTCTTCCTTTCTCTGCTATTGAAGTTTGCATGCTCAACGCCTACCAGTAAACTATACCAAAGATTCTTAGATATACAAACATTCTTTAGTGGGAGGCTTTATATTGAAAGCAAAGCAAAAGCATTCCAGCAAGACCCTGAAGCAAATTCTCCAATGTGTACAGTTCCGCAATCCCCTTAAGCTGAGGACAATGATTTCCAATCCAAAACCTAGACGTGAAATGAAAATATTAAAAGCATGTAATGTAAAGTCTAAGTACGATTCCCATTGAGTCAGTGCTTGCTCCCATATTTTATTTTATTGCTTTATGAATGGACCATACATTGAATACATTCAAGTCCCTATGTACAGTATGCATAAATATAAAAACTCACTGCTTGGCTAGCTGTAAGTGCTTCATTGATAAGGGTACAGTCAGAGGGAAAATTTGCATCACTGACATGCTTACATCATGGGTGTTTAGTCTTCAATGAAGCAAAAGGGGGAATGTTAAACCGCTCACTAAAAGTTGCCTTTTAAAGCAAAACAACTGCTGTAACTCAAATGGTCAAAATTAGCCTCTCTATTACCTCAATCTATTAGGCAGCTTACTCAAGCAGTAACAAAATGCCAATGTCTGACAGCATTTCAATAAACGAGATTTCTGCAAAAAGTAAATAAATATAAGCAACATGCCTTGTACTGGCTAATTGAAATACAAAGCTAAAATGGAAAAACAGTCTCTTGACATGATTGTCACGAGTATGATGTAGTCAGAGCACATCCCCATGTGGAGTGGAATGCTAAATATGAGATGGGCTGACAATAAGGGAAACATGCTGTAACCATAGGAGCTTGACAAAATACCAGGCTAAAAAAAATGCCCTAGATTATCCGTCATTATTCTGGAACTTCCTTCATGTTGGGTGCTGAACTAAATTTAGAATTTAGAAAGGGTTCCCTGTATAATTAAGTTACTATACATAGTAAAGCCTTGTCTGAAAATATAACAATCATAACTGTAAATTCATCAGTAAATGTTTAAAGCATGTATTAGAACATTTATTGTTTAACAGAATTTCAAGAACTTACCATTTGGAAGCTTGTGGTTGTTTTCAACTAGCCAAGCAAAAAGGTTGGCAAACTTACAATTGCACACCCAAGGGTTCCCCTCTAACCTGACGACCCGCAGAGAAGGCAGCTGGCTCAGCGCACCAACCTGAAGACTGGAAAGGGCATTTCGCTCCAGTTCAAGTTCTCGTAGTGAGGTCAAGCCCCTGAAGGCGTCCTCGTTGACCATACTCAGGTGAGGGTTGTTTCCCAAACGCAATTTGATGAGGCTCCGGGACTCGCCAAATGTTCCTTTTGGTATCTCAGTTAGGTTGTTGCTGCCCAAGTCTAAGAAAACTAGCCTGGAGGAGGTGCTCAAGGTTCCCGGCTCAATGTGAGAGAGTGAATTGTTCCTGAGATCCAGATACACTAGGTCACTGTAGAGCACGAGAAAGTCAGAAGGAATGCGCGGGATCCAGTTGTTGGACAGCAGCAACCTGCGCACATCCAACGGAATCTCGTCTGGGAGGCGAATAAGTCCTCGACCACTACAATCCACCGTGTGAGGGTCCGGGCACTTGCAGGTGGCTGGACAGGTTTCCCCTCGTATCAGCAAGGCAAATGAGATAAAGGCAAGGAGAGGATGGACCCGGCAGACACATGGCAACATGGTCAAGTGGGTGTGAAGATTGAGAAGGGAATAGAGGGTAAGGGGAAACTGTGGAGAAAGGGAAGGGTCAGGGTCAAAGGACAGGAATTTAGGAGAGGGAAGGGGAAGGGGAAAGCCCAAGCAGAGAAAGGAATCAGAGCCTGCATGGAAGCATCCTGCTGTCCAGGCGATGAAATGTTAATAAAGGTCTTGCATGTGAGAGATGTGCTGGCTGTTTTTCCAAGAGACCATAGAGGAAGCAGCTGTAGAGAGAATACTAGACTACTGGCTTTGATGAGTGAAGGGAGGGGAGAAACTGTGGGAGGGAGAGATAGAGCGAAAGCAAGAAAAAGAAAGGGGAGGGGAAGTGAACAGAGTGTAGTATAAGGGGAATTTTAAGGCAAGCCAAGAGGTAAATAAAAGGGTTCTTTTCATCGTTCTTTCCCTCATTTAGCCTCCTTCGATCATGCATGACAGGCACAAAAGGATCCAGCTCATGTTTTCAGCTTCAAATCACTCAGTCCTTCCATTTGTCACCCAGCATCATTCCACAGGATTTATCGAGCACCTATCAATGTGCGCGTAAGCACCTCAGAGCCAAGCGTCACGAAACAGTCACGATCCTAACCTGAGAATTCCCCCAGTCGCATGCTGTACCTTTCACTCAGTCTTCTGTGTGGTGAGAATTGAGTTTCAGCCAATAATTTTCAAGATGGTTTTGCAGTTCCGTTGCTATGGTGCATCCAAAAAGAAATCCTCTGCATGCAGATGACACTTGTAGAAATCGATGTGCTGCTCAACTGCTGTGTGCTTTTGTTTCACTGCCCTCCTCTCCACGGTTATGATAACTGCATGAGGGAAGCATGCAGTCAACATGTGATGTCACTTCCTCACAAAAGGACATGCCAGTCATTTTCTTTCAAAAGATTCCTTAATGCATGGACATTTCATTTTTACATTGCTTTGTATTATTGTACTGTATTTTAAACACTATAAGCCAAAAAAAATAATAATAATAGGAGAGTGACCACCTTAATTTCTTCCAGTTATTCATTATGAAAAATGTAAATAATAATTTTTTTAAACCATTAATCCAGCCATGCTGCTCTGCTAATGTTGTAAGCAAATGTTTCTTTTAAAGTAATGTTTTTTAAAGCACTTACATGAAAACATTTTAAATACTTTGTTGACATTGCCGTCCTATGAGTTAACATAAACATCATATTATAATTATTCATATAGTAAATCTTTAAATGTGAAATCTGTGCATTATGCTTATTTCACTTGATGTGTATTTGGTTCAGGCTCTAGATTTTAAGAAAGACAATTGTTTAATACTATAAATTATACTATTTCCATTGCCTCAGCAAATAACTTAAATCATCATTCCATTGTCCAAATAAATAAATAAAATGTAAGAAATTAAGTGGATTTGTTACAACAAATCTTCCTAAGCTGTGATTGGTTGTGTGAATGTTTAGTGCTGTGCAAAATTCTTGAAATCCCCTGTTTTCTTCATATTTCGCTTCCAAAGAGCCAGACATTATTGTATTTATTTATTTATATATTATATTTTTTGTAGTCTTGAGGAATAGGACTCTAGGGCTGGCATTCACAAAGCTTCTAAAGCCCAAAAGTTGCTCCTAGTGATGAATTTCTAAGTAAATTCATAGAATTATGACATTTTCTCAGAGTTTCCCCCTAAAATTACCTACCTGAGCAAAGATAAAAATGATTCACGAAACATCTTAGCCCTAAAAACAGCTCCTTTGTTAAAAGTAGTGAGGAGGACTGTAAAGATGCTTAAGAGAATAGTTCTATAGCTGAGGACAGAATGGTGGAAAAAAGAAATATTCCCCAAACACTAAGCGTACAGTGTAAAAAAAAAAAAAAAAAAAAAAAATCTGACCTAGGGTTTACTTTAAAAAATTATAGCAACAAAGTGACACCTAACATATTTAAGTAGACTTTACTAATATAATAATGAGTAGGAAACATAGAATAAATTATTTAAATGTAAGACAAAATATATATTTAATTATAAATTTAATCAAGTCTTGTATTGTGTAGGATTTAATATTACCTGTCGAAAATATAATGTATTGAGCATAATTTTTTTAAGCTAAATTAAATCATTTTAAGGAAAACAGTTTTACATTTACTAAAAATAATGTTACATTCAATTAATATCTGAGAGAAACCTGGAAGAGATTGATTTATTTTTATTGAATATTTGAGAGAAATGGAATAACATTAATTAAATATTTAAGTGAACCTGATTTACTTTTACAGATAAATCTTCATCTGCACCTAAATATAGTTAAATTATAAATCTAATCTACTCAACAATATTGGATTTCACTTCATTTAAACAATTTAAATATTTCTAAGTTACTTAAATGCTTGTGCTGGTTAACATAAAAACAACATGAATAACATTTAACATTTGTAACATTGACATTTATTTGCACACGATAAACATTGTCCAACATTTTTTTAAGTGCAGCATCAGAAGCTGGTAAAATGGACAGTAACTGTATACTTTGTGTATGAAAAAAGAATAAACTGCCAACAATTAATGTTTCATCTGAAACATCAAAAGTTTTTATTTTAACATTATGAGACTGTTATAAAGGTGGGTCATATTCATCATAAAGAAACATACAATATTCAGTTACTACACGTGTCCCCTTTAATTTAATAGTTTATATTGAGCTCAATTTAAAACACAAAAGGTAAATCTTTAAGTTAATTCCTCACCTCTAGAGCAACAGTTAACTGCTGCAGTTAGACACTCAGTGTCAAGGTCAGCTAATCACTTGTTAAAGTGGGGGAGGGGAAGCTAACGCTAACACTCCGAAACATTGCCTAGCCAGACTGCCTCTTATAAAGAATATTATATACTATATAACACAAGCCTGACTTTTAGGCAAATAAAAACAGAGCAGACTGAGTGGAAATCTTTGCTTTAGAACAGACTGAGAGGAAATAGCTTAACTGAATTTAACCAACTGTCTGTAAAAAAAAAAATTTAACTGCTACAAAATTATTTGTACATTCATATTACTAACTAAACAAATCTCACATTAAGAAAAATGCAGATCCTGCAGCATGTGGCACCTTGTCTGGATGTAAAAACTTAGGCGGAAGTTGCATGGCAGTAGAACCTAGTCTCTCTAAATGAGTAAAATTTACAAAAATTTTTTTATTTTGACCAGAAAAATTCGGTCAAAAAAATTTATTTTGTCCAGAAAAATGTAATTAAAATTTCCCCATTTTTTTTCTCCGCTGATTTTAAACGGAATTTTTTTTTAATGGAATTAATAAATAATCAGCATTTGTTTAAATCAGCTTAATTTGACTCCAGAATGCAAAATAAATAAATAAATAAATAAAATAAATTTTATTATGTACTTGTTACTAATATTAATTTAACAATTGTTAATTAAGCCCAGTCCCACTTTTTATAGTATAAAGGTAATCTGTAGTAGACACATTTTCGACATTTGGCTGCTTTAATTAACTTTAAGATTTTTAATCTATACCAGAAACTTTGCATTAAATAGCCTGTAGTCATGATTATACAATTTCTTTATAAACAAACATTATGATTTCACTGTCTATTCTATTATAAAATATTCTATTTTCACAAAGAGCCCATTTTAAAACCTTTACAGATTTTTTATCAACCAATCATAGTCCTTGAATTGCTGCGTCATCGCTAGCAACAGCGTCAACCACACCTTCTAGGTGTGGTTTTATAAAGGTTTTTGTACTTTCCTTCTTCAGAGTTGCTCTAAGAAGTTTCCTAAATCACAGACTCCCTGCTAGAACTTTTTAAGCTAAGATAGAAGCTCTCTGAGAGAATTAAAAAGAAGCTTTGTGGGTTTCTGAAGGACTTTTGGCTTAAATTTTCAGTCCAGTCCCTGTATCTGACCAGTTTCAGGGTAATGTTTTTTCATTTGTTAAGCCACACAGTAACCTATGAATCATTCATTCATTCATCTTCTATACCGCTTTATCCTGTATTTAGGGTCGCGGGGACCTGGAGCCTATCCCAGGAGACTCTGGGCACGAGGCAGGGTACACCATGGACAGCGTGCCAATCCATCGCAGAGGACACACACACACATTCACACACTATGGTCAATTTGGGAACGCCAATTAGCCTAATCTGCATATCTTTGGACTGTGGGAGGAAACCGGAGTACCCGGATGAAACCCACCAAGCACGGGGAGAACATGCAAACTCCATTCACACAGAGACGGGAATAGAGCCTGGCCGGGAATCGAATCCGGACCCTGGAGGTGCAAGGCGACAGTGCTAACCACTACACCACCGTGCCGCCACCTACTGTATGAATCAATGAAGCATAAAAAATCCTCAAACTTAAAGCATAAACCAGTGAGAAACAGGTTGATGACTGATGATCAGGATAGTGATTAGTGATACTGAATACAGTATTATTTCAGTTTCAGTTTCCGTTAAAGTGAGGTATGCATAATACTGTAGGTTGCCTTTAAGTAAAAAAAAAAAAAAAAATATATATATATATATATATATATATATATATATATATAAAATGCAGCAATCACTGAAAAATTTATTTACATAAAAATAGCTATAAAAATCAGCAGGGCAAGAACACAAATCACAAAAATAAGGATTTGAATAATATACTTACCAACCAATTGAATAGCAACAGAAATCCATTCAGATACAGGCAAGTAATTCAGTTAAAGGTTCATGTCAATCATTAAAATAGGTAACACACACACACACACAGACACACACACAAAGATAAACCGAGTAAATACAAAGTGCAGGTTTTAAATAATCATTTCATTTATTTAGGAAAAAAAGCTGCCCAAACCTACCTGTCCCTACAGTATATGTGAAAAAGTAATCGTTCTCTATGCTAAATCATGAATGAACTGTGAGTTTTGGAAAGCTGAGTTAAATTTCACTTGCCATACCCAGCCCTGATTACTGTCAGACCTATTGAATAAAATAAAAAAATTATAATAAGTAGATAAATAAATAATTAAATAAAAGTGAAGCATGCAACAAAAAAAAACATTTATTAAGTGATCTAAGGAATTTCAAGAACAGATGAAAACAAAAGTAATTGCCATACTGTATCAGTCTGGAAAAAGTTAACAAGCCATTTCTAAGGCTTTGGTGACTAACCATTTTAAGAGCCGTGGAGAAATGGAAAAAATTTGGAACCATGGTGAGCCTTCCTAGGAGCACAACGACAACTCATCCAGGAGCTCATAAAAGAATGCAGAACATCACCTAAAGAACCGCAGGCCTCATTTACTTCAGAATTCCTCCACAGTGATGTAAAGGTTATCCAAAACACTTGATTGCTGATGTTGCTGTCAACCTTGGTACTTTTTCACATAGGGCCAGGCAGGTACGGACAGTTTTTTCCCCTTAATAAAAGAAAATAATTTGTTAAAACCATATGTACTCTGGTTATCTTTAAAATATGTTTATTTATTTCAATCATTTAAATGTGACAAATAGGCAAAAAAAAAAAAAAAAAAAAATTGGGGGAAGGGATAATACCTTTTTGTGGTACGGTGGCTTAGTGGTCAGTACGGTTACCTTGGACCTCAAGGATCCAGGTTCAATTCTTGCCTCAGTTGAGTTTGCATGTTCTCCCAGTGTCTATGGGTTTCCTCCTGCATTCCAAAGAAATGCAGATTAGGCTAATTGGTGTTCCCAAATTGCCTGTAGTGTATAAGTGTGTGTACTGTACTGTATGTGTGTTCCATGTGATGAATTAGCACCCTGTCCATGGTGTACCCCATCTCATGCCGATAGGCTCCTGGCCCCCTGCGTCCCTGTATACACTCACCAAAACTAATCTGTCCAAGAATACAAAGATGTTTTTCAAATCTTTAATTGTCTTTTGTCGGGTTTCGATAAGTAAATTGTGCACTTCATTCTTTCAGCTTGTTCAGGTTTAATCAGCTGTTTCCGTCACTTAATCCTCTTTAGTCTGATCCTGAATTTAAATGTTGAAGACGCAAATGGAATTAAAGAAACAGACCGATGTGGTGGAGCGAGTCAGAGGAGGACAAGTGTAGTAGATTGAATTGAAAAGGTAATGTCTATGGCTTTAATGGGGAAAGCTGGCATGAGCAGACCAGCTAATAGGTTATGACCTAGACTGGCCTGGAATGATTCAGTTACATAGAGGACCTGAAAAATACCATTAAAAAATGACAACATTGGGACTGGGTGCAGTAAATCATCGCAGTCAGATTTGTTTACAGGGAGCTCATATCTGGTCCCTTGTGTGCTTCATTAGCCATAAATCAGTTTTGACATGTTGGGAAATATGTAATGTTGGGACAGTATATGATTTATGCAGTTCAACCCAAAAGTTTGCATCTGTACTCATTTCTGAAAAAAAAAAAACTACAGATTTTTAAAACATACTGTACAGGTCAGATATCAAAACAATGAAAAGTTTACATCCCCTAGTTAATTTATTTAAACAGATTTTCAACACAATGATTTCAAAAGAAAAATACTTCAAAGAGGCTCAATGTCTTCAGTGAAACAGATCGCTGAAAAAAAATTTTTTTTTTACTCTTTATTTATTTATTTATTTTTTGCTACTGCAATTGAATGAAGAAATTACTTCAGTGAATGAATACATTTTTGTTTGTTCTATAATAATAATAAGTAAAGGTGCAAAAGCAGTTGACCCTAACCATAACGTATTTTAAAATCAAAATCTAAAAAGAGGAAAGATACTTCTTATATTGCATCTAAAAAGGTACATTAACAGCATTTTGGAGGAAAGAGTAATTTCTATAGTTGGTAAGAACAGATATAGAGCACATATGCAGAGGTGGAAAGAGTAATAAAATTTTGTACTCAAGTACAAGTACTGTTACTTCAGTGAAATTTTACTTAAGTACAAGTAAAGTTACCCTTATAAAAATCTACTCAAATAAAAGTAAAAAGTAGCTCATTAAAAAATTTACTCAGAGTAAAAGTTACAGAGTTACTTTTTTATATTAATTTTTTTAACAGTGGGGGTGATTCTTTTGCAGAATTGTTTTGCCCTTGGGTGTTTCCATGTTCACTCTTATATTAACAGATTATTGTTTGTGTTTAAATGTTTGCTGTGGGTGTCGATTGTATATTGATCTGGCTCTGCTTTTTTTTTTTTGTTAAATATCAAAAAAAAAAAAACACACACAGCGGGGGTGGGATGAGGCATTCTAGCGTAGTTCAAAAAAAGATGAGCAGATATAAATATTAAACTAGTTGTGTTTAACTGAAGGAACACCTTTGCATAATAAAGCTGTTGTCTTTGTTGTGCTTGAAAATCAAAGTGGTCACTTAAATATGGTGTTACGTCCCAGTCTAGGGCCATACAGCAAAAGAATGGTTCAGGGTTCTATTTTAAACTGTATGGAAATGGTGGAACTAGATCCAATCATTAACTGATGAAATAATGAGGTTTGTATACACACACACACACACACACACCAGGAGGAGGATCAGATTCAGGATGGACCCAGGCCAAAATAACAAACAAAATGGTATTTATATTTAGTAGGTAGATTACCTGCAAAAAGAAACAACAACAAAAAAAAACCCAGAAACAAAAATACAGGTACCTTCCCGGACTCCCTAAACCAAAAACAATGAAATTATCTACAAATATATACAAAGACCAACCAAACCAAAGGGACAAAGCAATAATCAAAGTCAATTGGAGGCAAAAAGTCAAAACCGGAATACACAACCAAATGTCAAAACGCCAAAATCACAACCTCTTTCATCTTTTCTGCGTCTCTCCGGTTTATATTGTATACTGTATGTGGTCGCGCTAGTCGATGACGTCACTCAGGGCGGAAGCGACCGTGTGGAAGGTCAGGTAGATGCCGATGTCAGAAAACCTGGAGTGGAGTCTGGAGCGGCGCGCGACCAGGACATGATACACACACGCGGCGCAACGGAGCATTTATACACAGCGTAATATTTTCATTATTTTTGCATTTTCATTCATTTATTTTTTACTCAGTAGCGAATATGATTTAAAATGTAGCGAATTACAATACTTCAAACAAAACGTACTTAAGTAAAAGTAAAATTACAGATTTTTAAAACTACTTTAAAAAGTAGAAATACACAAAAAAGCTACTCAATTACAGTAACGCGAGTAAATGTAATTCGTTACTTTCCACCTCTGCACATATGGTACAATAACCAGTGGCAGAAAACTTACTGACTGATACAAAGGACTCGCGCTGGAGATTCCGTTGATAAAAGTTAAAGATTTCCTTATAGAAATTTTTTTGACTTGAATGCCCCTCGTATTGTTGCATAGCCCAACAAAAAACTGTAAGATTACAGTGTTCTAATTTTCTATACAAACTTGTCTAAAGCTGTGGCTACTTTACAATGATAAATGGGGAGTCCAGGGCAAAAAGAAAGCCATGAAAGTGTATCTAGAGCAGTGCATCTGCCTTCCATAATTGTGTGGTTTCCCCAAGGTCCAGGTCTCTGTTGTTGCTCCATAGATAACTGTGTGAGTATAAAATTAAGTCTACTGCACTTTCATCCCAAAAGACTGCAGCCTGGTGCAGGAATGTAAACCATTGAAGAAACCCTTAAATTAGCCTCAGAACACGGTCTTATTAACATGCAAATGTTAACTCCAATTACCTTTGCACCAAAAACAAACAAGGAGAAATAAACTTGCATTAAATAAATGAGTGCTGCATTCATATTTCATGGAGATACTGCATTGTAACAGGATAGTCAAAGTCTTCAAGCACATTTCAAAGTCAAATTTATATATTTAAATTATTCCTTGAATTATTACTTGAATATTGTAACTGCATTAATTATCCAATCAAAGCCTCTTAAGTAGTTGTGTATTTAATCCAGAGAACAATCTGCTGTGTAATTTATGACTTGCACTTTAAATTACCATCTTTAGCTGTAAAATCCATACATCCATGTAGAAACCTCTGTAGTCCAACTAAGAATCGTGGGAGGCCATTGGTGACCATTGCATTTATTCCCATTTGCATGACCATGGTAAGACCTTCAGTGAATGTTCACACACTTGGGGCAATGCCAATTATCTATCGCAAGGCAACAGTGCTAACCACTATACCACCATGCTGCTTTAGCTGTAAAATATCATAAATTAAATCCTTTTAAGTCAATGTTGGATACTCTACTCTGATTAATCATACTGTAAGGTCTTGCTAAATTTTCCTTAACAGCAACTACAATATTAATGCATCTTTAAAACCAATCAAGTTTATATTAGCATGAACATTTTAACATGGTTTACCTGATGAGCAATTCACTTTTATAAACCATACTCAATTTACTAAATTTAGCCAAACAAACTTTAATAATTAATTTAACAAAAATGTACAATTGTTGACAATGGTTGTAAAGGTCAACCATATTCTATTTACATGATAAACTTTAAAGCGATGCCTTTAGAAAACTGACAATAAATTAGTTCATTTGTAAATTTTGTAAATAGAAATCTAAATCACACTCTATTCATGCCATCATAACATGTTTCTTCTTCACCTATCTCACGTTCAAGATTTTTTTTTTCAGCTAAGAAATAAACCTGGCAATTTATGTGCCATCAAGTTTACTCGCAATTTAAAGGCAGACAGTAATTTTGTGCAATATAAACACAATGAACTGATATAGTCTTGCTCTATCCGTCATCATATCAAGCCCCACACCATCATCTCAACAAGACTGGCAGTTAATTAAGCTCTCTGTAATCAAGCCCCACAGGAACCAATTTGCTGTTTGTAAAATATTGATTGGTGTACAGGAGGACCGATTGTCAGTCTGCTCAGGTGTGCAGATGCTGGATGAGTAACTGAAGAGTCAGTCTGGTAACCTTGTCTGCTGTGCCAACAAGTTCCTTAACCCATTTACCCATAAAACCAAATTAATTAAATAACCAATAACTGTAAACTTAGACAGGTATAAGATTATCTTGGGTAAAAACTGCATGATATTTTTGGAGGGAAGTGTTTTTGTACATTATTTAAAGTGGCAGCAGTCTCTAGGCTTATCTCTAGGCTTAGGGAGAAAGTTCCATCAATGCATTTTATGAGTTTTTCTTTTATATATATTAAGTACTTTATTTCCATTATATTGCGTGTACAATTTCCATTTTGCAGAAATTTGTGTTTTTTGATTTTACTGGAGTTTTTTAAATTTCTTTTATTGTTCATGCCACCTTCCCTCTTTGCTCTCCCCCTCTTGAGCGGCTTCAAATATAAAAGTATACTATGTATATGTAGATATACAGTGAAACAAATGTTTGCCTTAAGAATTAAAAATCTGCGAGAAATTTCAGCATACTAACGAAACCAAATCAAACGTCAACTAAGTTGCATGCACATTAAAAACTTGTTGGCGTCAGTGGAAGATTTGTTTTGGCTTTTTATGCAAGATGAAGAAGAGACAGTAGTAAAAGACAGGAGCAAAAAGAAAAGCGAGCTACCTTTCAGTAGAAATTAAAACAAAATAAATGAATGCTAAAAAAAAGTAGACAGTGCCAAGAGGCATCATATACTAAGGTTTAGTGAGGTTTAATAACTTTCATTAACGTTTTTCTAAATTGCCTGATTTTACTGTATATGCAAAAATATGATTAGATAGATAGATAGATAGATAGATAGATAGATAGATAGATAGATAGATAGATAGATAGATACTTTATTGATCCTGAAAGAAATTGGCAATATTGGTAATATTTGGCTACACGGTGGTGTAGTGTTTTGCACTGTCGCCTTGCACCTCCAGGGTCTGGGTTCGATTCCTGGCCAGGTTCGATTTCTGTCTCTGTGTGCATGGAGTTTGCATGTTCTCCCTATGCTTGGTGGGTTTCCTCCAGGTACTCTGGTTTCCTCCCACGGTCCAAAGATATGCCGGTTAGGTTAATAGGCGTTCCCAAATTGCCTATAGTGTGTGAGTGAGTGTATGTATGTATGTGTGTGCCCTACAATGGATTGGCACCCTGTCCAGGGTGTACCCTGCCTCGTGCCCTATGCCTCCTGGGATTGGCTTCAGGTCCCTGCGACCCTGAATACAGGATAAAGTGGTATAGAAGAGTGAGTGAGTGGGGTGGCTAAGAGAGATTATCTAGTTAAAGATGGCTAGTTAGTAAAGTACCGGATGTCAGGAACTACTGTATGATTATAAATACGTTGAGCAAAAAAAAAAAAAATTCCAATAAAATGCATAGAATATAAGGGTGAAAGTATAGAGCATGTGATGTAAAATGAAAAAATATTAAGCAAAATCAAGCAAACTCGCTGGTTACTGGCTATTTAAAGTCACTGTTGTTTTTATGTCCATTAGACAGCTCATCTTAGCGACTCTAATTAAGTTCTCAGATGCAATCAAAGAACCAATTTAGCATGCCTGGAAGGATTACACTTAATAAAGCTGATCATCTTATTATGATAGTTGTTACACTTCACACAAAGCACAGGCCCTGTCTGCATACACATGGGCACGTACTGTAGGCCCTACTGCGCGCTTTATATATACAAGACTAATGAGTCTAATCAGGAGCTGCAGGTGTGAACGATAATAAAAAAGCATGACCGAGAGGTCCTTGGCACAGGAATGGAGGAATAGTCTAGTCGAGTGTAGTGAATGAAGGTGGCAAAAAGTACTGTACAGTATATCTGTGTTTAAAATGCATACTGACCTGAGGAGGGAATTGTACATCACACTTACATTTTGTTGGACCTTTATACTGTAGGCTCAGAATACCACTGCAATAACATGTTTAAATGTATGGTTATGTGTGAAACTAATTTAAATCGTACATTTAATAATGTAGATATACTACTGTATGTTCTTCATGACATCCTCTCTGTTGGTGCCATCCGCTCTTGGGGTGTAAATGCCAAGTCAAAATAAAGATCTTCAGTAGTTTGTATGGCAAAAAAGGGCACAACCAGGCAACAATGCCCAGCAGGAGCTTGTAAGTGAATGGGTATGGGTGGAAGTTGGAGGGCTGGCTGCTGAGACTACGGAAGAGAAAAGCTCCCCAGATGCAATTAAAATCCTCCGGACATCAATAATTAATGAATGTCAACAGCAGCGTGTTGTTTGACTTGGCAGGGTGCTGGTGGCCCACAGATTCTGATGTCCATATTTTATAGAGAAACAAGTGGTAGAAAAGTTTGCTCATTAAAGCCTGGTCTGAGATCAGTTTTTATTCTGCTGTATGTAAATGGTATTGAATGCAATATACAGTATGAGCAATACTGATCCTGAGCATGCATAGTAAGGGTTGGAGTCTGGGAAATGTCATGTCCTTTCGGGAATGTGCTGGACACTCAAGATGTTCTAACAGTTGTCGCCTTAAGCTGTAGTCAGATCTTGAATGGATTTTTAGGCACAGAGAAAGAGGAAGGATTAGAGAACAACAGGTGATCTTGCATGTATATCCAACAGGCAAATCGACTTGTGATCTGTCAGCAGGGTTTCAGTTTTAAATCGAGTGTTAATATCATGCTACTGTAAATGATCAGCAAGGACATATGTAGTGTGCAAAGGTTTGTATACCCTTTAAATAAAAGAATGTGCTCAAAAAAGGGGTTGTTTGTCATCTTATCTTGTATAGTATAGTATTTTACTGTTACAATTATTATAATTGAATAATTATTAAATTATTTATGTATTTCTTCTTACATCCACATGAGTTACTTGCAACGAATTTATCATATTCCCACTGTCAGAAACAGATTGAAAGGGCATCACTATATATGAGTTCCATAGACATCAACCAATGAGAACCTACTTTCAGCCATAACATTAAGACCACACAATATTGTGATCACACAGAAAAGCCAATGCAGAACAAATCTCAGAAAAAAATTTATTCTGGCCATGATAGAAATTTACCACAATACCCAGTGTTTCACACTCTTCAAGGCATAGGGTCTATCAGACCAAGAGCCCAAGGTCACCGCCAGACTCCAAATTTCCCAGATCCCAATCTTATTGAGCATTCATGTGATGTACAGTACTAGACAAACAAGATCAATCCACATAGACCCTACCCCTCAACCGAAAGCACCCAAAGGATTTGCCACCAATGTCCTGGTTCCAGACACTGCAGCACACCCCCAGAGGTCTTGTGGAGTCATGCTCCAAGGGTCCAGAGCTGCCCCGGTGGCTCCAGGGGAACCTACAGTACACAATACTGGGGATATTGTTTTACCTTGTAATGAATGCTCTTCTACCTGAAAGAGTTTCATAGTCTAGCTATTATACTTGCTGAATACAGAAAAGGGAAGTTTTCTTGTTGAAAAATTGGTATTTCCTCTTTGAATATATTTAAAAGTGTATCGTAAGGACTTGCTTTTTTGAAGATTGCTTTTTTTGTTTTTGTTTTTTGTAGCTCAAACTCCTAACACCTCCTAACTCCTGAACACAAACCTGACTTGTGAGTGAGCAGTTGCAGGAAATTAATGAATAAATCTGATTTAATATTCAGAATTTATATGAGTCATAATCAAGTTTGCAATAAGCTGTGTGTCTTTACAGGTTTTATGTCACCAAAGTGCCAAGAGAGAACAATTTCTGCCTCTACTCATTTCATAAACACAACACAATGATTTAGTATGTGCTGAGAAGTGTGTGCCATCATATAAAATATTGATAACTGTAAAATACCAGACATCTCCCTGCTTTGTTCTTTGGAGTCTCTGAGCCTGCATCAGCTGCACAATTTTAACTAAAGTGCCTCTGTGCTTCATTATGGTGGCAGTATTTGAACTGGTGAAACTGCATGTTAAGCACTTCCTTTTAATGAGTACAACCTAAAAAAGTTTGTGTTTCATTTTTCTCTAATGTTGCAACACACCGGCTCGAATACTGTCTTGGGGATACATAATGCAGACACCAGTAAAGTAAATGTGTCATACCTCACCAAGCTGATAACAGGTGCACGTCATGCTGTACCCAGTTGTATCTCCGGAACAGAGGGATTTGAGTGGCACAGCCTGCTTTAATACAGAACGTACAGTAAAGTAAAATATCACTGTCATCTCGTCTTCTTCTTTCAGAAGTTCTTCATCACGTGACAACCCTCATCCTTTTTTCCCAAGCCGAGATTTTGAGATGGTCGTTTCATTTGGTCAGCATGATGTTTCCTTTATTCTCTGAGAAACACATCTCAGCCTGGTTCACACTTGTGCTATTAGAGGAGCTGTTTATGTGATCGTGACAGCCAGGCGATGAGAGGAGCGTCAAAGCGAAGTCAACGTTTTCTCAGCATCTGCACATGCCAGTTTTTGGAGATTTTTAGATTCATCAGCCCAAGGGTATTTAAAGCAAAGTTAATTATAATAGTTTTTACTGTATACATCACCACAGTGGGTTTTAATGCACTAAAGCAACTTCACGGGAATCTAAACACACAATTCAGATCAAATGCATCAGTGCAAATAAATACTAAAAAGCTATTTAAAAAATTAAGATATGGGGATTTTGTGCTTTTAAAGTGTACACAAAGATCCTGCCTGTTTCAACAGAGTATAACAGAGTGTTGGTGCATAAAAATGGAAAGCTGTGTCTCTGTGCTTTCCAGGCAGCACTTATTGATCAAGATATAACAAATGCATGCAGAAGGCTTAACCGATGTCTTTGGATGGAAAAATAATTAGTTTTAGCTAAAGGGTAAATGAAAGTCAGTATACAGTATAATATCCTAACAGAATTTTAAAGATTTCCCATAAACCTGAAAAAATAAATACATTTGTTGAGCATCTATTCCTGCTAATGATGATCCCAGTTTTGTTAGGATTCATCTCTAAAGGATTTTTTGACATTAACTGAAGATCTATATTTCTTTACAGGCTGCTGATCTGAAACAACTATATACAGTTTTGTTTTATGTGCATTATAAAAACAAATCAATAGAAAATGAAAAAAATTCTAAATGTATGAATTGAATCAAGAAAGCAACGTTAAAATTGTGCAACACCACAAGTAATGTCAGAAGTAAATGCTAATACTGTACTCTGCCTAGTGCTTTTGCATAGACTTATGGAAGATTTATCAGAATTGTATGCCAGTATTTTCATCTTTTTAATGAATTACATGCACCACATGGTCAAACATTTGTGTACCATCAGCCATATGATTTGTATGCTTTTTGACCATACTAATCCAAATTTTATTCTACTGGTAAATTTAGCCTCTTCTATTAAACAACAATTGCAAAGTTAAAATTGCATTAGTTAAAATCTAGAGATGAGGGGGAAAATCGATTCAGTTGTCTTTGTTTGTTTATTTATTTATTTATTTTGTTTGTTTGCAGTTGAGATGAAACTCCGCCGTTGCCGGTTCCCAAGTGCCGGATGAGAAAGGAGGAGGGTTGGACGTTGGGCCAGCAACCCGCCCCGTAAAAAACCTAACCGCTACGGAAACAACGAAAAATTCTCTTAAAGTTCAAAATCGCAGCGGTCGGTAGCAATGGCCAATCCTTGAT
This sequence comes from Channallabes apus, assembly GCA_030522415.1. Lineage (NCBI taxonomy): Eukaryota > Metazoa > Chordata > Actinopteri > Siluriformes > Clariidae > Channallabes > Channallabes apus. The sequence continues at coordinate 24,174,589 of CM060123.1, read as the reverse complement.
GACGGCGATGGATCAAAGTCAAGCGACCGTCCATAGCCTGATGCAAAGCCATCTGCTTACCGCCAAAACTAAAACTCGACTAGTGACATGGAACATCCGAACTCTTTTTCAAACTGGAAAGTTGGCACAGCTGGCGAACGAATTCGACCAGTGTCAGGGAGGCCCGATGGACAGACAGTGGAAAGATGACTATTGAAGGCAAGACCTTTGTCTACTCTGGACACGCCATCGACCACGTCCGCGGGGTAGGCATTATGCTTTCACGCCAAGCAGCGTCGTCCCTACTCGGCTGGTGTCCCGTTTCCGACAGAATTGTCTCTACGCGACTACAAGGTTCACACGCGAAGTTGACGTTCGTCCAAGCTTATGCTCCAATGGAAGATGCCGCCCGACGCGGAAGAAGGAGACCTTCTACGATGACCTGGCAACCGAGCTTCGCCGTACCCCGCGGCATGACCTTGTCATCCTCGCTGGCGATTTCAATGCTCAAATCTGCCCTGAGAGGCGAATATTTGAGGACGTAATCGGCCCATACGGTTCGGCGGTGGCAACTAAGGACAACGGTATGCGCCTTATGACCTTCTGTGCGGCACACGGAATGGCGATCGGCAACACCTACTTTGCGCATAAAAAGGCGGCGTGGAAAGCTCCTGGCGCTCAAGACGCAATGAAATCTGTATTTGAAATTTGTATTTGACGTAATGAAATCAATGACATCTGTATCTCGAAGCGCTGGCTGTCGTCCCTCCTCGATGTGCGCAGCTATAGAGCCGCTGATGTTGGTACCGACCACTTCCTCCTTGGTGCAGCCTGTCGTATCCGCCTCAAGCGCCAGTCCGCTCTTGCCCCACGGCTAAAACTGTTTGATGTCGCCCGCTTTCAGGCGACCCGGCCGTAGCCCAACAATACAACATTGCAGTCCAGAATCGTTTCGACCTGCTTACCCCATCTGACGACCTCGAGTCACAGTGGGCGCAGTTTCGGGATACACTTGTTGCCTCTGCGGAGGCAACGATTGGATGCCGTCGTGGCACCTTCAAGGAGCGCTGGATCCAGGGCCGATCCTGGACACTGATCAACGAACGACGCCGCGCAAAACAAGACTGGGACCAGGCGCGTGATGATGCGACTCGCCAAGCAACAGAGGTGAGGTACAGTGACCTGGACCATCGAGTCAAACAAAGTTGCCGACGAGACAAATGCAAGTGGATAGACTGCAAGGGCGTTGATGCGCAGGAAGCAGCAAACCAAAACGACTCGCAGATGCTATACCGCATAGTTCGAGAGCTCGCCAGCTCCATTACGGGACGAGGGGTGCCGATTAAAGACCGAGACGGCAAGCCACTTCTTACGCAAGAAGCACAGGACCGACGTTGGGTGGAGCACTTTCAGCAAGTCCTCAACCAACCCGGCGCCGACCACAGTCTTTGACCCTGGCATTCTCACCCTTGTGCCTGATCTACCTGTCAGCCTCGATCCCATTACTACAGCAGAAACGGAACTGGCGATCCGTACCCTCAAGAGTGGTTAAGCGGCCGGCATTGATGGGATTCCACCCGAACTCCTCAAGAACGGTGAACACACCGTAGTCAATGCTCTGACAAACCTTCTTGATATGTGCTGGTCGAAGGCAGCGGTACCCGAAGACTGGAAACGAGGCGTTATTGTCACCCTACCGAAAAAAGGCGATCTTTCCAAATGCGACAACTGGCGGGTTATAACCCTGCTGTCAGTGCCTGGTAAGGTTCTTTCCATCGTCCTTTTAAATCGCCTACGACGAGCAGTGGACAAGTGCCTCCGCGAGCAGCAGGCAGGCTTTCGAAGTAGCCGTTCCTGCATTGAGCAAATCTTTGTTCTCCGGCAGGTGATTGAACAGACTCTAGAATACCAGCAACGTCTTTCACAAAATTTTGTGGACTTTGTCAAGGCCTTTGACTCGATCTACCGCGATACCTTGTGGAAGATTGTCCGAACGTACGGAATACCGGACAGTTACATCAATCATTTTCGCAACCTCTACCATGGCTCCCAGTGCGGACAGAAGAGGGGATGACGGACTTCTTCGACATAGAAACAGGAGTACGTCAGGGTTGTGTTCTATCGCCAATGTTCTTTCTCCTGGTTATCGATTTCGTGTGCCGTCATTCAATCGACCAAGTGATACTGGGTGTTACCTGGGCTGATGGACAGCTTCTGGCCCGATCTCGATTTCGCTGATGACATCGTTCTACTTGGTCCAACCCAAAACGCCCTCAATAACCTCACTGCGATCCTGGAACAACAGTCGGCCAACGCCGGGCTTAGAATAAGCGACCAGAAGACCAAAGTTATGTCGTCGTCAATGGTCATCGCATGGAAGAAGTAATTCACATATCTCGGTAGTGTAATCAGCTCGGACGGGGACACGGCGCGCGATGTCATGTGTCGCATCGGCAAAGCGTCTGCCACGTTTCAACGTCTCCGCCCCATCTGGAACTCCCCGTCGCTTTCTATGCAAGTCAAACTCCGTCTCCTTGACTCCATCGTAATGCCCACGGCGACATGCGCGAGTGAGACGTGGAAGATGACGGCGACTGTTGCCCGGTAGCTAGACGTTTTCCATCAGCGGTGCCTGCGACGCATACTGAGGATCAGTTATCTGGACCATATTACAAATGAAAAGGTCTATCGTCGAGCCAACACTCGACCCCTCTCGGCAACTGTCTATGAACGCAGATTTCGCTTCGCCGGCCATGTCCTACGTCTACCTAACCACCGGCTACCCAAAATGGCGATGCGCTGGCGGCCAACCCGGGGTAAGTGCAAACAAGGGCGGTCAAGGACTAACTGGCGGCGAACCTTTGCGAACGACCTGAGAGATGTCGATCTCACATGGGACGAAGCCGAAGCTGCGGCTGCCGATCGAACAAAATGGAGAACACTCATTGCCCTATGCACCGATCGGTGCGGGAGGCCTTAAGGTTAAGGCAGTTGAGGTGGTAAAATTTTTTAATTCTATAATCCTACAAAATTTTGCTGTTTTTGTTTAGAATTGTAACAAAATCAAATTATATTATATTATATTATATTATATTATATTATATTATATTATATTATATTATATTATATTATGGCGGCACGGTGGTGTAGTGGTTAGCACTGTCGCCTTGCATCGCCAGGGTCTGGGTTCGATTCCCCGGCCAGGCTCGATTCCCGTCTCTGTGTGCATGGAGTTTGCATGTTCTCCCCGTGCTTGGTGGGTTTCCTCCGGGTACTCCGGTTTCCTCCCACAATCCAAAGACATGTAGGTTAGGTTAATTGACATTCCAAATTGCCCGTAGTGTGTGAATGAGTGTGTGTATGTGAGTATGTGTGTGTGCCCTGCGATGGATTGGCACCCTGTCCAGGGTGTACCCCGCCTAATGCCCGAAGTCTCCTGGGATAGGCTCCAGGCCCCCGCGACCCTGTATATAAGGATAAAGCGGTACAGAAAATGAATGAATGAATATATTCTATTCTATTCTATTCTATTCTATTCTATTATATTATATTATATTATATTATATTGGGATATGCGCATTGGGATTATTTATAAAATCATGATACTACAGGAATTGCAATGCAAGGCAAATCCGCACCTACTTTAGGTAGCATGATAATATTCATGGTGGTCCTTGGTAATTCCCATCCCTATTAAAAGAATTCTCAATTCAGGAATACTGATTTCATATGTTTAATAAACATTTGGAAAAAAAAAGAAGAGAGAGAGTACTAGATCAATTTACCTATACTCAAGGAATTTTACTTGCTAAGATATGGGATGTGTGGAACCTCTGCATAACTTCATAACTTAGTAACGGTGACTCATTGTACTTGGCTTTGCATTAAATCTCTATCTTAAGTAGCACACATTTAACAACTATTATGGAGATATGTATGTGACACTACTGACAAGTTGACCTCTCGCTTCTGCAACCTCTGAAGCAATGCTGGCAGCACTCATGCCTCTGTTTTTAAAGGTCAGCTTCTGCACCTGACGCACAGCATGAATACTCAAATTTTTTGGTCGACCCTTGGCCGAGGCCTGTTCAGGGAAACTGTCTTGAAAAACCTCTGTATGACCCTGGCCTCTGTACTGTAACTCAGGTTCAGGGTGTTACCGATCTTCTTGTAGCCTAACCCATCTTTGTGTGAATAATAATACTATTTCTTAACTTCTCTGACCATTTGTTGCCATGTTAATCAACTTGTGGTTAGAATGAGTAAATTGTACTCAAAGTACCAAATTTAAAATGCCCTAATATACAGTAAGAAACACAAATTTGTATGGTGCTATCAAGCTGACAAACACAAGAACATGACGAATAGGACATGTGACTTTGCAAGGTTAAACAATATACAGCTGTTATCACGTACTAGGGTGTACTCACTTTTGTTGCCAGCTATTCTATATATAATCAGAAATAGAATAATATATATATATCAGTAGGTAGGCAAAGAATACCTGCATACTAACACGAATCGGAACAAATTAATCATATTTTGTATTTAAATACTGTTCTGTAAGACTAAAATAAATAGGCTATTTATCCTAACATGTCACCAGACCAGATAACCTGAAGATTTAATTTACAGAAAAGTGCCAAAAGAGAAGATTTGGACGCGTTCCAGAAGCTTTGTAAGGCAGGATGAAAAAGCACCTCTAAAAGACTTTATATTGTTTACGTGCTGCACCTACAGTATGTCTGTGCCAAATGGCCGCAACAAACTTCTTCTGAGAGCCTAAAATGCTCCTAATCTTTTAAAACATTCTTAGTTAATGCAATAATTTATTTATTTTTCAAACTATTTTTAAGCTACTGTATACATGTTTTCAAATCTTTACTGCCCTTCCCATACTCCTCCTCTTAATTACAGTATGATATGAAACAGAATCAATAAAACATTGTTGGTTGGTAGAGTTGCAAGGGGCTTGAAGCTTATTGTATCTCAGGGAAAGCACACAGAGGTCAGGGCACCCTGGATGGTGTGCAAATTGCAAGAATACATTTTGGACAAAGTAATCTGAGGAGTTAATGAGAATGGTTTTTAGTGAATTTTTGTGAATTTTTGATTTATCACATTAAATGATTTTTTTAGCAGTATGTTATGTTCCCAATATCAGTATTATATAGTAATGATGCTGGTTTCTGCACTGTTTCTCTTCTTTCCACAGATGTAAACAAGTGATCTATTTAAGAACAATAGAAATATTGTGGCTAGTCCAATCCCTTGGCTACTAGAGGGCAGCTTATCTTTTAGTGCACTGCCAGTTGCCATGGTTGCATGGTTCTTCCTGGTGAGTGTGACATGGTGACAAACTATGACTTTCCATTCACAAACAAATTATGACTTTGTACATTTATGACCCTTTTAAGCTTATTTTGCATTTGAGTGTGTCTGCTGGAATTGATCCAAGCCCTTTGAATCGTTTTCTTGATGAGCAAGATTAGTTCACTCTTGCATAATTAGTTGGTTAGTAAATGGTTTGGTTTCTCTTTCAATGAATAAATTGTGTCAGTGAGTTTTTTTATGAGTTATGTTCAAGTTCATTTATTAAACTATATTATGCAAGCCATTGAACTGTTGAACAAATCTGTATTAATAATCAAGTCACTGGAAAGAGAAACTTTGTTTATATTTTCCCACCCTGCCCATAATCTCAGCTCCACCTCCTGCCACTCTTGTTGTCATAAGATGTTTAAATTCACTCGTGTGAGATATCAGCTATAGTAGATGCAAAACAAAATATAAGAATGTTTGTCTTATGGTCCATAACAAAATCCCATATTTACTCATATTTAAATGCAACTTGGTCAGGGTGTTTTTTTGCTCTGAATACAAATACTCCCTCAGTGAGATTCTCCTGGTGAAATAAGAGAAAATAAAATTACAGAGACTGTCTCTGCTGAGGAAGTGATAAGATCTGAATTGTGACCTTCACTGTCCCTTCCAATCTTGTATTTTTATGTCATCTCACTGGGATTGACACTGTAAGTGACTAACAAAAAAGGCCTGACATTCGAAGCTTTTAAGCCAATCAATATAAATTGGGGTTGGTTTATGGGGTGTCGCTGTATCAGGCTCTCTATTATTGTGTGCATCTATCTGATGTGACACTACTGATTTTCTATAATGAGTAGGCGCAAATCCTTATACCTTACATCACCAGCTAAAATTTACAGTAAGCAGATGTTCCCTTTCAAAGGATTTCTCTCGATGCTGCGTGAGAACGCTATGGGAACCATTTTGTGTGCCGGTTGTGAAGCATGTGTGCAAACACGCCAAATTTTTTGGCTATATATAACCTCGGCCAGGTGACGTCATCTGATTAGACGCAGCTGCAGGTTATAAATACTAGTGAGCCAGCGACACACCTCAGATCATTTTGTCATCACTGACATCGTGAATTTGTGTGTGCAGCAAGCATAATTAAAAACAGAGAGAAAAATAACCCTTAAACTCACCAGATAGAATGGCCGAGTTCAGAGTTAGAGGCCCGTGCGATAGCTTTCTTTCCGAAGGCGATACGCACATCCTCTGTTTTGAATGTTTGGGTGAGAGCCACACTCTCCTTGGACTTAAAGGAGAGTTTGAGCAATGTGATAATCTCACGATGAAAGTGTTACGCGCAGGACTCGTGTTCTTTAGGGAACCACGAGCTGCGCTGCACTCTTGGGGATCTCAGGTTGATCTGGCCGAGGCACAAGAGACAGAGTCCCATCTTTCTCACGCTCTCTCCCCAGATTACGGAATCTCTCCCTCCACTTCACGAGCGCACTTCGGTGCCTCTCGTGAGTGTTCGTAAAGATTCATTCTCCCGCTTCTGTGGAAATGGAATTAGCTACCTCAGAACGATTCTCTAGAGATGAGAAAGAGTATGAGGAGTTAATTGAAGTTATAACGCGTGCAGTCGAACAACTACACATTGATTGGCCACAGGAGCAAGCTCACCCTAAGCGATCTAAATTAGACGACAGATTTCTGTCGGGTGGCCAGGAGATGGCGCCACAACGCCGCTCTCTCCCCTTTTTTGATGATCTCCACAACAAGTTGTCTCATTCATGGAATAAACCCTTTTCTTCCCGTATCTTTGTACCATCGACTTCGTTTTACTCGAATATCGTGGATGCAAAGGCACAAGGTTATGTGATGATGCCCCAGATTGAGGAGACGCTTGCAGGCTATCTCGCTCCTGGGACATCTTCCTCACTAAAGAAGCCGACCCTTCCCTCCAAGCCGTGTAGAACTTCTTCTACCCTGGTAGGGAAGGCGTTCCAAGCAGCAGACCATGGCGGTTTTGCAGGAGTACCAGGCCGACCTACTGAATGATCTGAGCACGAGCGGCAATATGAATCACGAAGCATTCATAGAATTACGCCGGGCTACTGATCTGTCCCTGTGTGCGACGAAACAGACAGCCCGTGCTATTGGCCGCTCTATGGCCTCCCTGGAGTCTGCAGAGAGGCACCTGTGGCTAAATCTAACTGGCATTAAGGATAAAGATCGAGCATTCCTTCTTGATGCTCCTATCTCACCCTCAGGCCTATTTGGCGACGCGGTTAATACCGTCGCCACCAGATTTAGAGAGGGCAGGCTTTATGAACAGGCTTTTGGGAAATTTCTCCCACGCCATGCCCAGGAGTCGAGACCCCCCCATAAGGACAGGGGTATGGCTCGGCGCCCCCCTCAGGCCGCCCCCAAGAGAATAAATCGCCGTGTCTTCCTAACGAAGAAGAATTCCTGAGAGCGGAGCCCAGAACCGTCGGGGTGTTCCCCCCCGGGGAGGAGCATATAGTAGCATGCCCCCCCGGGCACCCCCCTTTGGTGTTTCGGACAACACCGGTCTCCAACAGCACGTTAGTCCTTCGGTTGGATCCTGCCACATTCCAGGACACCGAACCACTAACATCCCTCAGCCCAGTAGAAGTACTCGTACCCCTTTCGGAGAAGCTGGCAGCATGGAAGCTACTGCCAGGCATACCTCCCTGGGTTTTAAAAACTGTAGAGAAAGGATACAGGATCCAGTTTACATATCGCCCTCCGCGTTTCAACGGCGTGGTCACCACTTCCGTGATACCGGAAAGGGCGCACTTTCTGAGTTCCGAACTCCAGACACTACTGCAGAAGGGAGCCATAGAACAGCTTCCTCCTAGGCAGGCTACTACAGTCGGTACTTCCTGGTCCCCAAAAAGGACAGGGGGCTGTGTCCTGTTTTGGATCTTTGTGGTTTGAACCGCTATCTCAAAAAATGCAACTTCAAAATGTTGACCATAAAAACTATTGTGCCTCAAATCCAACCACAGGATTGGTTTGTAACAATAGATTTAAAGGACGCATACTTTCACATAGAAATTTTTCCACAGCACAGGAAGTTCCTGAGGTTCCTTCCATTCGGTCTAGCCCTATCACCCTGCACATACACGAAATGCATGGATGCAGTTCTTGCTCCCTTGAGACTCCAGGGCATCCGCATTTTGAATTACATAGACGACTGGCTAATCTAAGCCCAGTCTCAGCAGCTAGCACTTCGACACCGGGATGTCGTCCTAGCTCATCTTCATTCGCTGGGATTGAGACTCAACGCCACGAAAAGCACTCTCTTTCCGGCGCAGATGACAACATACTTGGGCGTCAGGTGGAATTCGATCGCTATGCAGGCACATCTGTCTCCTGCTCGCGTCAAATCCATAAACAACGCTCTGAAGGAAATCAGGCTAGACCGTGGAGTGACTGTACATTACTTACAAAAATGTTTAGGCCTCATGGCAGCTGCATCCACGGTGATACCTTTGGGTCTCTTGCACATGAGAGCTTATCGGCTGTGGATAAAAGCCAGGGGAGTTCACACGAGAACAAATCCCCGAAGGTGAATAAGGGTTACGCGCGAAGGACTTCGTACCCTTTCTATTTTTTTCAATTCAATTCAATTTTATTTATATAGCGCTTTTAACAATGGTCATTGTCTCAAAACAGCTTCACAAAAATTTTACAAAAATAAATAAATAATAATAAATTAATTAATTTAAAAAAATTTTAAAAATTAAAAAATAATAATTATAGAAAAGAAAATAATTGGAAGTGTGGATGTGTGAGAAAAATGTGCAGATAATAATAATGAGACGAATGAATGAAATTTCTCTGATGAGCAAGCCAAGGGTGACGGCGACGGTGGCAAGGAAAAACTCCCTGAGATGGCATTAGGAAGAAACCTTGAGAGGAACCAGACTCAACAGGGAACCCATCCTCATTTGGGCGATAACAGATAGAAATGATATAACATCTTGTGTGTTGTGCAGGTGAAAATTCAATATGACAGAAATTATTTAAATTGACATGAAGACCAGTTCAGCATAGGGACGAGTCAGTAGGTGGAGAGGGCAGATGAGGTCTGGATCACTGGAAGCACAGGAGCAGCATGTGTAGCTCCAACCATCATAAAGCTGAATCCAGCTGGAGCTGGTCCTTCTCTGGATGCCTCAGGAACCTCGCAGGGTCGGCCTTTGTCTACTGAAGCTGGCAAAATCTCCCGATGCCTCGGGATGGGTAGAGAAATACAGAACAGATGGGGAGAATTAGCGTAGTTGCCATTCGGCATAGGTGTACTGGAGTATGAGATTATGGGATGAGTTATGTGTATGCCAGATTAAAAAGATTCGTCTTGAGTCTACTTTTGAACTGAGAAACCGTGTCTGCTCCCCGAACACTGTCTGGAATGCTATTCCAAAGCGTTGGAGATAAATATGAAAAAGCCCTACCCCTTTTTGTAGATTTTGAAATTCTGGGAACTACCAGAAGTCCGGAGCTTTGTGATCTTAAGGCGTGTGGTGGATTGTAGCGCATCAGAAGACTGGTTAGGTATGTGGGAGCTAAACCATTTAAGGCCTTGTATGTAAGTAATACTATTTTGTAATTTATTCTAAACTGAACAGGTAGCCAGTGCAGGGATGATAATATTGGGGTTATATGATCATATTTTCTGGATCTAGTGAGAACCCTGGCAGCTGCATTTTGGATTAACTGAAGCTTGTTTATTGAGGATGCAGGACAACCACCTAGTAATGCATTACAATAGTCCAGTCTGGAGGTCATGAATGCATGAACTAGTTTTTCTGCATCAGATACGGATAAGATGTTCCTAAGTTTAGCAATATTTCGAAGATGGAAAAAGGCTGTTTTTGTGATATTTGAAATGTGATTTTCAAAAGACAAGTTACTGTCTAATATTACGCCCAGGTCTTTTACTGCTGAGCTGGTAGTAACAGTACATCCTTCTAAGCGCAGGCTGAATTGTGAAAGCTGTTGTGTGCTGGTTTTTGGGCCAATAAGTAATATCTCTGTCTTATCTGAATTTAATAAAAGAAAGTTATTGGTCATCCAATCTTTTATATCCTGGACACACTCAGTTAATCTAGACAACTTAGGTATTTCGTCTGGTTTAGTTGAGATATATAATTGGGTATCATCAGCATAACAATGGAAACTAATCCCATGTCTTCTAATGATGTTACCCAAGGGAAGCATGTATATTGAGAACAACAGAGGTCCTAAAACTGACCCTTGTGGGACCCCATATTTCACTGGCATTACACCAGACGGTTCTCCATTTAGATCTACAAAATGGTAGCGATCAGACAGGTAAGATCTAAACCATTTTAATGCCTGTCCCTGAATACCTATATAATTTTGTAAGCGATCTATGAGAATATTATGATCTAAAGTGTCGAATGCAGCACTAAGATCGAGCAGGACTAGCAATGAGATGCAGCCTTGGTCTGAAGCTAAAAACAAGTCGTTTATAATCTTAACTAGTGCAGTTTCTGTGCTATGATGGGGCCTGAAACCTGACTGAAATTCTTCAAGGATGTTGTTATCCTGCAAGAATGTGCAAATTTGAGCTGATACTACTTTTTCTAGTATTTTTGATATGAACGGAAGGTTTGAAATCGGTCTGTAATTTGTTATTTCATTCGCGTCCAAATTAGATTTTTTAAGAAGCGGCTTAATAACTGCTAACTTAAAAGGTTTAGGGACGTGACCTAGATGTAATGAAGAATTAATAATGTTTAGAAGCGGCTCTCCAACCGTAAGCATCACTTCTTTTAAAAATCTGGTTGGGATTGGGTCTAACAGGCACGTTGTTGATTTAGCCGAGGTGATAAGTTTATACAGCTCTTCCTGTCCTATACCTGTAAAGCAGTGAAAATCTAAATGTGAAGCTCTACTGTAGGCTGAACTGGATCATGAGATACTATTAGAGGTTGAACCTCCATTATTTTCTTCCTGATATTATTGATTTTTTCATTAAAGAAGTCCATAAAGTCTTCACTTTTAAACTGTGATGGGATACTCTCTGCTGGCATCTTAGGTTTTGTTAGGCAAGCCACTGTACTAAATAAGAACCTGGGATTGTTTTGGTTTCTTGCTATCAGTTGGCTAAGATGCTCAGTCCTAGCAGTTTTTAGAGCCTGTCTATAGCTGCACATACTGTCTTTATACGCAATTCGAAAAACTTCTAATTTAGTTTTCCTCCATTTTCGCTCGAGGTTACGGGTTGCTCTCTTTAGGGCGCGAGTATGACTGTTGTACAACGGTGCAAGTGTTTTATCTCTGACTTTTTTTAATCTGATGGGAGCAACAGTGTCTAATGTACTGGTAAAAATAGTGCCCATGCTGCTAGTCACTTCATCTAGATCATCTGCATTTAGGGGTCTAATAAGAAATTGGGACAGATCCGGCAGATTACTTGTGAATCTGTCTTTAGTAGTGGGATTCATATTTCTAACAGATTGATAACGTGGGGAGACACAGCTAATCTGTTCTACGGATAGAGTATATGTCAGGAGGTGATGATCTGTGATATCATCACTTTGAGGTATGATCTCTATATTAGAGACATCTATACCATGGGATATAATTAAATCTAGTGTATGATTAAAGCGGTGAGTTGCTCCAATTATATTTTGTTTAACCCCAAAGGAATTTAGTAAATCCATAAATGTGAATGCTAAAGCGTCGTTAGCATCATCTACTGTACATGAATGTTAAAGTCTCCTACTATCAACACTTTGTCAGAGTTAACCCATAGGTCTGATAGCAGATGTCCAAATTCTTTAAGAAAATCGCCATATGGCCCCGGGGGTCTGTACACGGTGGCCAGCGTAAAATATAGCAAGGGTTTATTACGTATTTCATTTAGTGCAACATTAATGATAAGCACTTCAAATGAATTAAACCTGGGCCTTATTTTCTGGGTAACAGTGAGTACATTATTGTAGATAGTGGCGACACCACCACCGCGACCAATTAGACGGGGCTCGTGCTTATAGAAATATCCTGACGGAGTAGACTCATTCTGACCAAAATATTCATTTGGTTTAAGCCAGGTTTCGGTGAGACAGAGTGCGTCAAGGCAATAATCTGAGATAATTTCATTAACAATATGTGCTTTAGGCGCAAGGGATCTAATGTTGAGTAGTCCAAACTTTAGAGGTGGATTTTGACTACTTATTTTGCCTTTTTCTGGTTTTATGGTTATCAGATTGTTTCGGGCAAATTTAACAAATTTATTCTTTTTTCTCAGTATTCGGGGAACAGACACAGTTTCTATAGGACAAGCTATGTGTGTGCGTCTATCACTACGGTGAGTTGTGATGTGACTAATATGTTTGGAATCTACAGTATGACTTACCGCCAGTCAGATGGTTCGTAGTGTCCTGGAGATGTTGTCAGAGAGGACCGCTGCTCCAGCTCTGCTAGGGTGTAGGCCATCGGTGTGATAGAGCCTAGGACGCTCCCAGAAAACATTCCAGTTATCAACAAAGCGTAATTTCTGTTGTCGACATCAAGATTGTAACCATTCATTAAAGGCAAATAATCTACTGAACTTCTCGATTCCTCGCTGAAATGTGGGAAGTGGTCCAGATACGATGATCCTTGTCGTGGGTGATGTGCTGCGGACCTTCTCGACCAGGCTCCTGAAGTCCTTCTTTAGGATCTCCGTCTGCCTTAGCCTGGTGTCGTTCGTGCCAGCATGAAGGACCACAGCTCCAATGTTCTTCCTCAGGGCAGCAGGCACCTGTGCAGCAATATCAAGAACACGTGCACCAGGTAAACAGCGTGTGTGCACCTCACCTTTTCTATGTGGTTCAGACTAGGGCTGCACGATATATATCGAAAAAATATCATTATCGCGATAATGGCATGCGCGATAACCATATCGCAAGGAGTTGCGATAAATACTTTATTTGCCAAGCATTTGTGTGTCCAAATTTGACCAATCAGATGGGCCCTTACTATGTTTATACCCACTTATATCTTATAAATTATATTATAAAATATATCTTATAAATTTATATCTTTATACTTCATTCTGTCGCGAACTAACCCCGGATGATCAGAAGACTTAGCGATTAGCCGTTAGCCGCGATTAGCCGTTAGCCCTTTATAGACGGTAAACCCAAACGCGGAAGCAAGTGAGTCGGCAGGATAACCATGCGAATTAGTTTAAGGATTCTCACAGAAGGGGAGCAAGGGAAAAACACACATTTAACCCACGTCCTATAAACACACACTCGAATCAGAAAGTAAAAATCTGAACCGACATGGCGAACTCAGTGACTAAGCTGTATGCAATGGCTTGTTTACTCCTCTTATACTTCCGGGTTCGCGCCGGTCGCAGAGCGAGTGTGTGCGTGTGCGCGTGTGTGCGTGCGCGCGTGTGTGTGACAAATAGTATTTTTTTTATTCAATTTTTGTTTAATAATATTTATTTTTATTTTAAAAAAAACAGGCAAGCCAAAGAGAATATTTAGTTTAAAAGATGCTCTTGTTTTAAGACACTATTGATGAGTGTGTGGTTACATGTAAATAAAAAGTAATGTTTGAAAGTAATTCATATTGTGTTGGCAGGTTTATAGTAACAGCAAACCAGAAGTCAGAATATCTGCTGAGGGGTTTAAGTCATTCATAGTGTTTTGAAGTCTAAATATTTGCAACTTCCTTGACATATAGTTTCTTTTTAGATTTAATTACATCAGACGAATATCTATTACCTGTTTTTTTAGTATGATCATTACATATAAATAAATAATTAAAAAATAGGCAATAATAATAATAAAAAAATGCATTTCTCTAGGGAAATGTTATATTGCAAGAAATATCGTTATCGCAGTATTCAACAACAATATCGCATATCGCATATTTTCCTAATATCATGCAGCCCTAGTTCAGACCCCGGTTTCTCACCTTGGGTCCCACTCTAGGTCCGTCTTGTCGTCGCAAAATGCTAACGACAGACGCTTCCCTTACCGGCTGGGGCGCGGTCTTGGATGGCCGTCGAGCCCAAGGGAGCTGGAGAGGCCACCTTTTCGCATGGCACATCAATTGCCTCGAAATGATGGCTCTATTTTTAGCTCTACAGCGTTTCCTCCAGCAGCTGAGAGGCTACCATGTCCTAGTGCGGGTGGACAGCACATCGGTAGTCTCCTACATAAATCACCAGGGCGGCCTGCATTCGCGCCGCTTAAACCAGCTAGTGCATCAGGTTCTGCTCTGGGCCTGTCCCTCAGGGCGATTCACATTCCAGGATACAGGAACGTGGGAGCAGACTTACTGTCCAGACAAGCTGTGAATCACGGGGAATGGAAACTCCACCCCGAAGTAGTCACTCGAATCTGGGAGAGATTCTTTACAGCAGAGGTGGACCTCTTTGCCTCCCAGGAGACTGCACAATGTCTACTACTCTCTGACTCATCCAGCTCCCCTGGGGCTGGACGTGATGGCCCATATGTGGCCCAATTTACGCCTCTATGCATACCCTCCAGTAGCTCTGCTCCCGGGAGTCCTGGCGAGGGTCCGTCAACACGGTTTGCGCCTCTTATTGATAGCGCCCCGTTGGCCGGCCCGAGTATGGTTCTCAGAACTAATATCTCTTCTCGACGGCTCACCTTGGATGATTCCAGTGAGGAGGGATCTTCTATCTCAGGCGCAGGGGACAATATTTCATCCCCGGCCCAAGCTCTGGAACCTTCACGTTTGGCCCCTGAACGGGACCAATTAAGTCAAGCTGGCCTTTCAGCCGGCGTAATTGACACCATCCTAAGTGCTAGGGCTCCCTCCACTAGGAGAATTTAATTCTATGGAAGGTATTCGAAAGTTGGTGCATGGCAAAGCAGGTGGACCCAGTCCACTGCCAAATCGTTTCAGTGCTGGAATTCCTGCAAGAGAAATTGTCCTCGGGCTTGTGCCCTAGTACCCTCAGAACGTACGTAGCCGCTATTATAGCCTGCCACGTCCTGACTGAAGGGGTTACTGTGGGAAATCACCCTTTAGTTGCCCGCTTAATTCATGGAGCTAAACGGTTGAGGCCACCCACTAGAGTCACGGTTCCGTCGTGGGATTTATCTATCGTGCTCGAAGGTCTAATTGACACTCCTTTGGAACCACTAGAGTCAGCGCCCAACAAGCTTCTGACTCTCAAGATGGTTCTTCTTATGGCCATTTCCTCTCTCAAGAGGATCGGAGACCTGCGTGCCTTATCAGTCCTCCCATCAGTCTTTGAAAGGGAACGTCTCAGGTTACTTTTGCCTCTTTTCCACTGCATAGAACGGCACAACACGGTTCAGTACAACTCACTTCGGTTCGGCGCAGTTTGGCTCGGGTTGCTCTTCCACTGCAGTGTAGTAACACTTTAGCGTGGGCGGGATTACTCACGCCCACGGCGCCGCTACTGCCGTGACGTCATCGTAAGCGCGCCACAAACACACACACAACAATGGAGCATATCGACGGCATGGTGTTCTTCATTCTCGGCATGTGGATGTTTTTAACAGCGAGACGAAGGAGTTTGTTTCAAAAGAGGCTGACGGTTAATACAAAAAGGTGCGTGCGATCCTTCTCTGGCTGTTCTAAATATAGCGGTTCTGTTGTGTCTCGTGTCGCAAGTTCGGTGACGCAGTAATGACGATTTTCTCCGGCTAATCAGTGACCAGCGTGTTTACACGTCACGTTTTGGTAACGGTTCGGCGCGCTTGGAACCTTGGCCGAGGTGGTACTAAAAAAAGGAACAGGTACTATGTACTGGTCCCAGTGGATAACCCCCCAAAAGTGAGTAGAACTGAGGCGTGTCGTGTCGTACTATGCAGTGGAAAAGCGCCATTTGCTGTAACCCTGTTCCCTGAAAAGGCGGGAACGAGATGCTGCGTCCTAATGCCGCACTACCACGTGACCGGACGTCCGTTCACACAAATTAATCTGAGGTGTGTCGCTGGCTCACTAGTATTTATAACCTGCAGCTGCGTCTAATCAGATGACGTCACCTGACCGAGGTTATACAGTGGTGTGAAAAACTATTTGCCCCCCTCCTGTTTTCTTATTCTTTTGCATGTTTGTCACACAAAATGTTTCTGATCATCAAACACATTTAACTATTAGTCAAAGATAACACAAGTAAACACAAAATGCAGTTTTTAAATGAGGGGTTTTATTATTCAGGGAGAAAAAAAATCCAAACCTACATGGCCCTGTGTGAAAAAGTAATTGCCCCCTGAACCTAATAACTGGTTGGGCCACCCTTAGCAGCAATAACTGCAATCAAGCGTTTGCGATAACTTGCAGCGAGTCTTTTACAGCGCTCTGGAGGAATTTTGGCCCACTCATCTTTGCAGAATTGTTGTAATTCAGCTTTATTTGAGGGTTTTCTACCCTGAACCGCCTTTTTAAGGTCATGCCACAACATCTCAATAGGATTCAGGTCAGGACTTTGACTAGGCCACTCCAAAGTCTTCATTTTGTTTTTCTTCAGCCATTCAGAGGTGGATTTGCTGGTGTGTTTTGGGTCATTGTCCTGCTGCAGCACCCAAGATCGCTTCAGCTTGAGTTGACGAACAGATGGCCGGACATTCTCCTTCAGGATTTTTTGGTAGACAGTAGAATTCATGGTTCCATCTATCACAGCAAGCCTTCCAGGTCCTGAAGCAGCAAAACAACCCCAGACCATCACACTACCACCACCATATTTTACTGTTGGTATGATGTTCTTTTTCTGAAATGCTGTGTTACTTTTACGCCAGATGTAACGGGACACGCACCTTCCAAAAAGTTCAACTTTTGTCTCGTCGGTCCACAAGGTATTTTCCCAAAAGTCTTGGCAATCATTGAGATGTTTTTTAGCAAAATTGAGACGAGCCTTAATGCTCTTTTTGCTTAAAAGTGGTTTGCACCTTGGAAATCTGCCATGCAGGCCGTTTTTGCCCAGTCTCTTTCTTATGGTGGAGTCGTGAACACTGACCTTAATTGAGGCAAGTGAGGCCTGCAGTTCTTTAGATGTTGTCCTGGGGTCTTTTGTGGCCTCTCGGATGAGTCGTCTCTGCGCTCTTGGGGTAATTTTGGTCGGCCGGCCACTCCTGGGAAGGTTCAACACTGTTCCATGTTTTTGCCATTTGTGGATAATGGCTCTCACTGTGGTTCACTGGAGTCCCAAAGCTTTAGAAATGGCTTTATAACCTTCACCAGACTGATAGATCTCAATTACTTTTGTTCTCATTTGTTCCTGAATTTCTTTGGATCTTGGCATGATGTCTAGCTTTTGAGGTGCTTTTGGTCTACTTCTCTGTGTCAGGTAGCTCCTATTTAAGTGATTTCTTGATTGAAACAGGTGTGGCAGTAATCAGGCCCTGGGGTGACTACAGAAATTTAACTCAGGTGTGATAAACCACAGTTAAGTTATTTTTTAACAAGGGGGGCAATCACTTTTTCACACAGGGCCATGTAGATTTGGAGTTTTTTTTCTCCCTTAATAACATAAACCTTCATTTAAAAACTGCATTTTGTGTTCAATTATGTTATCTTTGATTAATAGTTAACAGTTTTTGATGAGCAGAAACATTTAAATGTGACAAACATGCAAAAGAATAAGAAATCAGGAAGGGGGCAAATAGTTTTTCACACCACTGTATATAGCCATAAAATTTGACGTGTTTGCACACATGCTTCACAACCGGCACACAAAATGGTTCCCATAGCGTTCTCACGCAGCATCTCGTTCCCGCCTTTTCTGGGAACAGGGTTACAACAAAGTAGCCCGAGACGTTTTATTGTATTCTATCACTGGGTGAGAATAAACCATCTTACATTGAAACGAACCAAAATGCATCTAAAATGGCACTAAATGGCACCTTAATAACACAATGGTCATGCATGTCAAACCAGGTCATTTGATTGTGGAGAATAACAGAATAGCAATAGCAATAATAGCAATAACAAATTTACCTTTCTTTTTCTATTTAATCCCTTCTACACTAATGCACTTATCCCAGTGTTTATTAGTGCTTAGATTCCATCAAGATAGAAAGTTTTATGCTGGAGCCTACTTCTATGTACAGTACAACTGCCTGCTTCACATCTGAAATTGCTGGCCACCCAGGAACTCATTAAATGGCTCAAACAGGACTGTACAGGGGATGTGGCAATAACTCCCATTAATTCCTGTAATGTGCAAGTGATGTTAGTGAATGATTTTTTGGAGATCATGTGTTCCACTATGACTGTAGTAGGCTTTGAGCAACCCCGGCCAAGATCGTCATTCAGGGAGAATGTCTCATTAGTCTCATCACTGTACTATTCTTGAAGTCTTCAATAAATATCAATTGATTTCCCAGTTTGACTTGAACACCCCTCGGATTCCATTAACCATTTAAAGTCTCAGATTTCCATGATGGATTGGAACCTTACAATAGAAATTAACACCAGAATCACTAAAACATCATGAACATTTCAGTCTTAGTGTATGTAATTATTAATTTAATGTTCAACATGCTTGAATCCTTTGGTTAATGTAATTACATGGTGATAGTCATAACACTAAAGTCTATCAAGCAAAGTGCTGAAGAACACACACAGCAAAACTTAATCTATAAGTCTCTCTATATTTTTTAAAATAATTTTTTCACAGTAATTTGTATTGATGCAACACAGACAGAGCTCAGACACCATTCTGAGACATATAGCAATATGTCTGCTTTGCTTTGCAGACGTTCTGTGTCAGATATACGTATACTTAATATAATGTAGTAGAGCTTCCTCATATTTCATTTTTTCACATTAATGGCAAGTGTTTCAGTCCTAACAGCATTCTAGATACACCAGTCTCAAATCAGTGATGCATTTAGAATATAAATGAATCTCTCTCTCACTACTGAGTCATTTGCATCAAAAACAACAACACACAAGCAAATGCATGGATATAATTTAGCATGAAGCCACCCAGGAACAGGGATAGAGGAAACCCAAAATATAAAACAACAATAATAAGAGAAAAAAAGGTTTAGAATATTCTCACATATCTCTCAATATTTAACTCGTCTTCCACTGTATCCTAACCTTTCTCATGTCCTCAGGATGATTCAATTACATATTTTATCTTCTGGAATGTTCTCAGGCTTTTTGGTCACCTATCCCCGAATTTCAAGCTTCAACAGTATTCAACTTCAGAAATACTTCTTTATTAAAAAATAATTATGCATACAATAACAATATTAAAATAAGTATATAAACTATGCAGGGTAATAAATTTTGAGCTTTTGGAGCATTTCAATGTTTACCCAAGGATTTACATGTTTTCACCTGGAGAAAACATACAATGCATGGAGAGAACATGTACTGTAATACAGGTCCTTCTCAAAAAATTAGCATATTGTGATAATGTTCATTATTTTCTGTATTGTACTGATAAACATTAGACTTTCATATATTTTAGATTCATTACACAGAACTGAAGTAGTTCAAGCCTTTTATTGTTTTAATATTGATGATTGTGGCAAACAGCTCATGAAACCCCCAATCCCTATGTCAAAAAATTAGCATATTTCATCCGACCAATAAAAGAAAAGTGTTTTGAATACAAAAAAGTCAACCTTCAAATAATTATGTTCAGTTCTGCACTCAATACTTGGTCGGGAATCCTTTTGCAGATTCTTGTGTCTTGTGTCTCTCAACTTTCTCTTCACAATATCCCACAGATTCTCTATGGGGTTCAGGTCAGGAGAGTTGGCAGGCCAATTGAGCACAGTAATACCATGGTCAGTAAACCATTTACCAGTGGTTTTGGCACTGTGAGCAGGTGCCAGGTCGTGCTGACAAATGAAATCTTCATCTCCATAAAGCTTTTCAGCAGATGGAAGCATGAAGTGCTCCAAAATCTCCTGATAGCTAGCTGCATTGACCCTGCCCTTGATAAAACACAGTGGACCAACACCAGCAGCTGACATGGCACCCCAGACCATCACTGACTGTGGGTACTTGACACTGGACTTCAGGCATTTTGGCATTTCCCTCTCCCCAGTCTTCCTCCAGACTCTGGCACCTTGATTTCCGAATGACATGCAAAATTTGCAACCTGTAGCCCATTTCCTGCACACGCCTGTACACGGTGGCTCTGGATGTTTCTACTCCAGACTCAGTCCACTGCTTCCGCAGGTCCCCCAAGGTCTGGAATCGGTCCTTCTCCACAATCTTCCTCAGGGCCCGGTCACCTCTTCTCGTTGTGCAGCATTTTCTGCCACACTTTTTCCTTCCCACAGACTTCCCACTGAGGTGCCTTGATACAGCACTCTGGGAACAGCCTATTCGTTCAGAAATTTCTTTCTGTGTCTTACCTTATATGAAAGTCTAATGTTTACCAGAACATTACAGAAAATAGTGAACTTTATTACAATATGATAATTTTTTGAGAAGGACCTGTACTCCATTTAAAAATGGGTATTCCATGTTAAGAGTAGCAGAATGGTTTTAATTATTCTGGTGGCACATTGGCTTAGTGGTTACCACTGTTGCGTCATACCTCCAGGGTTGAAAAAAAGTTATACATATACATATAAAATTTATATATAGTGTGTGAAATATGATTCAATATATCTGCATACATATACAGTATTGGGGTTTATTCTTTTTTTATTCTTTTATCTGTTTACTTTAGCTGACTCACTTATCATCGTGGGGACCTGGAGCCTATCCCAGGAGACTTAAGGCACAAGGTGAGGTACACCCTGGACGGGGTGCCAATCCATAGCAGGGCAAACAAACTCACACACTACAGACAATTTGGGAACACCAATTAGCCTGATCTGCATGTCTTTGGACTGTGGGAGGAAACCGGAGTACCTGGAGGAAACCCACAAAACACGAGGAGAATATGCAAAGACTGGAATCGAACCCGGCCGGGAATTTTAGTGTCCTTTTTTCTTATTATTAGCACCCCTACAATAAATAGAGAAAGAGGGATTTCCTGTAAGACCTTAAAACTTTTAGGCACCTAAAGTAAAGGATCTCTCTTGAAGTTTTTCAGGTCTTCATACTCTTATAAAGAGTAAACATTGTGCCTGTAAATGTTCTCTTTAATTTAGACAAGGGGTTTTTAATAGGGTTCATATTTTTAGACATTCAGAGTTAAAAATGTTTGTGTCTTACAGCTAAGCCGAAAATGCGTGCTTAACCTCCTGGCAGAGACAATGAGGGTTTTCGTTGTGTTTGTTTCGAACCCTCTACACATTTTTTTTTAAACATACTTTATAAACAAAATGTCTGACCCAAACAAATACTATAATTCCAAAAAGGCTCTGTAAATATCAGGTTTAAAAAAAAAAAAGAAAAAAAAAGAAGCTTATTTGGTGACTCGTGACAACGTGTGACCTTTCTGCTGAAGGGTGCCAATAATTCTGCAGCAACTATTCTATAAACTCAAGAGTATGATGTACTGCAACAACAGGACATTGATCTCCTCTTTTCCTCCTCCTCTCAGGAATGGTCATGTGATAAAGCAGATAAAGTCAATCACTGTCGTGTAGGAAGGACACCTCCTGGGCTACAATGCATCGCCGAAACACTAGAAGACGACGCTGAAGACGTCCTTCCTGTTCACGACTGGTCGGGCTAGAGACATTTGGATGGAGATGTGATAATGAGGAGTGACACACTTGAGGGATAATATGATGAGATTTTAAGCAGTGTTCGATGTCTACACCCCTCTCCATGAGTTCTTTCAGCAGGTGATGGAGAACTCCAGTACAGGGTGATGACATAGTCTACAGAAACATAATCCATGCTACAGTATCCATTTATATTATAAAGTCATATAAATCTATCCAGATTTATCTTTTTTTTTTTTAAATCAGTTGTAGATTTGCTTTAATAAAATAAATAAGATCTCAATGACCCCCATTTGTCTGGGAGAGTCATGTCACAAATAACAGCCTGATCTGGGGGATTTCTTCTACCCTAATCCTAAGAAAGCTAAGTATTTTTTTGTTGTTGTTGATGCATGCACAAAAGTTTTATAGGATGTTTTTAATCATACGTTCTGATTACACAACTGTAACACTGTCTTTTCAAGGTCATAAAAACACAAAGTGTTGCTGGGGATACTTTCCTGCTGGTCACAATGATACCAAAAATATACAATGCACTGATCTTATGCCAGAGTGTTCGGCGCCTCACTGCACTGTTGCCTGATTGCTACAATCACGAAAATAAACCTATGATTTCTAATACATGAAAAATAATTGAAAGACTTGTAATATTTGTAGCTATTTTCTTTTATTATTGGGCATTGGGCTATCAACCTGCCTCCATTAATATGAATAAATAAATGCTACAAAAATTAAAAAACTTATCAAGTTATGAAACAGCACGGGAGGAACAAAAATAAAAGAGAGAGAGAGTGAGACTGGTATTTAAATATTTCAGAAGGTCAATACTACAATCTGGTGGTCAAATGAAAGAAATGCAGTCAAATCTGATTTTGGCTAGACATAAAAATGACAAGTCACTTGGAAAATATGAAAAAACTATAGGTTTTCTCTCTGTGTGTGTGTGTGTGTGTGTGTGTGTGTGTGTGTGTGTGTGTGTGTGAGAGAGAGAGAGAGAGAGAGAGAGAGAGAGAGAGAGAGAGAGATCCCTAGAGACTACATGTAAAAGAACTAAAATTTTAAAGTTGATCTTTGTTAAAAAAGTAAGTTTTGTTTTATTATTGAAGAAATACATTTTATAAACAGGTGATAGGTCACTTCTGGTAAAGTCAGAAATAGTAGCTTTGATCAAAATCTCTATATAGTTTGGATAATTTCGATTCCTTTTCCGTATAATTTGGACTCAGTTTTAAGCAACAAAGCACGCATATTAATCTAAGAAGTTAACTTCTGTTATTAATAAAAGTTTATTTATTTATTTATTTGATTTCTTGGTTTAGCGGGTCAAAGTTTGTCTCTGAGCTGAGGAGGACACGCTTCCTTACATTACACAATACATCTACACATTTATTTGACTCAGTTCCTTGCATTAAAGCACTTATTTGATTAATTTATCTTTTTTTTCCATTAGCGAACTAAATTCTAACAAGCTAATACTAACTATAAAACAACCTTATATTAACTATAAAAATGTAAAAGTAGGGATCAGTCGGTCTGGTTAAGCTGTTGTGCACTGAAAACCACGTACAGCATAGCAGTGAAAGAGTCAAGTCTGTGAACCACACAATTGATTTTTAAGATTAAGATTCAATATTTGTGACATGTACCTTACAGCACAGTGAAGTTACTTTTTCCCACAACCAGGATAAAGCACACCCTGGAGCAGACAGTACCTTGCTCAAGGGTTAAGGGCCTTGTTCAAGGGTTCAACAGTGGCAGTTTGGCGGTGCTGGAGCTCGAACCTCCTGACCTTCAGATCAGTAACCCAGAGTCTCAACCACTGGCCGTTTACAGTTTATGGTTTTATGAGGTGTTGTACATGCACTCATATACAGTCATCAATTTGCTATTTAAAGTGCTTCAATTAATACATTTTATGTCTGTAATTATATTATGGATGTAACTGTGTACAATAAAACATTTAATTCCAGAGTTGCCATTTATATACACTGCGATATAATTGCAATAAATTACAAGCAGTGGAATAATAAAATATGCATACTAATCATGGATACATTTTGTGCTTAACTTACTAATAACAATACTAAGAAGTATATAGTTATAATTTACAAAAAGTGTTCTAGATAAATGAAAAACAGCTCTGATTTCATTATTAAGCACATAATGGGGGTTTGAGAAATATAGTCTAAGCTTAGAAATATAGGACTAAGCTTCTCATTTTGCCTTTTTCCACTGTGACATCCAGGTGTCCTTGTCCTCAGCTAGGTGAACTGCTTCCTGAGCTTGTGGAAACATTTCAACCTCACTGTGATGAAGTGGCACCTCAGCCAAGTAAGCGTGCATGTTCAAGGATGTCTCAGCATTCAGTCTATCTCAGCAAAAACTTTCATGCCATATTTTTCCATCAGTCTTCAAGGCATTCCTACCACAAATGATCTATGTATGAAGGATCCAGATGCTTAAACACATCAAAGCCTTCATTTTCAATCACTGACAGCAGTGACTGAAAATGTGAAAAGTGATTGGGCATCCATAATGATTATGTACTGCATCACTTATTTATGTGTTTTCTGGAGAATGCAAAAGGTATTCAGGTGAACATTTTAAACTATATAAATATTTAAATTCACATACTTAATAGCACTTTTTGTTTGGGCATACTGTCTCCCCAATCACTGCTGTGCAGGTGTGTGTACATGTTATATCAGTTTATTTGTAACTGCGATGTGAGCAAAAATGGTTGCCCCACTTTTGCATGAAAGAAGAGCAGCATGCAGTATTTAATTTTTTGTTGTCTGAGGGTGTACCTGGTGTCAGTATTTATCGAAGACTGTGTGTGGAGTATGGTGAAAGTGTTTGGATATCTGCAAACAAAATTCGAACTGATATTCCAAGGAAGGTCAAAGTTTAGATATTTATTACTGGTGACGAGACATGGAGTCATCACTACAAGCCTGAGAGTAAATGTCATGAAACAAAAACATTCTCAATGGCCGAATGAGAAAAAGTCAACAATCAGCTGGAAAATCCATCAATGTTTATGGTTTTCTTGGTTTCTCAAGGGCCAGTATTGAAACACGATTAGGAAAAAGGTTTAACAATTAACAGTGCTCATTACAGTGAGATGCTGGTTAAAGAGCTGAAGCCTAAAATTCAGATTAAACTCAGTGAACTGCTATACAAGGATGATGTGATCTCGCATGACCATGTACCTCCGCACACTCCTGCCCATACTGTCAACAATTTTCAAAAACTTTGTTTTTAGGATGTTAAAGCATCCTCCTTATAGTCCCGATCTTGCTCCATCGGACACTCACCCGTTTTGGTCCCCTGAAAACAGCCCTACAAGGATGAAGACTTAATTCCGATGAAGACGTAAGTCAGCAGTGCACTTGTGGCTCGCAGCTCAGCCTAAAACATTTTTAATGAGGGAATATGAAAGCTTGTTGACAGATGGACAAAGTGCATGAAAAAGCAAGAAGATTATGTCGATAAACTATGCATTTGTATTAGAGTGGCCTTCACAGTCGCCTGACTTGACTTCAAAAGAAAAATCTTTGTTGGTATTTGAAAAAAGCAGGGCGGCGCGGTGGTGTAGTGGTTAGCACTGTCGCCTTGCACCTCCAGGGTCCAGGGTTCGATTCCCATCTCTGTGTGCATGGAGTTTGCATGTTCTCCCCGTGCTTGGTGGGTTTCCTCCGGGAACTCCGGTTTCCTCCCACAGTCCAAAGATATGCAGGTTAGGCTAATTGGCGTTCCTAATTTGCCCATAGTGTGTGATTGTGAGTGTGTGTATGTGTGTGTGCCCTGCGATGGATTGGCACCCTGTCCAGGGTGTACCCCGCCTAGTGCCCGAAGTCTCCTGGGATAGGCTCCAGGTCCCCCGCGACCCTGAACACAGGATTAAGCGGTATTACCCAAGAATCTTACTGAACTAGAGGCCATTGCACCTGAGAAAGGGGTTAAGAAACATTGCCAGGAGCTAGTGTGTGGCTGTACATTACATTTGCAGCAGGTCATAATAGCTAAAGAGGGCTCTTACTAAGTACTGAAGTACTCATCAAGGAGTTTAATTAATTTGATTACTGCAATAGTCATTAAAAGTATTTGTTAGGTTTAAAAGAAGAAGAAATGTGTCCGAGATAAGTTTTAAGCTAAGAGGAGTTATTTCTTGTTGTGTCCGCCGCACCTCGATACACTTACCGGTCCGGGCCCGATCGACTGGGAGAAACAAACACACAGACCCAAGCTGAAGGTCTCTGTTTATTCTCAGCAAAGAGAGCACATTTAAACGGTTCTGCATTCCGAACCTCAAAACAACCAGTCAGTCATAGAGAGAGCTGGAGACAGACAGGAGAGAGGAAATACATTTACATTCTCCTGATTAAACAAAAGGGTTCTAGTGGACAAGAGCCATTAGGACGTACTGTATAATCGTCTGGATACAGGATATAGAAGGTGTTACCACGTAAGGCATAAGGAAGCACAGTGAGGGGTCTGTTCTCAGGGCACAGGAATCTTTTTATTAAATTACAATATCTTACAATATTATAAAACCTTACAGTAGTGTGTGGCGTGGGCGGGGCTGGCGATCGCCGGCTTTGGTCCAGCATTATGTTTGTGTTCACCATGGGTGGGATGTTGGTTTTAGGTTAGTGGCTTCGGCCATGTTTAAGCATGTGGGTGTGTGTGTTTTGACCTGTAGGTGTGTTTATGCTTGTGCTGAGATAATAAAATACTCCCAGTCATTACATTGGGTAGCCACCAAGCTCACTCGTCCTCCAAGATCCCTGCTTAGTGTTGAAAAACGCTACATTGGTGTCAGAAGTGGGATGGAGATCTCCGAGTTGGAGCGAACGGCGGAGGATCTGAAGAAGATCAAAGAGGGCCGCAGAGTGGCAGCAGAACTCCTGCAGAGGAAACACCTTCCGGACGGTGCCAGCACAAAGAAAGCAGCGCGGCGAAAGCAGAGCGGCGAGATGAGGGTCCCGGCACTGGATCTCGGGGCGGAGCTTCCCACAGACCAAGCCCCGTGCACCGTTAACCGGCGAGGCGACTTACAGCTGCGCCTTCCTTTCTATAACGGCGCCGTCGAACCCTACGCATTTTTTGCGCAGGTAGAGCTCGCCGCCAATCTCGCGGGCTGGTCCCCAGCGGAAATCGCGGTCCGTGTAGCACTCTCGCTTGAGGGCGACGCACTCCGGGTGCTCGAGGACCTCCGGGCCGAGGAGCGGAACGACTGGGCGAAGCTGCGGGAATCGCTCCACTTCCGGTTCGGCACGGGTGACCGCAGAGAAGCGGCTGGCGAAGCGCTCGCGGTCCGCGAGCGGCGCGCTTCAGAGCCGCTGGGCGCGTTTGCAATGGACGTGCGATGCCTCGCGCGGCGGGGCTATCCTGACTTCGGGCACGACCAGCAGGAAGAGCTAGCTCGTCGTGCATTCCTCCGGGGGCTCCGACCGCTGCGGCTCCGCGAGCACATTCGGTTGGCGGCACCCAGTTCTCTGGCCGAAGCACTGCGCGAGGCCGAGCGCGCTGAACCCATCATGGTCGAGCATGGCGGCGAAAGAGCCGAGCTACCTCCCGCCACTAGGGGGCGCTCGGGAGGTGAACCTGGCCGGGGACAGGGCTACCCGTCACGGCCAGGCTACGAGCAAGACGCTGAATTTCCGCGGCGACGCAGAGGCCCGGGACCGCAGTATTACGGCCCTAACAGTTCGAGGCGCGAGGACAACGTACCCCAGCAGCCGTTAAACTAGGACCGGGAGGCAGCGAGGGGAAGCCACCTCCCGTGGCCGATTCTGTTTCCCCAATTGGCGGAGTCGATCTCCGTTCGGGACGTGTGGGACAACGCGCTGGGATCTACGTGGATTGTGTGCTAGACGGCGTCCCGCTGCGTGCGCTTGTGGACACCGGCTCCACTGTTTCACTACTCCGCAATGGAGTGTTGGGACCATGCGAGCGCGCTGGCAAAGTGCCCAAACCAACCCTCAGCATCCGCACCGTGTCTGGGAGCCATTTGAAGATACGGGCTCGTCGCTCGGTGCGAATCAACATGGGTGAGCACAACTATGTTCATGATTTTTTGCTGGGGAACATTGAAGATGACTGTATATTGGGGCTAGACATTTTGGAAAAGTGGGGGGCGGTGCTCAGCCTAACGGACGGGACTCTTTGTGGGGATTTTGGTAGAGCTAGGTTGCTAACACCGAAACCACAGCCGCATGTGAAAGTAGCACACACCCGGGGGGCGGAACTTCCGGAGGCTGCGCCACACAAACATCCGGTACACGACCAATCGAGCGTGCTAGATGAGCTTTTGCGACGTAGCAGCGCGGGGTTAACTTCGACACAGACCGAAACGCTGAGAGCGTTCCTTAACGAATTCGCGGATGTATTCGCGGTAGACGAGCGCGATTGCACCCATACCAATCTGGTGCAGCACAGGATTGATACGGGGAACGCAGCTCCTGTTCGGTTGCACCCGCGACGCCTCCCATTAGCTAAACGGGCTGCCGCCGAACAGAAGCTGCGTGAGATGGTCGACTCAGGCGTCATTGAGCCAGCGTCCGGACCGTGGTCTTCACCGGTTGTGCTTGTGCGTAAGAGGGACAATTCTTGGCGGTTTTGTGTCGATTACCGGCGGTTAAACGCGGTGACGCGGAAGGACTCATACCCGTTGCCACGGATAGATGATGCGCTGGAGCATGTCGCAGGCTCGGCTTGGTTTAGTTCATTAGATCTGCGTAGCGGGTATTGGCAAGTAGAGCTCGCTCCGGAGGACCGCCCTAAAACCGCGTTTTCGATCGGGCACGGGCTGTGGCAATTTCGGCGTATGCCTTTCGGCCTGTGCAACGCCCCGGCTACGTTTGAGCGGCTGATGGAGAAAGTTCTGGTGAATATCCCTCGGAACCGTTGCGTCGTTTACTTAGATGACTTACTGGTGCACGGCAAGGAGTTTGAGGGCGCGCTAGCTAATCTCCGGGAGGTATTTGTGGCTATTCGGCGGGCGAACTTGCGGCTTAACCCCAGGAAGTGCCAGCTGCTGCGGCGAGAGACCGCGTTTCTGGGCCACATAATTAGTGCTAACGGGATTGCTACCGACCCAACTAAAATCGCTGCAGTGCAGAATTGGCCGGAACCGTTAAATGCGTCGCAGCTGCGCACTTTCCTCGGGTTAGCTTCATACTACCGCAGGTTTGTGAAAGACTTCGCCACCGTCGCAAGTCCGTTGCACGGGTTAACAAAAAAGAACCAGCCGTTCCGCTGGGAGGTTGTACATGCGCGCGCGTTCGCCCAGTTGCGTGAAGCCTTAGTCACGTGTCCCGTCCTCGGTTATCCGGATGCATCACGCGCGTTCATCCTTGACACGGACGCGAGCGATGTAGGGCTGGGGGCCGTACTGTCTCAGGGTTCCGGTAACCAAGAGCGGGTTGTCGCATATTTCAGCCGCGCGTTGTCTGGGCCCGAGCGGAATTATTGCGTCACGCGGCGCGAGCTGTTAGCGGTCGTCGCGGCGCTAAAACACTTCCGGCCATATTTATACGGGCAAACCTTCTTGCTGCGGACCGATCACGCTTCGTTAGTTTGGCTGCTTAGCTTTAAAGAACCTGAGGGGCAGTTAGCGCGTTGGCTAGAGCGCCTACAGGATTATAGCTTCACCATTCAACACCGAGCCGGGAAGCTACACGCTAACGCCGACGCGTTGTCGCGCCGACCATGCAGCGAAGCGCGTTGTCGGTACTGCGAGCGGGTCGAAGAGCGCGGTTGCGACGTAGGCCAACCTCCGGAACTACTGGCGCACAACTTCCTTTCCGTTCAGTCCCCCGGACCCCCCGGGGGTGATCAGCCGACCGTTCCAGCGTGCAGCCGAGTCACTGCCTCGCCTAGGGCACCTCCCACCGTCATCTCACCTGTGCCACAGCTGGACAGTGAACAGCTCGCGGCCGAGCAGGAGAGCGATCCGGTTCTGCATCAAGTTCTGGGTTGGGTTAAAGCGGGCCGGAGACCGGATTATACTGCAATCACTCACCTGGGGTTAGAGGCGAAAGCTCTGCATTCACAGTTCACCCGCCTAGCATTGCGGCAAGGGTTACTCTACCGTCGCTGGGAGCGGCCGTGCGGCGCTGGCGAATGTTTCCAGCTTCTGGTACCAAAAACTTTGCGGGCATGTGTGCTGGGGTTGGTTCATGGGCATACGGGTTCAGGACACTTCGGTGTGACAAAAACTCTGCGGCGGTTGCGCGCTCGCTTCTACTGGCCGGGCTGTCACACTGATAGTGAACTCTTTGTTCACAGATGCGACTCCTGCACGGCGAAGAAGGGCCCTACCCAGCGCTCGCGAGCCCCGCTGCAGGACTTTCGGGTGGGGGCACCCATGGAGCGTATGGGCGTGGACATTCTTGGACCGTTCCCCGTTTCCGATCGGGGTAACCGTTATGTGCTGGTCGTTGTGGATTACTTCACCAAGTGGCCGGAGGCTTTCGCTGTGCCTGATCAGAGCGCCTCCACCACGGCCCGAGTACTAGTGGATGAGGTGTTCAGCCGGTTCGGCGCTCCAGAGCAGTTGCACAGCGATCAGGGGCGCAACTTCGAGGCGGAGGTGTTTGCGGCGGTGTGCGAACGCCTCGGGGTGAAAAAGACCCGCACCACGCCGCTTCATCCACAAAGTGACGGCCTCGTGGAGCGCTTTAATCGGACGCTCACCACACAACTCGCCCTACTTACCAGCGATCGGCAACGCGATTGGGACGAACATTTGCCTCTCGTTCTTTGGGCATATCGCACGGCAGTACAGGAGTCATCGCAGCTAACGCCAGCTGTTCTCATGTTTGGACGCGAGCTGCGCACTCCAGTGGACCTCGTTTTCGGACCACCTCCCCAATCGGATTTACCCACGGTACCGGGGTTGGATTATTTTTGTTCTTTAAAAGAAAAACTGTTCCGAGTTCACGAGTTAGCGCGCAAACACTTGGCGGACGCCGGTGTTAAGCAGCGCCGGGTTTATGACACTCACAGCCGGGGGCGAGACTTTGAGCCGGGAGAGCAGGTATGGGTTTATTCCCCGAGAAGGAAGAGAGGGCTATCACCCAAACTTATGTCACACTGGGTGGGACCCTGTACGGTGATCGCTCAACTCTCGGATGTCGTCTACCGGGTGCGGCTGGCGGGGCGGGCGCGGATGATTGTGCTTCACCGAGACCGTCTCGCTCCCTACCAGCCGCATGCCGGTGAGACGGCGACGGCTGCAGAGGCCCGGCCGCCTCAGGTTAATGTTCCCATGTCGTCTACAGCAGGGCCCCGGCGTTCACAGCGCCAGCGCCGACCGCCTGCACGCCTCAGAGACTGAGGTATTCGTGGTGACCGGGGACAGTCACAGCTTGGGTGGGGGCAGTGTGGCGTGGGCGGGGCTGGCGATCGCCGGCTTTGGTCCAGCATTATGTTTGTGTTCACCATGGGTGGGATGTTGGTTTTAGGTTAGTGGCTTCGGCCATGTTTAAGCATGTGGGTGTGTGTGTTTTGACCTGTAGGTGTGTTTATGCTTGTGCTGAGATAATAAAATACTCCCAGTCATTACATTGGGTAGCCACCAAGCTCACTCGTCCTCCAAGATCCCTGCTTAGTGTTGAAAAACGCTACAAGTGTTTTGTGTTGACTTTGGAGAAACCACTTGTTTTATTAGTTTTTATTCTATTGATTTACAAGCAGCTGCAAGTTAGTAATTTTAGACAAGGATAAAACTGATGTGTGTGTGTGTGTATATAAAATATATATAAAATATACTGTATATATAAAATAAACTGTGTATACTCTGTCACACTCCGTTCACTTTCCAGTTAAACCTCTTCCGGAGGTCAGTGACGTCACCAGTCCCTCGAGGACAGAGGTTGTGTTGAACGCGAGACGGTAGTGTGTGTGCGTGTGTGAGAGAGAGAGAAAACCAAGTGATAATGTCGGGGTTACTTTGTTGTCGTTCATTGTTCCAAAAAGAAATGTGTTTTCTTCGCGCGTTAAAAGAGACCTGCAGCCCCCAGGGTAAGTGTTGTTTCCTTCCCGTGGGAAAGGTAGTTTTATATTCGCATATTCAGTTTCGTCCTCAATAACTCAATAAATAAATAAAAACAATACATTCTCCACAGTACACAAAATCTACACGGTCTTGTTTGCGAGAACACGGACAACTTACTCCACTCGTTTTTTTTTCTTCTTAAAATCCCATAAACGTTAAACTTTGATACAATTTCGAAGTGACTGTAAAAAAAAAAAAAAAAAACACTGCTTTTCGCAACGCGGACGAGTTAGTGACCGTCTACAAAGTAGAGATGAGCGAATCCGGGTTAAATAACCCGATCCTTTTATATGACTCACGAATCACGAATCCTTCTGTTCATCTACTCGGCTCAGTTGTGTCCTAAATTATCTCGTTGCTAACAACAACATACATAAATACAAACTGATAATTACACAATTCAGTTGTTCTCAGATGTTGTTAGCTAGTAACTGTAGGAATAAGTGGCTGACTGAATTGTTTAGAAAACTTCCTGCACAGTCAGAAACGTGAGAGACTCAAAATAGCGGGTACTGATTCATCTGAACCGTGGGACTCGACGGGTCACCGGCGGACTCGCAACGCGTAGTGAAACAGCCGTATGTGGGAGACTCAGTGTGTGTACTGTGTGTAGTGTGCAGCACCAGTCCATTAAGGTGAATTTCAACCATGCGCTGTATAACAATGCTTTTGGAGTTTGAGTAAATTAGAATATGAACTTATGCAATATTTAAAACAATTAATAATAAATCTCAGAAATGTAAATCCCAAATAAATCTTATTTTTTAAAACGCGTGGAACAAAACTTGTGGAACATGAGTACAAGCAACCTTCACTGTTCTCTGTATAATACTGTATGTATACTGTAATATATATATATATATATATATATATATATATATATATATATATATACACAAAAGGGGTTTGGGGTCACTCCATGATCGTTCATGTTTTGCTGAAGGCGTCCAAAAATGCATTAATCTCCTTTGAACAGTTGATATTGAGGTGTTTCTGCTACTTCTGCTCTGTAAAGACTTCATAACGCCTCTAATCTGGGGTGCTGTTAATTGGTCATTTTTCAGGGTGATAACTCTAAATGAACTTCTAGTCTGCAGCAGAGGTACGTAGGTTTTGGTCTCGCCCTCCTGGGACGGCCTTCATGAGAACCAGTTTCATTATGGTGCTTGATGGATTTTACAAATGCACTTGACAATACTGTTCTTACAAGAACTAATACAGAAAGGCTGACCTCTTTGTCTTAAAATAACAACTAACTGTTGTTTTTCTTCTTGTTGCGTAATTACCTAATTCCATATGTGTTATTTTATAGTTTTGAAATCCCCAGTATTGTTGTAGAATGTAGAAAATAAATCACTAAACAAAAACAAAGAAATTTGCAAGTGACCCCAAACTTTTGAAGTATAGTGTACAGTATACATGTCCTTCTAAAAAAATTAGCATATTGTGATAAAGTTCATTATTTTCTGTAATGTACTGATAAACATTAGACTTTCATATATTTTAGATTCATTACACACAACTGAAGTAGTTCAAGCCTTTTATTATTTTAATATTGATGATTGTGGCATACAGCTCATGAAAACCCAAAATCCCTATCTCAAAAAATTAGCAAATTTCATCCGACCAATAAAAGAAAAGTGTTTTTAATACAAAAAAAGTCAACCTTCAAATAATTATGTTCAGTTATGCACTCAATACTTGGTCGGGAATCCTTTTGCAGATTCTTGTGTCTTGTGTCTCTCAACTTTCTCTTCACAATATCCCACAGATTCTCTATGGGGTTCAGGTCAGGAGAGTTGTCAGGCCAATTGAGCACAGTAATACCATGGTCAGTAAACCATTTACCAGTGGTTTTGGCTCTGTGAGCAGGTGCCAGGTCGTGCTGAAAAATGAAATCTTCATCTCCATAAAGCTTTTCAGCAGATGGAAGCATGAAGTGCTCAAAAATCTCCTGATAGCTAGCTGCATTGACCCTGCCCTTGATAAAACACAGTGGACCAACACCAGCAGCTGACATGGCACCCCAGACCATCACTGACTGTGGGTACTTGACACTGGACTTCAGGCATTTTGGCATTTCCCTCTCCCCAGTCTTCCTCCAGACTCTGGCACCTTGATTTCCGAATGACATGCAAAATTTGCAACCTGTAGCCCATTTCCTGCACACGCCTGTTTCTACTCCAGACTCAGTCCACTGCTTCCGCAGGTCCCCCAAGGTCTGGAATCGGTCCTTCTCCACAAACTTCCTCAGGGCCCAGTCACTTCTTCTCGTTGTGCAGCATTTTCTGCCACACTTTTTCCTTCCCACAGACTTCCCACTGAGGTGCCTTGATACAGCACTCTGGGAACAGCCTATTCGTTCAGAAATTTATTTCTCTTGCTTGAGGGTGTCAATGATGACAGCAGTCAGGTCGGCAGTCTTACTCATGATTGCGGTATTGAGTAATGAACCAG
The DNA here is from genome assembly GCA_030522415.1 of Channallabes apus. NCBI lineage: Eukaryota > Metazoa > Chordata > Actinopteri > Siluriformes > Clariidae > Channallabes > Channallabes apus. The sequence goes on along the minus strand of CM060123.1, from coordinate 24,140,125 downwards.
GCTGGGAGTTTTTAAAAGCCTCAGGAATCTTTTGCAGGTGTTTAGAGTTAATTAGTTGATTCAGATGATTAAGTTAATAGATCGTTTAGAGAACCTTTTCATGATATGATAATTTTTTGAGATAGGGATTTTGGGTTTTCATGAGCTGTATGCCACAATCATCAATATTAAAACAATAAAAGGCTTGAACTACTTCAGTTGTGTGTAATGAATCTAAAATATATGAAAGTCTAATGTTTATCAGTACATTACAGAAAATAATGAACTTTATCACAATATGCTAATTGTTTGAGAAGGACCTGTGTATACAGTGGGGGAAAGTTTGCCCACTTACAAAGAACTGAAGGGTCTATAATTTTCGTCATAGGTTTATGGTAAAGAATTGAGACAGAATATCAACCAAAAATCCAGAAAAAGCACATTATACTGGATTATATTGGATTAAGGGCAATATAAGTGGGCAAACTTAGAAAATCTGTGTGTGTATATATATATATATATATATATATATATATATATATATATATATATATATATATATATATGGAAGAGCTATAAAGATGGCACTTTTATATACTCTGCTCTATATTTCCTCTGCTATATGTACAGTATATGCACAGTATATTCTTAACCAAAGGAGATGAACAGATGCCATGCATGCCACCATAAACTGCCCATCATCTACATACTTCACCCTTTAATTTTAGGGTCTATTAATTTAATTTTGTTTTCTACTTTTGTTTTTTTTTTTTATTCAGTAGCTACTTAAACACAGGACATGGACAGATGGGACAGGGGGAACTGTCCATGGTTTTATGAGTAGAATTTCTCCATCCCATTTGAATAAGAAGCTATTGAATTAAAAAAATAAATGTAGAAAAAATAAAAATATTCTGTGAATTCCAAAAATAAAGGGTGTAGTGTCGATGAGGGGTAACTGTCCATGGTACTATGAGATTTTTAAAGAATAAAAAAATGTTTAAAAAAAAAAAATTTATTAATTAATTAATAGACCCTATAATTAAAGGGTGTAGTATGTAGATGAAGGGAGGCAGTATATAGTGGCCTGAGTGGCATCTGTCCATGTCCTATGGTTAAAAAGGTTTATAATAATAAGTTTAAGGAAAAATATGGAGGCTGTAACAAAGAAAATAGATCACATTAAACAACTTTTTTTTTTTTTTTTTGTAAATATGATAAATAGATAGATAGATACAGTAGATGTGCAACTAGGAGTGTACAGTATATACATCAGTGCAAATATGTACAAGTAGATTGTCACAGTCACCTACCTACTGTATACTGTATCACGGTACCTAGGTGCCAGTTAAAATAAAATTGCGAAAGTGTCACGATTTATCACTATAAATATTCTGATTCTATTTAAAATATTCCCCCTGATTTTGTTACAATTTTAAACATTTTAAAAAGTCTATTAATTATTTAAATGTAGTCCATTCTTTATAATATTGGTTTTCTCACTTAAAAGCCAAGTGCAGCATTTAAACAATACAAACTAACTTTGAATAAAAAAGTGTAATTTTTAAGTATATACAAAAGTGTAACATTTTACTGAGCAGCGCATATCTCTATCTTCTGCCTTAATTATTATTTCTAAACAAACTTAGCAATTAATTCACTCCTACCACACAGGATGAAAATGTGTAAATAGTTGCACATATAGTTTGATTATAAAGAAACTGCAATGTTTTACCACCTCAAAAGCCTCTAAAGTCTCAAAACTCAACGTGACAATGAGCATCTAGGATAAATGCCTGCGAGCTTGCAGGTGGGAGTGGCTTTTAATGTGGTCATGCGGGGCTTCTACCACACGCAATTTTCGGACCAGTGTAATCTTGTTTAGTGAGTCAGTTCGAGACTAATTCGCTCACAGGGTTTGGAGAAAAGGCAGATCAGAAGCGTTTTTTTGGTAATGTAATGCCATAAAAATGTGTTTCTGTTGCGCCACATGGAAGCTTTTGCATTGGTACAGAATTGTTTCCACCTGAGGCGGATCGTCCAAACACCCATCATGGCCAATCAAACTGAAAACCAGCCAATTCTGGTCTTTGGTCAATTTTAGTTCATCACTGGTTCATCAGAGAAACTGTCCACCACCTCCATACTTTATTCTCCTCACCTTTTGACTACATACTACCAGTAAGAATTTAAAACTACTACGCCAAAACTACGCCAGCTCTGCCAGTTGCGATTTGTTAGTGCCTCCATTTACACTCAGGATATGAGCAAAATAATCTTAATCAAAATTGTCAATAAATGGTGTTTGCTAAACTGTTGCTGGATATAGGACAGCTGTGTACAGCATTCCCTTGCTTAATTATGTGTCCTTCCATATTTTTCTCTTCCATTTGAAGTCTTCCTGCATCAAATCCACACTCTATCCTGTAAATCATTACAGACATTGTAATGTTTAACACTGATGTTTCATCTGTACACCAACCTTTATACCATGTACTAAACCCATCTCTATTCTACCACATGCTTTATTCGCGACATATGTTAAAATGTGCAGTTTTCGATTTTGTGCAGGTCTGGTGAGAACGATGGCGACATGTAGAAGTCCTCCATTATTGAGAGCCACACCTTGTCGTGCTTTAATTGATGAGCCGATTGCTCTGAAGGTTTTTCATCTGCCACAAAGCTTCCCTGTGACCATGAGAGCACGGATGACATGTGAGGACGGACATTTATGGCAGTCTGTCTCTTACTACTACTCTGATGAGGATGGAGTTGTAGACTGTGAGTGTCTTTTTTTTTTTTTTTTTTTTTTTTTTACCCAAATAAAAAAAAAGTGTCCATTTTTTTTCATCAAAGTTTAATCTTCATCTATAATAGTGACAAAGCACCCCTCTGTCGGTGGTTCATATGTTGGCTGTGAACCGATGGGTCTGTTTTGGAGTCTTCAGCTTGCGTTTGGAGAAAAAAGTCTGAGGTAGGATGAAAATTTTTAATCTGGGGTTAGTGCCCTATGAAGAAAATTGTTTCAGGTCTTAAATTGTTTTTTAAAAAGGAACGTTCGAAACGTTCATACTGTACTTTTTTGTATCCTAAAGTGTTTCGCATACTAAAAGCTTCACAAGAAAATTTTATTCAAGTTTATTTATAATGTCATAACCTTTATACTGTATATGAAGGTGTGATTCTCCCATACCCATTTCTTGCTTTAAGATTGAGAAAGAAACATGTGGAGTCACCGTACACAGTTGACGTATCTGTCCTGGAAGGTCACTTTTCTCCTCTTAATTTCCCCAAAGATGAAGAGAATAGCAGAGAGCATGAGCTGGCTTCTGTCTCACTTCAGCGCTGGTACATGGCGCCATATGTGAAGAGGATCGAAATACAAAAAAATGGAGTGGTGGGGACTCTATTCCTTCCTCCAGGTTAATATTCCAATTGTACACACAGGCCATGCCTCCTTTATTCACAGCTTCTTTACCCATCCTTAACTAGTACAGCTCTGGACAAAAGAAAAAATTGTCTATTGGACTGACACCCACAAAGGCAATGTCGTTATTCATTGGAAGATGTAATTACAGCTTACTCTCTACACCTTACTAACACCAAAGTACATTCTGTGTGTTTGGCGAACACTATGCCATATTGTGCGGATTCTAATATACTTCAGTGCATTGTGGTATTTCAGGTGTGATATTTCACACCATACTTATATAGTGAATAGAAGGTGGAGCAGTGAAGGCTCCTCGACTGATCTTACTCTAAATATAGTAAATAACACCTTTAGCAAAATGCCACATGAATAGAATATTTATGAGGTTTCCTTGAAGAACTTCTCTTAAACTTTTTCCCACCACTTTTATTCCAGGTCCTGGTCCATTTCCTGCAGTTTTAGATCTGTGGGGTTTGGCTGGAGGCCTCATGGAGTATCGTGCTGCTCTGTTTGCCTCACATGGTCTGGCTTCTATGACGATTGCCTACTTTGGTCATAAAGACCTTCCTGGACCCTCTAAACGCATCAATGTGGGAGACTCATACTTCAAGGTAAGATGATTCTTACAGTAATGTCCGAATTGCTAACCATGCAACTTGACATACTACAGGCTGTGGTCTTAAACCTGGTTGTATTTAAGCAGTCAGATCAATTTTCACATTAATTTTCTATCAAGTAATCTAACTAATCATGGCCACTTCTGCCATGAGCTCCACCCACTCCCACCAATTAATATTTTTTGGCAAAATATAAACATTTAATAATTTAACCAGAAACAACTGTGCTCAGGATGAAGGAATGCACACAATGTGCTGAAAGTGGCACTGGTGGCTCAGTGGTAGGTGTTTCGCCTGCCATGCGGATGTCCCGGGTTTGATTCCCAGCCAATGCCCAAACCCCCCAGCCACTGGATGCAGTGCCGGTCCCAAGCCCAGATAAAATGGGAGGGTTGCATCAGGAAGGGCATCCGGCGTAAAACCTGTGCCAAGTTGTTGTGCGGACTGGATATTCCGCTGTGGCGACCCCTTGCTGGGAGCAGCCGAAAGACCAACAACAAATCATGTGTGCTGAAAGTCAATTTATATAATTATAATTCTTCTACAATGTAATAAAGTGATGACATTTTGATATCGATTTTAGATGCACACTGTGAGCCACTAAGCTGGTTTGATTAAATGTCATTTAAGTCTTTCTGTCCCACAAGGCTTAGTTACAGTATGGGTCACCAGTTGTTCCCTGTTTACCTGTTTACGGGTAAGTCGTATCCAAACTCTTTAAAGAAAATCAGCCCATTCTCATCTCACTTTGCAGTCTGCATGTGTTTTCCTGGACCTCAGCATGTCTGGTAGCTATCCCTGCCTGACAGACAGCTGTTATCTAATCCTAGCAAAACTGACCTGCTGTTCATTGAGATTTTCCTGGACAACTTTTCCTGGATCTCACCATTTGTCATGCAACTTTAGGCTAACCATTGACAACCAACTCTGCTTCTCACCTCACATCAATTCATATTTACAACATTTAAAGGATTAACTGCACACAGCAAACATGTGGAAGAAGGTGCTCTGGTCCGATGAGACCAAAATGGAACTTTTTGGCCAAAATGCAAAACGCTATGTGTGGCAGAAAACTAACACTGCACATCACTCTGAACACACCATCCCCACTGTCAAATATGGTGGCGGCAGCATCATGCTCTGGGGGTGCTTCTCTTCAGCAGGGACAGGGAAGCTAGTCAGAGTTGATGGGAAGATGGATGGAGCCAAATACAGGGCAATCTTGGAAGAAAACCTTTTGGAGTCTGCAAAAGACTTGAGACTGGGGCGGAGGTTCACCTTCCAGCAGGACAATGACCCTAAACATAAAGCCAGGGCAACAATGGAATGGTTTAAAACAAAACATATCCATGTGTTAGAATGGCCCAGTCAAAGTCCAGATCTAAATCCAATTGAGAATCTGTGGCAAGATCTGAAAACTGCTGTTCACAAACTCTGTCCATCTAATCTGACCGAGCTGGAGCTGTTTTGCAAAGAAGAATGGGCAAGGATTTCAGTCTCTAGATGTGCAAAGCTGGTAGAGACATACCCTAAAAGACTGGCAGCTGTAGTTGCAGCAAAAGGTGGTTCTACAAAGTATTGACTCAGGGGGCTGAATAATTACACACACCCCACTTTTCAGTTATTTATTTGTAAAAAATGTTTGGAATCATGTATGATTTTCGTTCCACTTCTCACGTGTACATCACTTTGTATTGGTCTTTCACGTGGAATTCCAATAACATTGATTCATGTTTGTGGCTGTAATGTGACAAAATGTGGAAAAGTTCAAGGGGGCCGAATACTTTTGCAAGCCACTGTAGTGGAAATAACTTTCCCTGCTTGTCTAAATTAGCACAAAAACATATTATCTTTTTTCACACTGTGCTAACTTCCGTAATAGAAATTTAGACTCATAGTACTTTTTAATCCCTGACCTACAGGCCTAGCATAAGGGAGTTTTTTTTATTATTATTATTATTCAATACAAAGCACTTCCATTAGGTGTCTGCCTAATGTTGTGCATGTGTCTCTGTGTTCTATAGGCAGCATGGCAGATTCTGTGTGATCACCCACAGGTGTGTGAGGACCGGATTGCCATCATTGGGATTTCATTTGGGGTCTTTGTAGCACTACGGATCGCAGCATCCCTTTCAGTCAATGTAAACCGCTAATCATATTTCTACACTTCTGGAAGAAGACTGACACGGTTTTGTTGTTACATGACTACAATAATAGTTTTATTGTACAGAAATACAGAATGCTTAAAAAAAAAAAAAAACCTACTGTAAGTAACCACTAAATCCACTAGGTAACTTTTCCAATATAGTTGTCTTTACAGTACATTTTATGTAGGGCTGAAATATTTATTTTATATATATATATAAACATTTACATAAACACTAGAACATTTAACTATATGTATCACTCCATGTCCCAGATGTTGTAATAACCATTAATTACACTAACTGACACATTTTGTTAGAATAATATTTGATAATTTTTGGTCATTATTATATTTTTTTTAAATCTAGATAACACAAATGCTGCATTTAATCATGTTCAGTCTAATATAATTAATTATGTTAACTTTTCACTAATATTCCTAAAAAAAAATATGTTTTACTTTGACAGAAGGCGAGTTTGAATTACACAAAATGTGCAAAAGGACCAGATTCACATGAGTTACATAATTGAAAAGACTTGACTTTGTGGACACCTACCGGTGTAGTAGGCTTTAAAGTGGCCCAAAATCCCTAGTGGTGCCCCTGTTACTAATGTAGTATTCTTATAGGTAAATGTAAACTTTGCATATCATAGCCATGTAATATCACAAAGTTGTTGACTTTACTGTACTGTATGTTGTACAAGCCTATAACAGACAGATTTTGTTTTTGCTTCTAATGTCCAGCCGAGGTGTGTGGTTTGCATCAATGGACCATTGTGCAGCACCAACAAGTTATTCGATGAGAATGGACAGAATATTAAAGATGAGTGAGTACACATTGTAACTGTTACATTTGATATTTTATAGTATGCTACTTCAGGATTTATAGGACTATAAATGGCATGGGAATATTAGCTGTCCCATGGTATTAACAAACATTTGTTAGACTGTAAAGCACAAAGTTCTCTGTCCTGAAGACCCTAAAATACACAGCTCATCTTACATTACTAATATTGATGATTAGCATTTTTCTTTATCGTAAGAGAAAAAAGGAGATGCTATAACCTACAGTACTGTAATGTAAAGTATAACAGGAACTAACTTTTTTGTGAACATGCATGCCACATTAATACAAAAAACAGTTTTTTTTTCCAAAAGCAGTAATCACTTTAAACTTACATTTGCACTGATTTTTGTCCCCCCCCCCCCCTATATAATATATATGTTTGCACTGAAGGAGTTGTTTTAATCTCATTGTACATGCGTGTATAGTGACAATAAAGGCATTCATTCATTCATTCATTCATTCATACTGTATAGAGTGCTAAAATACAGTGCATTCTTAAATTTAAAAAAGGCCAATGATGAAAAACCAGTTATTATTTAGTCAGTGATTATTTACCAGAATCCGCTTGCAATTTACATTTTTGTTCTAAAAAATAGAATTTATTAAGTAAAATTTGGCATGGAAAATTCTTTTTCATCTTTTGGTCTTAATTATCGGGCTGAGTGTACATTATTTTCCTTAAACCATAAATAGACAGATTTTCCAGGTTTGGTTGTTGGAAAATAAATATATAAACTACACTACACAAGCAGGGGGAGACATTTTATTATACTATTTGCCTAAAGCAGTGTTTTTCAACCACTGTGCTGCGGTACACTAGTGTGCCGTGAGAGATCATCAGGTGTGCCGTGGGAAATTATTAAATTTCACCTCATTGGTCTAAAAAATTTTTTGAAAAGTAATAAGTCTGCGAATAATATGCCATTGTTGAGTGTCTGCACTGTCTGCACCCGCAGAGTAAGCATGTCATACTCTTCCATATCAGTAGGTGGCAGCAGATAGCTAATTGGCCAGGGGTAGCTCAGTGGTTAAGGCATTGGACTACGGTTCGGAAGATCCCAGGTTCAAACCCCACAACCACCAAGTTGCCACTGTTGGGCCCTTGAGCAAGGCCCTTAACCCTCAACTGCTCAGGTGTATAAAGAGATAAAAATGTAAGTCGCTCTGGATAAGAGCGTCTGCCAAATGCCTAAATGTAAATGTAATTGCCTTGTATTTCGAGATGAGAATTAGTGATGCTTGGATGTGACAGGTAGCAGTGACAGTGGCATTGCGGCTAGTGAGAATACCGTGACAGTGATGGAGAAGTTTTACAAAAGGAAAAAAATGTAAACTCTGAACTGGGCCCTGGACAAAATTCGGACTGAGATGAAGGCACTAGTAGGAATGGAGGTCAAAAGAAAGCAAAGACGGTGTGTGTCTTTCTTCAATTCCTGCCAGGATCTCAGCTCTGTGTTCATCCAAACAGGCCCAGGTTTCACACTGAGTAGGTAGAAATAGGAAAGATAAAAAGGACTGTTTTCATTGTGTTTATTTGATTCCTATTCAAGTCACTTTGATAAGAATGACTGTATATTGTTCATTCATTCATTCATCTTCTATACCGCTTAATCCTGTGTTCAGGGTCGCGGGGGACCTGGAGCCTATCCCAGGAGACTTCGGGCACTAGGCGGGGTACACCCTGGACAGGGTGCCAATCCATCGCAGGGCACACACACATACACCCAATCACACACTACGGGCAATTTAGGAACGCCAATTATCCTAACCTGCATATCTTTGGACTGTGGGAGGAAACCGGAGTACCCGGAGGAAACCCACCAAGCACGGGGAGAACATGCAAACTCCATGCACACAGAGATGGGGATCGAGCCTGGCCGGGGAATCGAACCCAGACCCTGGAGGTGCAAGGCGACAGTGCTAACCACTACACCACCGTGCCGCCATCTGTATATTGTTAATTTCACTTTTTTATTTGAAAGAAGAAGAAATATGAAAGATCATAAAATACTCTTTCTTTGTGTTTATTTGATTCCTGTTCAAGACCCTTCGATAAGAATGGCTGTATATTGTTAATATAGGCTAAAGAGTTTAATTTTTTTACATTTTCGATTGTTGGTGTGCCTTGTGATTTTTTTCAATAAAAAATGTACCTTGGCTCAAAAAAGGTTGAAAAACACTGGCCTAAATAACCCTTTGTACTTAAATGTGGACAACAGTACTATGACAAATGCAATGAAGCAATGTATGCAGCACGTTTTTCCTCTAAACATGCAGAATAGAACTTATTCATATACAGTGATTAATTTAGAATTCAGTGATTAAAAGCCATGGAAACAATATTTTTATTTTATCATCTTTCCAGGGAGCAAAAACACTGGAAGGTAAACGACCAAGGCTATGTGAGTTTCAGGGATAGCTGCTTACCCTGTAATACTCCACCTGAAAACTTTATTCAGGTAAATATGTTTAATATCTGTATTAAAGGATTTGCAATTATTTCTTCCAGTATTACACAGATTGTATTAAGATGAAGGGCACCCAGACCAACTGGGACTTCAAGCCAAAAAGCTTGAAACATAACGGGGTTGAGACTCTTGGCAACAGTAAGACATGTGAAGGCTGCAAACATTTGAATGTAGGCCATACGTTAATGAATTATGATGCTGGGCAAGGTGGCTTAAAGCCTGGTTCAGTGAGAGGAATGCCTGAACCTTGAAAATAAACGGTTAAATTATGATCAATTTACAGAAGAGACTGTAGGAACTGTACACAATTATTCACTAACACCGCTTGCACATTACAGGAACTCGGCAGGGAGTTATTGCCACATCCCTGTCTAGTCCTGACTTTGTTCCAAGCCATTTCCACATGTTTTGGCCATTAAAGGAGTTCCTGTTAGGCCAATGTTTGAGATGTGAAGCAGGCAGTCCAAACATGGCTCGGTGTACTGAAACACTGGGATCAGTGCATTAGTGTTGCAGGGATTATATAGAGAAACTATATTGGTACATTTTCTGAAGAAATGCTTGCCGTGGCAAAGCTTGTAACCCTCTTCAAAAGTGGTAAATTTTATATTTTTACAAAATTCTTGCTCTGCGCTAGAATCCATCAAGGTTGGTCTCAATGTTAAGTCTATGGGATTTTTTGGGTGGTAAATTTACCCCTTAGAAAAGTCATAGCACCCCATTTCCAAATAAGCCACAGGATTTGACACTTCTTTCAAGTCCTGTCATCATTAAGTTCTGGTTGAAGCTGAGCATTTGAAACAGTGTATGCCTTTGAAGCAGTTCTTGTAAAATGTTGCTTGTTCTAATGGGATATGATTAATGTTGTTGCAATTGTATGAACTGAAACACTGTCATCAACAGGTTGAGAAGGTGCGATGCCCTCTGCTGTTCATCATTGGAGAGGATGATTTATGCTGTCCATCAGTGGAGAATGCAGATGAGGTGAGGAAAACAGCTGATGCCTTTAAAGTGATGTTGAAAGTGTGGAGCAGTATTTCTCTGAAGATAGGAATATAGTCCGATATGAGAGTTATTTTTATCTATCTATCTATCCTTCCATCCATCCATCCATCCATCCATCTATCTATACAGTTAGAATTAAATTTTATGAAAAATAAATTTAAGTGCCCCTATTATGCTTTTTCAAATATGATCTTTCATGCAGTGTGTCATGTAGCTGTATGTGAACATAAACTACCTGCACTATCTGTGATGCCGACAGTGCACGATAAATTACGTTTTTGTCTATTAAAAAAATAGTCGGCTCACATTCGCCTAAACAAGTCGTTAGCAATTCTAATTTTACTCTGTTACGGATCCACGTCACTACATAACATAATTGCATAATGTCCGCCCACATTCTACGTCGCGAACAACTTGCCCGCCATCTTACAATTAACGTTACCACACTCTTGTTAATGTGACCGAGCATTCATGCTGGGTTTGCTTAAACACTTTGTAATATTAAAAAAAACTCTAAAAACGAGAGCACACACAATCCTTTTTTTTTTTTTTTTTTCCTCCCCGATTTTCTCCCAAAATTTAGTCGTAAGCTTCTACTTTCAATCAGTCGGTTGGGCCGCAGACTATCACATGTTTCCTCCGACCCACATGACGTCACCGACCGTATCTTTTCGAACTGCTTGCTCACGCACCGTTGGGGGCAGCGTATGGGTTCGGGGCTTGTCGTAGAAGGGCAAGGGGCATGAGCACTCGCGAAGTGCGCATGCCCCTTCTACGGCAAGCCCAGAGAGGAAAAATGCATCTCACACACATACAGTATGCACATCACGAGCGCCCGTGCATATGTGTGTGTGTGATGCATTTTTCCCCTCAAGACTTGCCATAGAAGGGCAAGGGGCATGCGCACTTCGCAAGTGTTAGACTTCAGTTTCAGACACTTACCACTGAGAAACGTCCGGCTCCAGTCGTGCTAGCGAAACAGTTTCTTGTCGATGTGCCACTTCAACCGTTTCATCGTCAGACTCCGGCTTTAATCGATACGGTAAAACCGACGCCATCTTTTCTATGTATTGACGGGTCTCCAGAGCCGTCATTCAGTTATGGTAATGGGCGTTTCGTTTTCCAACACACGCTGTAGCGGTAGACCAATCATAAAGGACCGCGCCATCTGACCAATCACAGCAGTGAGGGCTCACGGAAAGGAGGGGTTTAGACAGACTGAATCATACTGCTTCACACGAGTCGTTTACGAATCATTTAGAATTTAGGTAAAATTAAATCTATTTTTGGAGAAAACTAAAGTGTTTTTTGACCTTGCATACATGTAAACCTGTTTTTAGAGACTGATTAAACAATATTAACACCCTTTAAAATGGCATAATAGGGGCACTTTAAGTCCAGATATTCTGAAACTTGCACATTTTATTTAAACCAAAAATAAAATTTCTTAATTCTTGCTGAAAAGATTTTCCTGTTTGTACATAAAGTGATTTGGGCTGAAATAATTCTCATAAAATGTTACGGAAAAGCAGAAACACCTTGCCGGTAAGATAATGAATCCAAACTAGATAGTTAGTCATGCTAGTAAACCAGTACAGTACACTTAATTATAATACATGTTGTTTTGTTTCACTGTGTACTGAACTGTATATGGTTGGAATGACAATAAAAGCCTACTTGACTTGACTTGTCTTCATAGTAACCGCTAACAACTGAGCAGCTTACTGTATACGTAGTTTGTACACATTTCCAAACTGATTTGGAAGAGGTTTGTAATTAATTAATAAACTGCTAATTTGCCTTCATAAAGAATCCTATTCATTTATGTTCTCACATAGGGGTGGGCGATATAACCAAAATCTTCTATCACAATATAGCAATTTGTATCTGAAAATGCATAAATAAAAATACAAACACAAAGAAACTGTTTTACATAATGTAATTTTATTTAAACTGGGAATTGCTGAGGTTTGCCGCATTTTTTTACTTTGGCCATATTCGATGGCAAACAAACCTGATTTGATTTTATATTGTGCTAATGCACAGGTGCTCGTGAAGTGCATATGTGTGTGTGGTGAGGTTTTTATCCCCTCGGGGCTTGCCGTAGAAGGGCAAAAGGCGTATGCGCACTTCCTCCTCTAGAGTGTCGCGTGTGTTGGAGTTTCAGTTTGTTTTTGTGAATAAAGGAGAATAAACAGTTGATAAGGATTTTGTGTGCTCTCGTTTTTACACCCGATTGAACCAAATATCTGCGCGGCCCAGTGGACAGCGCAGCGCGACTATCTGGATAGCGCAGAGTTGATCTGGTTTATTTGCGCAGCCCGGTGGATCGCGCAGCGCGGACCAACTTGAGCAGCGCTGCTCGAATCACAAACCTGCGCGACTCATTGTTTTTTATTTAAAATGTCAGGACTGTTTAATATTGTTTCCGCCTTGCCATGCCTGGTTTGTACGTGCGTATCCCAGTGGGGTAAAATGTATTTTGATGGTCGGCGCGGTCTATTTCTATCAGCGTCGCGCAGGTTTGTGATTCGAGCAGCGCTGCTCAAGTTGGTCCGCGCATACGCGATCCACCGGGTCTGGATATTTGTTCTGCCCACACCGGCTCAATCGGGTGCCACGGTTTCGTCCCACTTTAGATGTGTTTGGCTTCCCATAGAAGTGAATGTGTATTGCGTGGTTACGTAACGTGCAACGTCACATGATCTCAACCGCGATTAAGACGATAGACCAAAATCTCTACCAGTTGACAAATTTCTACCGATTAACCGTGTATTCTGGTATACCGCCCACCCCTATTCTCACATAATGACTTACTACGAGAGGCTGCAGAGTGTCTAAAAATAAATACATAAAATTTGGCTGTTTATGTAACAATCTCAGCAGCGACCTCATTTCCCCTCTCATCTGTTCCAGCCACTCAGCATTTAGTATCATCGGTAGACTAATCACTGGCCTGATCATCTGTCATCACCTGCACTTGTTTCTTACTGGTTCATTCCCTAAGTTAGATGGGTTTTATGCTTGAATGATTCATGAGGCAGTGTGTGGCTTAACAACCAAAAAAAACATTCCTCTGAAACTGCTTAGGTACAGGGACTACTTGTAGACTGAAAATGAGAGACAAAAATAAAAGTCCTTCAGGAAGTTTAGAGAACTGTTTCTCAAGACTACATTAAATGTTGGCTTTTTGACATTTGGATGTTTTTTTTTTCTGCAAAATGGGCTACCCTTCTCCATCACTCATTATCAGCACATCACAATTACATGGTTTCATATGAGAACTGAAAGCATGAAGCACTTCGGTGATCTCATAGCTGTTCTTAATAATGGTAGAACTTGTTTGTTGAGCATACAGAGAAATCTCAGAAATGTAATTATCTGATTTAATACAATACAACAGGTGCCAAAAATAACAGGAGAGACAAGCATATCAGGAAGCATTTTTTTAGTTACTCAACAAATATAAAATGTTTACCTACAGTTTCTCTGTATTGTGATCACAGGTCGAAAGACGACTACGAAAAGCAGGTAAATCTCACCTATTTACCCAAGTGTCGTACCCTGGAGCTGGACACTTGATCGAGCCACCATACGCACCCATTGTCCTCACCTCCGTCTGGCCGAGTCAACCCCCTCGATGTCAGTGTACTTTTATGTCTTTAATTAAATCCATGCTGTTTTGTAGAGTTGGCTCATTTAATCATTTCTATTGTTTGTGTTACAGTATGTTCAGATATGATCCAGTGGGGAGGAAATCTCAAGCAACATGCAGCTGCGCAGGAGGACTCATGGCAGAACATCCTGACATTTCTGCAAAGTAACTTAAGAGAATAGCACACGGCATTGTGTTGAACACATCCTTTTTGCCTCTTGCGCAATAAGATGTGTCTTACTTTGTTAGCTGGATCGAAATGCATTAGATGGTCAAATGTTAACGACAGCATGGGCATCCAGACATGAACTTGCCTTACCAAAACGGCACTCCAGATAAGGGCGTCTACCAGATGCTTTAAATATTTTTAGATGAAAAGTACAAGGGCCATTTAATGCAAACTGTGACTTTTGATTGTTCAAAATAACAAAACACAATTATTAGAGTAAAAACTTCCTTTATTTTTCTATACTATGCCTTTTAACACTAATGCACTTATCCCATCAAGTTAGAAAGATTTGTCAGTACACTGGAGCCATGATCAGACTGCATCATGTCTAAACCTCCTAGGAAAACCATTAATGGTCCAAAGATGTGGAAATTGATTAGAGCGAGTTCAGGACTGTATTAGAGATGCGGCAATAACTCACTTCATGTCCTACATGTATTCACCCTTATTATTTCAATTATCATTTCAATAATCATTTCAATTATATCTATGTCTAAACTTTAACATTTATACCACCAACAAATCTAGGTTTCTTCACATTAAGGACAGGTGTAAGAAATGGGCTGTGCCAGGTTTACAGTCCAAACACCTGACTATTCACCATCAAGACCAAACTGTATCAAAATGAATATCTTCAACAAAGTGATTTGTTTTAAGATGAGTGTTTATTGAGAAATGAGACATAACCTAGCAACCCCAGAAGAAATAAATTTTTGTTTGTTTGTATGTTTCCCGGCTCTTCAATATCATATCCACCCACTTCCACATACAATACATGAGTTTATGGACATATACTGTATGTGAGCTCATAAGATTTTACCAATTCTCAGTGAATCCTGGGTAAAATAGAGCCTGTAGAGCCTCATGAGTATTCAAAGTCACCAGACAATGGAGTGCGCGCTATTGTTGCATTGGTCAGGTGTCTCATGATGTTTCGTAAAAAATAAAATAATCGCAACTAAAGTGAACGATTCATGCTGTAAAAATCTGAACATCACCATCGTTTATTTTTACAGAAATTATTATTTTAATGGCTTTGCTGCATCGCGAACAGATCGTGATGCGCTGATGTCACCATGGCGATGAAAGGCATGAACTCCTGGAAGTCAATCTCTCGATCTTCGTTCTGATCCAAATCAGTAAATAGCAAGTCGAGTGTATCCTTGTCCTGGATTTTCTGTGGAAGCAGGAAATAAGGAAATATACTTTTCCATTATGATCATATTAATGCCATTATCATTAGGCATTTTCCTGAATTTCCCTATACGAAATAATGGAAACTCAGAAGATTTGTTCCACAACACAAAATTATTCATATACAGTAAAAATAATTAATACAAAATATAAAGTAAAAAAACTAATTAACCTGCACTTTACTTTTGAAAAGAATTCCGACAGAACAGTGTTTTCATTAATGTGTGTGTGTGTGTGTGTGTGTGTGTGTGAAAGCAAGAGGAGGAGGGAGGGGGCCACTGTGAAAGACGACTTTCACACACAAACACTAAAGGAAACACTGCTCTGACAGGAAACTTATTAAACAAGGATCCTCTCTAATGACACTTCCTTTTGCTTTAGCGCGCATATACACATGGTCACAATGTTATAATAAACTAAGCACGCGCACGGATGTTGACTATACAAGTGACACATGCACTGAGACAATTACCCATAATCCTGTAGTAGGAGAGAGAGAGAGAGAGAGAGAGAGAGAGAGAGAAGAACTATTGGCTTAGTTGTGATCATGTGATGCTCGTCAAGACCTCGCTCGTTTATTAAGTTAAAAATTTTTTTTTAATTGTGCTTGTCTTACAAAACGCTTGCAAGTTACTACTAACATGAAAATGTTCACATGTCTAACCATCATCTCACCAACAACATGCTATTTTAAATATATTAGACTTTTATTAGACTATTATTAGACTTAGTTTAGGGTATAACCTGCCTGCAAAAGAACAAATATTCAAACAAGTGGAAGAGATTTAATGTGGGATTTTATTTTATTTATTTTTTTTTAAGAAAAAAACAATGATGTCTATTATAGTACATCTCAGGCTCTTAAAGCAGAACATATAGCCAGAAGGATTTTGATTGTATTATTATTAATATTATAAGATTATTGTATATTTTGGATGCCTTCAACATTATTTTACTATGTAAAAAAAAAATATCAGGAAATACAATTGAATTAGCAGGTCCTTCCAAACTTTTGACTGGTAATGTGTGTGTGTATAATGTATATATACACACACACACTCTTATATACCTTCTAATTTCATGTTTTTTTTTTATGTATTTTATATTATGTTCTACATTGTTCTAAATTTATATATTAAATTTGTGTCTTTGTACTCGACCTTCCTGAGATTAAGGCAGAGTATCTACTGTAGAACTTGTTCGTTGCTTGCACAATTTGATAGTGAAAATCTGTGTTCATAAACCACAAATGGAAAAATCCTGCTGATTTGAATTGCATGGAAGTCACACCCAGCCCACAGGTTCATAACATCATCATAAGACTGATCTCAAACACTCACAATGATAAACTGGCTCATTTCGTTGTTGATGAGATCTTTCAGGTCTGCCTTTTTCAGCTTGCATTTGTGTCTAGAATACTTGTGGAAGATCTGCACAATGGTTATCATGGCCTTCTCGAGCTCTGACGACATTGTTCTGAAAGATATCAATAAGAAAAGCTGTTATTATAACCATCCATATTGCTTCAATCCAACATTTTGTTCAAGCAGTACTTTCATATAACTGCTATAATCAGTTATTGAACGATATAATACCCAACATGCCCTTCACCTTCATCATGCACTCCTTTTGGAATATTCAACTTGTTTAGCAATACTATTAAACACAATTTTTGTTCTATTAATAATATAATTACCTTTAGGAGAATGTCTGTCTTCCCTCAGAGTAGAAAACGTCCTTCACTGTTGCATGGACCACTTCTTCTGAAAATGCCAGCTTTGTAGAGATGGAGTGATGAGTGCATATGTGTGTGTGTGTGTGTATATGTGTGTGTGTGTAAACCATGAAACTATTGATTTTTCATCTTGAAAGGCTGAAATGTGGTGACTAATGACAGCAGATTGGAGTCCAGTGGGCAGAGAACGGAAAGCTGTTTAGAGAAATAGAAACCATTAAAAGTCATTAAACAGAAGTTGTTTTACTGTCTAAGCTGATTTCAAATTTTAGTCATCAGGCTGAATAACAGAAATATCGAAACTAGTCGCAAAGGTGAAAAGGATTCAGTTATTACATTACTATAGTTATATAAAGTATAATCATTTAAAAACAATTTAGAAATTTCTTGTTTTCTTTTTTTTGTTTGGAAATTTCAGTATATGTGAATGCCTTGCGTGGTAAGCATTTTCATATTTTAGATAGAAATTAACCAATCAAAGTCATGTTTTGAAGTCCTTATTACACATTTTCAGTTGACTTAAGTGAATCCTGCTGAAACATTCACCCAAATGGTTTTAGAATTCTGTTTGTCCCAGAATGTTGTGAATGTTGAAAATCTTTCAGCAACATTCTGGGACAAAAAAATAAAAGCAGGCTCAAACAAGCTTGTGGTTTCTTGATGACAACCAGGCTATTGATCAAGTGCTCATAAATAAACCGTTGTACAGAACTGGAAGTGTGGTGTTCTGTAGTTATGAAAGTTCTCTAAGGACTGGGTGCAACATTTGGGAAGACTTGCCTGCTAATTCATCTGCTGGTTAAATTTTGATATACTGTTAATCAGGAAACTGTAGTCATGTTTAAGACCGTTTACAAAAGTAGTTTAGTTTCTTGAGTGAGCTAAGGTTTAGGGAACCATGGTTAGTGGCTTTGGGCTGTGTTTGCCAGTAATGCATGCACAGGGGATATCACAAATGTATTGGCTTCTAATTGCACCTTGGTTATCTTTCACACACTCTCTCTATTTCTCTCTCTCATTAAACATTTATATAATTAAAACCCATTCCATGATAATGTCTAGGACTGAAAAAATACCATATTACTTTGTTTGAACTCTGTAACAATTCCTTCGAATTCCTTTTGTCATTCCTGTAAACATTCAGCATTCAGTGGAATGCCTAAACCCTAAATAAATCTGATAATCTGACATGTTGCCAGAAGAGGTGCATCTGTTTGTGGGAACCATACACATAATCATTCACCAAGGGAGTTATTGCCACATCCCCCATACAGTCATGACCCCGCTCCAAGCCATTTCCACAAGTTCGAGGCATTAAAGGAGTTCCTGAGAGGCCAGCATTTTAGACGTGAAGCAGAATGTCGAGATTGTGGCTCTGGCACTGAGAAAACTTTCTACCTTGATGGTACACAAACACTAGTGAAACGCTGGTATGTGTATTAGTGTAGCAGTGGATTATGTCGAGAAATAATAAAAAAAAAAATCTCTCATAACTGCGTTCTGTGCAAAGTCCCGGTTTGACTTGAACACCATACATATTTGTATACATATAATTTGAGACTTTATTTCTTATTTCATTTTACACCCTGCCTTAAGGAGCATGTAGGAATTTTAGGAAACACATTACAGCAGTCTGATACCAAAGTGAACCCTTTAAAGAAATATATCTCCTCTTAGATAAATGCATGAATACATTTATTTACAGTGCTGGAAATGGTTAAATGAAGGATTAATACTATGCATGCATTTTCTTTCAAAGGACATGCCTGTTTGGGGATGATTTTAAGGGTGTGGCGGGCTTAGCGCCATGAGATTGTGACGGAACCAAAGAGAAATGTTCAGGCCGAATCAGAAATATAGCCTCTGTGCAGTGCGCATGCGTCGGAGCCTCGCGCATGCGCAGCGCACGACGATCAGAGGACAGTGTATACAGCAGCGCCTACGATGGAGGTTTTCATAGAGGAAGTACCTTTTTTTTTGTCATATAACCTCTCCTGCCTTCTGTCGATAAAACACCTCCGGTAAGAGCACTAACCAGCTCGAATTTAATCCAGAACGAAAGAAAGAAAAGTTGGTTTTAAGGTAAGTGTCATCAGCTTCCTGTTTTAGATTGTTTTGTTTTTTTGCAAGCTTCAGGACTCTGCTCTCGACTTGTGGCTGGGTTACTTTGAGACAGATGTGGATCCTGACATCCAGATGTGTAAGGGATAGTGATCTGTAAGTTAGATTCAGGTCAGGTTTATGCAGTGAATGTGTGTTGTGATGGCACAGGCTGGCGAGCATCACTGAGCAAATGTTCATGCACAAATGCATAATGTTATTATTGTATGTATTGCATCTGCCTCTGTAGTAATAGAATTTATTTTAAGGATAATAAAAGCATATAGTTAGATTAAGGTCTTGTGTTTAACGATGACCAGTATGGACTTTTAAAACCAGGTCTCTATATAATACAGAAGCAACATCTGTCCTGCTATAATCTGAGCTTTTTCCTACCATAAGGTAACCCCTCATGCATGGACTAATCTCCATTTCCTGTAGCCCTTAAAACTCAGTCATTTCAGCCATTTGTTTTGTTTTGCTGGGTTTTTCTTTCCGTTTGTTTTTTTTGGGGGGGGTGGGATCCTTTTTGTTCAGCACACCCCAGGCAGTATGATGAACTGATTTTTATTTTAATTTTAACCTAATTTTAACTATACAATCATAACTAAGCAAAAACGAAAATGGGTCATATAGGCGAATAAATAGCACATATCCACATGATCTCCTGTTTCCCTGGTTGTTTTCCATTATTTATATGAAGGAAAAAAATGCTCATTTTGAGAGTTCAAAATTTTTGCGACCGCATTCCCATAGTCTGGTAGTGGTAAGATTTACACATTATAAATGTAATTATAACTTGCGTTCTACCTGACATAACCTACGTAAATGCACAGTTAGATGGCTGGTTTCTAGGAAGGACATGCTGTGTTTAATTGTTTGAAATTTCAATGGGTGGTGGGAGGATTACTGTTTATAATGATCATAAAACAAATGACCTGAACTAACTGGTTTTATGGGTGTGAAAAAAATTAATTAGAAATATTTAAAGTATTTAGTTCCTCCGTGTAATCCGGTTTCCTCCCACAGTCCAAAGATATGCAGGTTAGGCTAATTGGCGTTCCCAAAAAATTGACCGTAGTGTGTGAATGAGTGTGTGAATGTGTGTATGTGTGTGTGCCCTGCGATGGATTGGCACCCTGTCCAGGGTGTACCCCGCCTTGTGCCCTAAGCCTTCTGGGATAGGCTCCAGGCCCCCCGCGACCCTGTATATAAGGATAAAGCGGTATAGAAGATGAATGAATGAATGAATAAAGTATTTAGTAATTGAATTTAAAGTTGTATGAGAGCAATAAAACACAAAGAAAATTAGTTACTTCACTTATAAAACTGCACTGATGGCGGGTTATTTGCTATAACACACATTACACTATATTTTGATCGCTTCCTTATCTACCTCTACACTGCAATGCCTTCTACTGTGAACATAAAATCCAGTGTCACACGCGGGAAAACCAGTTCCCCCTTCGGAGTCTCAGTTCCTCACTAGATTTCTCCTTAATTTCCAAGCAAGTTTCTTCATGCCATTCTTAACTTGTACTAACAAAATAAGGTTGGAATCCTTGATTTCTATGAAGCAGGTTTAGGTTCACCTTAAAAAAAATTATTAAATGCCGATAATACAGTGTTAAAGTACAAATAATAACAAAGTTTCTGTGTACCTGTTAATTCTCAGTTTGTTCTTTCACGTGACACTGGATATCGCTTGGTAATGTATAAAGCACAACAACAAAGTCTTATAAAAGTGTTTACAGGAAAGAAAGGTGAAAAGATGGAAAGTCCTAAAGTTCTAAAATTAGCATTCCTAATTAAAGACAAAATAAATTCTAGGATGTGTTTATACAGAGTTTAGATGCAAAAGTTTGTATTTTTTATTGGTATTTACTAAAGCCGCAACAAAAAAAGTGTCACTACTGGCAAGAGCTGGAAAACAGCTGCAATGAAAGGCCGTGTATTTTTATTATTATGGAAATGTGTTTTGTATTCATTTGCTATGATGATTAGGAAACAAATGTCTGGTTGGACACAAGTGAGAGTATGCAAAATGTTCTATTCAGCCATTAGTCACATTAGAAGCATCTGAACTTTTTAGACAATTATAATGTCATTTCAAACATGTTTGTTTCTGATCCATGATTTTATTTTTTATTTTTTGTCAGATATGCATCACGTTGATGTAACAGTAATAAACTGTATTATCTCTCTAAGACTGATATACATGCAGGCACGGGAACACGTCACGAGCATTCTCTCAAAAGACTCCCTCTATTAAACTCTAATAACCTTTTCTCTCTGTCCCAGTTAGTGTGATATTTTTATGCACTGAATTTCAACAGACCTTATTATCCAGTTCTAAACCTCCTGGAGATAAAGCGTAGATACAATTGGCACTAATACCGTACTAAAGATGGTGACCCAAAAAAAAGCGAATGATATAAGTAACCTTATTCAATACCTATACTTGCTAATAAGTATATAAATGTTAATGTAGGGTAGAAAAAGATATTGCAAAAAATTCATCACACTTGTCATGAAGTCATTGACAACCTTACTGCAAAATAACAGAACACTTAGCTAACACATATTGCAGGAAATGACATCATTCCATGGTCAAAATGTCAAGGGGCCTATTGCAGAAAATACTAAAATCCAGATCAGCACATTGTGAACATGTTTTCTTTCACACATTTTCAGCAATGGCGAGTTTGCTGCGTCTGCTGCTGAGCGTTGCTGAAAAAGCCGCCAACGTGGCACGGGTGTGCAGACAGGAGGCGCCGCTGTTCGAGTTGCTGGTGCAGGAGAAAACAGGCGCCGACAAAAACAAAAAGTTTGTCCAAGACTTCAAGACGCTCGCTGATGTTGTGATACAGGAAATGATCCGACATGACGTCTGTGCACAGGTACTCGAGCGAAGTTTTAACCAATTTGTAATCTGCCACTTACGATTCTGATTTGTTGTCTAACGAGAACTTTGTGTAACAGTTTCCAGAGTTGAACGGCTTCATTTACGGAGAGGAATCCAACAAGTTTGAGAATGGACTCGGTGAGTGATTGATTCTAAACAGTCTCTTTGTAATGTCTTGCGGTAAAGGGAAAATGTGTTAGTTATATCATAAGATTATCGAAAGTAAGTACTTGTAATTGGAATTATGTAATCAGATTATGAAGAGGAAGAAGTTAATCAGATTTCAAAAAATACAAGTAATTAGATTATGGTAATTAGAATAAAAGAGAAGTAATTGGAATCAGATCATGAAAAAGAAAGCATTTTAATTAGACTAGTGTTATCAGATTACAAAAAGAAAAAACTTACAGAGTTATGCAATCAGATTGCAAAAAACAAATACAATACCTTGTAATCCAATACCTTGGATTACGAGCATAATTCGGGCTCGTATTCCAAAACACTTGTAAACCAAATTCAATTTTCCCACAAGAAATAATGGAAAGTTCCACAGCCCAAAAAAATAAATGCATAAAAATAATTAACACAAAATATTAAGTAAAAATAAAAGAATAACCTGCACTTTACCTTTTAAAAAAGTGCAAATAAATCCCGACAGATAAGTGTTTCCATTTGTGCGCACAGTGTGTGTGTGTGAATCTAAAGTAAGCTCCCCTCTCCCTCTTCTTGTCTTACACAGTTATGCTTCCTTCACTCTTTTCACACACACGCGCGGACACAACAGAAACACTGTTTTATCGGAAAAATAACAAGAAATCTCTCTAATGAGCGACACATTAACGGAATCACTGCTGTAAAGTAAAAATAAAACAAATTAACCTGCACTTTACCTTTGAAAGTAATCGTGACAGAGTGTGTGTGTCCGTGAAGGCGAAAGTACAGTAGTAGGGGTCTCTCTCTCTCTGTAGCACACAGACAGACAGAGAGTTGCTTTTGCTGTACACACACGCATACAGACACAAAATAAAATATGTTTTACCCGCACACACGTGTTCACAGTGTAGTAACCAGTACATGCGTGCACCGATGTTGATTATACGAGTAAGAGACGCACACCAGGGACGTTTAAAGGGGCGGGTGCTCAAAGTAAAAAAAGATAGAACAGGCTGAATAACAACAACTCGCATTCATGACGAATCTACTATGGAATTGCATCATACTGTATGACTGTCATCAGGTGGGGACAATGCAAAGCAAATGTTTTACCTGATGGTGTACAATGTTGCTGTTGAGGGGTTACTGCTGCTCCTGTTGCTGATAGTGCTGGAGGGCAGCGCTGTGTTGTTCTCAGACTGTGTTATATTTTTTTTTTATATCATAAATATAATAATCCATAATTATGTGGATATCCATATTAGATAGTTTTTAGTTAAATAAAAGCCCTCTAGAAAAGAAGGGAAAAGTCATGTAACTTACTTTAAAACAAAACATGTTCCCTAAAACGGTGGACACAGAGCTACAGACCCCCTTGTTAACACCCTTACCCAGTTAGCTAGCAGTTAATGACCACCACTACTGCAGTTCATAAAAGGACAGGTAATTTTTGTCGCGCTGTTGCACAAACAGCACGCTTATTTATTTCAATTCATTTGTTATTATAGACTATAGTGTGCGCTGAGTATTTACTGTTTTGTTGCAGTCTGCACTCCAATTAATTTGCCTGCTTCTCCTCCAACTCCGCACCACCCGGCCTGCAGAAAATGCACGTGCACTTTGCGAGTTCGTACCTGGCTCGTAACGAGCGCGCGCTGCCCTCAAGGGCGAGCATTGGTTAATGGCAGTCATGTGACTGATGCAAGTCAGATCCTTTTATTTTGCAGAATTGAGATTAATAGTTACATTTTATTGATGAGGGGCAAAGACAGTGCTCCATACACACATACACGCAAAAAAAAAAAAAACCACGAAAAGGGCACTTGGAGGAAAAGGGCGGGTGCTCAAGCACCCTCCGCCAGCCCCCCCCCCATCCCCCCCCTCCACGTGCCTGACGCACACTAATGCCTCTTTTCCACTGCATAGTACGGCACAACACGGTTCAGTTCAACTCACTTCGGTTCGGCGCAGTTTGGCTCGGTTTGCGCTTCCACTGCAGTTTAGTAACGCTTTAGAGTGGGCGGGATTACTCACGTGCGGCGCCGCTACTGCCGTGACGTCATCGTAAACGCACCACAAACAAACACACAACAATGGAGCATATCGACGGCATGGTGTTCTTCATTCTCGGCATGTGGATGTTTTTAACAGCGACGAAGGAGTTTGTTTCAAAAGAGGCTGATGGCAGCCAAAGAATATTTTTGGTTAATACAAAAAGGTGCGTGCGAAGGGCACTGGTGGCTCAATGGTAGGTGTTTCGCCTGCCATGCGGACGGCCCGGGTTCGATTCCAGCCAGTGCCCACACCCCAGCCACTGGATACAGTGCCGGTCCCAAGCCCGGATAAAATGGGAGGGTTGCGTCAGGAAGGGCATCCGGCATAAAACCTGTGCCAAGTTGTAGTGCGGACTGGATATTCCGCTGTGGCGACCCCTTGCCGGGAGCAGCCGAAAGACCAACAACAACAACAAAAAGGTGCGTGCGATTCTTCTCTGGCTGTTCTAAATAAAGCGGTTCTGTTGTGTCGCAAGTTCAGTGACGCAGTAATGACGATTTTCTCCGGCCAATCAGTGACCAGCAGAGTTTATACGTCACGTTTTGGTAACGGTTCGGCGCGCTTGGAACCTCGGCTGAGGTGGTACTAAAAAAAGGACCAGGTATCATGTACTGTTCCCAGTGGAAAACCCCCCAAAAGTGACCTGAACTGAACCGTGTCGTGCCGTACTATGCAGTGGAAAAGCGCCATAAGACCCAGCAGGGGAAACGATTACCCACAATTGTGCAGCGCAAGAAAGAGAAAAACTGTTACTCGTAATCTGAGGCTTCATTGCACCTGTACTTATAATTCAGAGTAGTGTAATCAGTGTAATCCAAAAACTCAAACATCTTTACTCAGAGTAGTGTAATCAGATTATGAAAAGAAAAGTGTACTGTAACATAAACTAGTTTACTAGCAGTCAGATAACTGGCTAGCCAAGCTAAACAACAGTTATATTAGGCTGTTAGGGGAGCAGGAATAAAAGAGTAAGCTTGCAATTTTATTTCCCATTATTAAAAAGTTATTATTTTGCATAGGACAGCCATTCAAGCAATGCTGCAGCGTAATTTGAAATCTGAAAATCTTCTGTGTCCCATCAAAACCTTTAATATATCTTAGTCTGATCAACAGTAGACTAAGATAAATGAAAATTCTGTGTAATTATTCATTTGTTAAATGCATATAAAATAGTTTATACTATTTTAGGCCATTTAGGCATATTTCTCACCTAACTACTTAATTGAATGTACGTATTTATTGTAAATGACCTGCAGTACTACCATGCAGACCATACTTTGGGGACCACTTGCATAGAATAGGGGAGTGGATTTAAAACTCATTTTGACCTATTTCCAGTGATAAGCTTTAAAAAAAAAACATGGAAACTATAAAGAACATGAAACAATAATAAGGTGATTTTTTTTGTGTGTGAGAGAGAGCAAAAGAGAGAGAAAACCAAGTAGTCTCAGGTACACTGCGCAGGTTTGTAAGGAAATTGGCTCAAAAATAAGACGTCATAAAATTAACATCAATAATAAACAGTATGGTATGTTCAGATATTAAAGAACAAACTTCAAACACTTATACATTTTTTTCTAGACTTAATACTATGTGACATTCCTTATGACACAATAATCCATGTATTTCATTCTCAAATAGTTTTATGATAATTGAATATAACACAGATATGTATGACATATTTTTATTTTATTCAAGGAGAGAGTGTGACCGTGACTGTTTGCGCCAACCAAGAGGACACGACAGCTTTGTTGATCAAAGTGCTGGACGGCGACAGACCGGCTGCATCGCTCCTGGCTGAAGCCATCCATCAGAAGCTGCAGCTAGAAGACAAACTTGCTGAGGAGCTGCAGGTTCCTCTGAAACCGGATGATTTGGCCATCTGGATTGACCCGATTGGTATTTAAAAGTCTATTGTTATCTTTAACATTACTGGTAGGATGTATTTGAAGTTCAACAATAAAGATTCAGTCTTTTATTCTTTTATCTTGTGCTGGTAATGCTCCTTCTGTGCAGATGGCACAAGTCAGTATATTCAAGGGAAGGAGCAGGAGATATTGGAAAACGAGGTTTGCTGCTCAGGACTTCCATGTGCACTTGTTCTAATCGGAGTTTACCTGCGTGCCACCGGAGAACCAGTAATGGGGGTCATAAATCAGCCATTTGCACGCAGAGATTCAGAAAGCAAGAGGCAAGTGTCATGCTTTACCACTTATTGTCATTATAACTTTTAACACTCCTAGAGGTGTCGCTACCACTGGTGTGCAGGATTTATTTATAGGAATTTATTAGTTTGTCTAAAATAATTAACAGAAGTCACTCCTTAGTTATAGTCACACTTCCTAAATATTTTCTAAATTGTGTCTATTTATGTCTCAGTCACATTATAACACAGTACTGTTAAATTCTTAAATTTCATAAAGGTTTTTTTCCTACATCAGCAGCTCAAACAGCAGTTTTGGCTGCGGGGCAAATCAGAGGTTTATATTAGCGGTGTAAATCTTGCGCTTTTGAATCATATTAGTCATTCATCGAGTAGTGATTTGATGCTCTTGACTGTAACATTGAATCTGTTACTAAAGTTAAGCAGCTTCTAATCTATATTTAAGTAACAGGGTAACAAGCAAAACACCTTGCACATCAGTTTAACCAGTTTTTTATTCAACAGCTGTCACTTTTCAGGATTTGTCAATAATAGAGTGGAACCTTGGATTGCGAGTGTTTTGCAAACATTTATTTTTTTGTTGCAAAAACATGAAAAGGCTGTAGCCATGCAGGAGATGAATCTGTTTAACGACAATGCAATATCACATTTCTGCATAATCCTCCAAATTCTTATGCAAATTGGATGTAAGTGTCAAACATTAAATGTTTAGTTTTTAAATTAAACTCATGGATGGTATTGTGTCTCAGGGCTCTTTGGATCACTGAAATGAATCTCAGGCACGTGTGATAATTAGTTTGCCAGATGAGCCCAATTAAAAGAAAAGTACTGAAGAAGGTTGTTCCACATTATTAAGCAGGCCACAGGTTATGGGAAAGAAAAAGGATCTCTGCTGCCGAAAAGCGTCAAATATTGCAATGCCTTGGACAAGGTATAAAAACATTAGATATTTCATGAAAACTTAAGCGTGATCATCATACTGTGAAGGCAATTGTGGCTGATTCAGCACACAGACAGGTTCGTGCAGATGAAGGCAGAATGAAGAAGGTTTCTGCAGGACAAATTCATTGGATTAAGAGAGCAGCTGCTGAAATGCCATTACAAAGCAGCAAACAGATATTTGAAGCTGCTGGTGCATCTGGAGTCCAGCGAACCTCAAGGTGTAGGATCCTTTAAAGGCTTGCAGTTGTGCATAAATGTACTATTCGGCCACCCCTAACCAATACTCACAAGCAGGAACGGTTGCAGTGGGCCCAGGCATACATGAAGACAAGTTTTTAAACAGTCTTGTTTACTGATGAGTGTCGTCCAACCCTGGATGGTCCAGATGGATGGAGTAGTGGATGGTTGATGGGTGGCCACCATGTCCCAACAAAGCTGGGACGTCAACACGGAGGTGGCTGCGACGTCAACAAGGAGGTGCCGGAGTCATGTTTTGGGCCGGAATCATGGGGAGAGAGCTGGTAGGCCCCTGTAGGGTGCCTGAAGGTGTGAAAATGACCTCTGCAAAGTATATTGACTGACCACTTTCTTCCATGGTACAAAAAGAAGAACCGTGCCTTCCGTAGCAAAATTATCTTCATACACGACAATGCACCATCTCATGCTGCACAGAATACCTCTGTGTCATTGGCTGCTATGGGAATAAAAGATGAGAAACTCATGGTGTGGCCACCATCCTCCCCTGACCTCAAACACATTGAGAACCTTTGGAGCATCCTCAAGCAAAAGATCTATGAGGGTGGGAGGCGGTTCGCATCAAAACAGCAGCTCTGGGAGGCTATTCTGACATCCTGCAAAGACATTCAAGCAGAAACTGTCCAAAAACTCACAAGTTCAATGGATGCAAGAATTGTAAAGGTGATATCAAAGAAGGGGTCCTATGTTAAGATGTAACATGCCCTGTTAGGATGTTTTTGAATGAAATAGCTTTTGATTTCTTTAAATATGACCTCCTAATGCTGCAAATTCAACAAAAGCCAATTTTCAGTTCTTTACAACCTATAAAATGTTTTAACTCTGTTGTCCATAATAATTTCGAACAGTGCATTTTCTGTTTTTTTTTTTTTTTTTTTTTATAAATATTATCATCATTAGGAGGTTTATTCAATAAAATTCAAATTATACCCTAATGGTTGATGACTTGAAAATTATACTGACTGTCATTTGCATTGACTGACTATGAAAATCAGAGAAAGTTATCATTTGCGTAATACTTTGGAACATGGTGTAAAAGGGGCAAAAGCAAGAGGTTCCTTGTTAATCCTGTTAGTGTGTGTGCATGCATGCGCAAGTGTGTGTGCTCCTCTTTGGCTGTGTGTGAGAAAGTCGTCCTACGCAGTAAAACTATTTACTTATACTATTAATTATTTTTATATGTATATTTTTGGGTTGTCGGACGAATCATCAGAATTTCCATTATTTCTTATGTGAAAATTTGATATACGAAATTTTATATACAAGTGCTTTGGATTACAAGCACGCTTCCGGAATGAATTATGCTCGCAATCCAGGGTTTAACTGTAATCTATTTTAGAACTATTTATATCTGTAAGTGCTTTTCATTTCAGTGCATGGATCGGGAAGTTAAGGGTGGTGTAAACCATTGATAATCTGTTCAATAGTTAAATATTACTCAGTCACTAGTCGCAAATACATTAAAAACAAATAATATTACAAATAATTTAACACAGATAAGGCTGATCCTGTGTACACACCAGGGCTTGACATTAACTTTTTTGCTCACTGGTCAATGTGGCTAGTGGATTTCCGGAGTCACTCGCCATTCAGCCTCTTTACTAGCCACAATTTTCTCACCAGAAAATTGCAGTTTTTTCTTCACCATGATACGTTAATGTTTGTTATATCTAGATTTACTTATAAATGACAGCATACACTGTATCACTATAGTAGTAGTCAAGTATTCAGTACAGTTAAGATAAAAACATGCAAACATGAACAGTATATTCTGCTTATTGAACTTACATTCAAGCCTCTTATCACATGAAATTGAAAAATAACAGATTCAGTACAACTGAACTCATTCTGATATTAAAAATACAGCAACTCAGAACATTTATCATTTTAGTGTGTTGTGTACTATTATCAGGTATTATTATTCATTATGTATTATTATATCAGAATTCTGAGTTAGGACAGTGGACTCTGGTCTATCTTGTTGTGTTGACTCTTTATAGTGTGAGGTAATTCAATCAGTTGCTGAATTTTCTATCATTCAACATGAAATCTAAATAGATTTTAATAGAGATTACTTATCAGTATAATCAGTAAATAACCTATGCGAAAGGGGCAAACATTCTCATCCTGTTGAGAAGCAATAACCCTTTAAGGAAATGATGCACACACACAGACACACACACCAAACAGGAAGTAAAAGTGTGCGCGTGCGCGCGCAATGCATGTGTGAACATGTGTAGAGAGAGATATTAAATGTCCTCATTATATTCATGCGCGTTTTATGCGTGTAATATTACGTTGCAATGTAAACGTTTATTATATCGGATGACTTTAGAGAAAACTACAACAAAAATATATTGTCATACCTGTAGTGTTTGCATGTAGTTCTATTCCAAGTTTTCTGTTCAGCATCCTGACTCTGACGAGGTAACTAATGGCGCTTTTCCACTGCATAGTACAGCACGACACGGTTCAGTTCAGGTCACTTTTGGGGGGTTTTCCACTGGGAACAGTACATGGTACCTGGTCCTTTTTTTAGTACCACCTCAGCCGAGGTTCCAAGCGCGCCGAACCGTTACCAAAACGTGACGTGTAAACTCTGCTGGTCACTGATTGGCCGGAGAAAATCGTCATTACTGCGTCACTGAACTTGCGACACGAGACACAACAGAACCGCTATATTTAGAACAGCCAGCGAAGGATCGCACGCACCTTTTTGTATTAACCAAAAATTTTCTTTGGCTGCCATCAGCCTCTTTTGAAACAAACTCCTTCGTCTCGCTGTTAAAAACATCCACATGCCGAGAATGAAGAACACCATGCCGTCGATATGCTCCATTGTTGTGTGTTTGTATGTGGCGCGTTTACGATGATGTCACGGCAGTAGAGGCGCTGCAACTAAAACGACATGTGAATAATCCCGCCCACTCTAAAGCGTTACTAAACTGCAGTGGAAGCGCAAACCGCGCCGAACCAAATTGAACTGTACTGAACCGTGCTGTGCCGTACTATGCAGTGGAAAAGCGCCATAAGCGTGTGTAATCTGTCATTGGGCATGCGCATGACGGAAAAAAAAAAAGTAAACTGCACATTCGCTAACAACTCCGTTTGTCTATTTGATCTTTTTTTCTTCTATACCAAAGGACGTTACAATACCAAAGAATAAACTACCCGCCAAAGTGGCTACTGAGACTAAAGTTATTACCCACCACAGCCGAATTTTACCCGCATTTGGCGGGTGGGCGGGTGCCAATGTCAAGCCCAGGTACACACCCTTCTTTAGGAGATGTTAATGAATATTACTTAGTATGCAAATGCAACAGTCACGTGACAAGATGTCAAAACAAACAAGATGTCGGAAAGCAAAGCTTGTTAATCGAACCCCCACCACTAGAGGTGCAAGGCCACAGTTCAAACCACTACGCCATCGTGCCTCCTTGAGAAATTGTTGTCCATGAGCCCCTAATGTGAAGATTTATTGTGCCTCTGCAGGAATGCTGTTCTGTGCAAAACCATAAAAAAATAAAAATCGACAGAAAGTGCACTATGAGCTAAAGAAGGCTACTGTTGATTTAGTTATTAACCTAGTAAACCAGTGTAAGTATCTATCCAGTGATGAAGTAAGTGTAAGTGAGAGCAGCTAATAATGGAACAGCTCTTATACTAGCACAAACACCTAAAATGTAAATAACGTCCTCTAAAGGTGAGTTCTCTTGACATTAAAGACAAGTCAAGTGGAGTGCGGGTCAAAAAATCGTTAGTCATTTAGCTTTTCCAAATGAAACAACATGAACTAACTTTGCTTTTCAATTATTTCAGATGGCATGGTCAGTACTTCTGGGGAGTTTCGTATCGAGAGATCAACAAGTGCTCCTTTACGCCGTGTAAGCAGCTTGATGGGAAAATCCCAGGATCCCTCTCTGTGGTTCTGAGCTCCAGTGAGAAGCAGGAGGTGAAAGATACTTTTGCGCTACTCTGTGGTTGCCAGCTGAAGTACGCCTCAGGGGCAGGGTATAAGATCCTGTGTGTCATTCAGGGCTTGGTGGATATGTACGTGCTCTCAGAGGGCAGTACCTATAAATGGGACTCATGCGCCCCACATGCCATACTGCGCGCCCTTGGAGGGGGTATCAGTGACCTCAGTCAGTGCCTTTGTGCTGTCAAGAATGGCAGTAAGGACCTCAAGGTAGAACTGACCTATAATAACCCCCATGCTGGGTGTGAGGGGGCTGAGAAATGGGCAAACCAGGGGGGTTTAGTGGCGTATTTGGACACTGCAGTTCTAACCAGAGTGGTTGAAGTACTTGCTGACAAAATATGATTTAAAAAAAAAATAAATACAAAATGTATTGTTTTATGATGTTTACTTTGGGGATGGGGTGGGTTTATATGTTTTTCTTCTTTCCTTTGTTGACATATTTATGTTTTGTTTTATAGAATGTTAGACATACGATCTAGACAATCAGTTATGTTTTAACTTTCTTGATTAGGCTGCCTAAATCGGCAGCATTTTCAGGTTGCATAAGCTAAAAGATCTAACTCTCTGTTTAAAAGCTTGCATATACTGTACTGTAAGCTTTTAAGCAAAAGTCACATGCATGGGGAAATGGATGGGGTGATAAAAATTAAAACCTACAGTAAAGCCTAAAATTCCTCAAACAATTGTACTTAAATATTGATTGGAAATGCCATATCGTGACATTGTAAGCTGAATTAACTATATTTTAGGATTTTTATGATTACATTATAAAATGTCACATTGCATTAGCTTATGTATTGTGAAAATTCGTTTATATTATACAGTGTAATGCATAAGGCTGCTGGTTTCTGTAGAGTGTGTGTGTATGTATATATTCATTTTGTTATTGAAATGTATTGATTATGTTTAAACAGGACTTTCTAAAAAAGCCTATGTAGTTATTTTATTTACAGAAATATTATTTTATTAGATTTCGGTTTACTGTTTATTAAACTAGCACTATGAACTGCACGTTCTGAATCGCAAGGTCTGTTGTAGTCAGAATGCAATATTATATTTTGTAATGTCCTATACAGATTAAGATGAAAATATCATTCTATTATGAATATTAAAGATATATATTACTGTGTAACTTTTTTTGTTGTTACGAATATGTATGAAGCTATACTGTTACAAATCTTTTCTAGACTAAATTCAGTATTTTTCTTCCAATCCTGTAATTCAACAAATTGCAAATACACACTTGCATAATACACAATCTGTCTTTAGTAACCGAAATGATGGTTAATTCATTCATTCATCCTCTATACGCTTATCCTGTATAGGGTCATGGGAACCCTGGAGCCTATGCCAGGAGACTTCTGGCATGAGGCTGGAGACACCCTAGACTAGGGTGCCAGTTTATTGAATTTGAATTTATTCACACACTATGGTCAATTTGGGAACACCAATTAGCCTAATATGCATGACCTTTGAGAAATTTGTAATGGTCATAAAAAAAAAATTACAATAATGTTGTATACTTTTGCAATGTTAAGGTTCAATCTGAACCATGGCACAGTTGTGGCTATAGACACAGGGGGAGTTGTGGCTCAGTGGTTACTGTTTGGAAGATTAGCGCCTCAAGGTTCTTCAGTAAAATCCAAACAAAACATCCACAGCAGTGCCAGATCACTATACTTCTCTGATGAAGTAAATACTGACTCTTTGCATAAATGTCATGTAATTGTCGATAAAAGCCTTTGAAACATATGAAGTGCTTGTAATTCTATTTCAGTACATCACAGAAACAACTGAAACAAAGATCTAAAAGCAGTTTAGCAGCAAACTTTGTTAAAAAAACTAATATTTGTGTCATTCTCAAAACTTTTGGCCACGACTGTAGTAATATATTTTGTTTCAATTCAGTGAAAGGATTATCTGTAATTATACACATTGTTAGGACTCAGGTTTGGCAGGTCTACAGTTCTTATTACTGTTGAAGTGTTGAAGTTAACACCCTTTCTAATACAGAAAGAAAGTGAAGGTGACTGAACAAAAGAATATTTATGAGAATGTAGGAACTAACTTGCTTGCTCAGAAATTGCACAACATGCGAACTAGGAATAAATAAAAATATGTTTAGTACAGTCTGAGGAGGGAGAAGGATATATCATCATGTCAAATAATTAACAGTGGTTTAGTAGTGATATCACATTACCCATTTTCCTAAAACAGAGCACAATAGATATGTTTGCATGAACTCAAATAATCCACTAAAAATGGGAGTAATAGCCAAAGCAGAATTAAAAATGCATCATGTAAACACCTCAGTCGGAGCAGTCTGACCCGATCCAGTCGGATCATAATGAATTGTCAATGGGAATGAGAGGGCTGGTGTAAACCATTGATAATCTGTTCAATAAGTAAATATTAGTCATGTAAACACTTTCATATCGAAAAAAATATCTATATATATATATATACAGTGGTGTGAAAAACTATTTGCCCCCTTCCTGATTTCTTATTCTTTTGCATGTTTGTCACACTTAAATGTTTCTGCTCATCAAAAACCGTTAACTACTAGTCAAAGATAACATAATTGAACACAAAATGGAGTTTTTAAATGAAGGTTTACGTTATTAAGGGAGAAAAAAACTCCAAATCTACATGGCCCTGTGTGAAAAAGTGATTGCCCCCCTTGTTAAAAAATAACTTAACTGTCGTTTATCACACCTGAGTTCAATTTCTGTAGTCACCCCCAGGCCTGATTACTGCCACACCTGTTTCAATCAAGAAATCACTTAACTAGGAGCTACCTGACACAGAGAAGTAGACCAAAAGCACCTCAAAAGCTAGACATCATGCCAAGATCCAAAGAAATTCAGGAACAAATGAGAACAAAAGTAATTGAGATCTATCAGTCTGGTAAAGGTTATAAAGCCATTTCTAAAGCTTTGGGACTCCAGCGAACCACAGTGAGAGCCATTATCCACAAATGGCAAAAACATGGAACAGTGGTGAACCTTCCCAGGAGTGGCCGGCCGACCAAAATTACCCCAAGAGCGCAGAGACGACTCATCCGAGAGGTCACAAAAGACCCCAGGACAACATCTAAAGAACTGCAGGTCTCACTTGCCTCAATTAAGGTCAGTGTTCACGACTCCACCATAAGAAAGAGACTGGGCAAAAACGGCCTGCATGGCAGATTTCCAAGGCGCAAACCACTTTAAGCAAAAAGAACATTAAGGCTCGTCTCAATTTTGCTAAAAAACATCTCAATGATTGCCAAGACTTTTGGGAAAATACCTTGTGGACCGACGAGACAAAAGTTGAACTTTTTGGAAGGTGCGTGTCCCGTTACATCTGGCGTAAAAGTAACACAGCATTTCAGAAAAAGAACATCATACCAACAGTAAAATATGGTGGTGGTAGTGTGATGGTCTGGGGTTGTTTTGCTGCTTCAGGACCTGGAAGGCTTGCTGTGATAGATGGAACCATGAATTCTACTGTCTACCAAAAAATCCTGAAGGAGAATGTCCGGCCATCTGTTCGTCAACTCAAACTGAAGCGATCTTGGGTGCTGCAGCAGGACAATGACCCAAAACACACCAGCAAATCCACCTCTGAATGGCTGAAGAAAAACAAAATGAAGACTTTGGAGTGGCCTAGTCAAAGTCCTGACCTGAATCCTATTGAGATGTTGTGGCATGACCTTAAAAAGGCGGTTCATGCTAGAAAACCCTCAAATAAAGCTGAATTACAACAATTCTGCAAAGATGAGTGGGCCAAAATTCCTCCAGAGCGCTGTAAAAGACTCGTTGCAAGTTATCGCAAACGCTTGATTGCAGTTATTGCTGCTAAGGGTGGCCCAACCAGGTATTAGGTTCAGGGGGCAATTACTTTTTCACACAGGGCCATGTAGGTTTGGATTTTTTTTCTCCCTAAATAATAAAACCCCTCATTTAAAAACTGCATTTTGTGTTTACTTGTGTTATCTTTGACTAATAGTTAAATGTGTTTGATGATCAGAAACATTTTGTGTGACAAACATGCAAAAGAATAAGAAATCAGGAGGGGGGCAAATAGTTTTTCACACCACTGTATATATATATATATATGTAAAATAAAATACAAACCGGATTCCAAAAAAGTTGGGACACTAAACAAATTGTGAATAAAAACTGAATGCAATGATGTGGAGATGGCAAATGCCAATATTTTATTCAGAATAGAACATAGATGACAGATCAAAAGTTTAATCTGAGAAAATGTATCATTTTAAAGGAAAAATATGTTGATTACAAATTTCACGGTGTCAACAAATCCCCAAAAAGTTGGGACAAGTAGCAATAAGAGGCTGGAAAAAGTAAATTTGAGCATAACGAAGAGCTGGAAGATCAATTAACAGTAATTGGGTTAATTGGCAACATGATTGGGTATAAAAAGAGCTTCTCAGAGTGGCAGTGTCTCTCAGAAGCCAAGATGGGTAGAGGATCACCAATTCCCACAATGTTGCGCAGAAAGATAGTGGAGCAATATCAGAAAGGTGTTACCCTGCGAAAAATTGCAAAGACTTTGCAGTTATCATCATCAACTGTGCATAATATCATCCGAAGATTCAGAGAATCTGGAACAATCTCTGTGCGTAAGGATCAAGGGCGTAAAACCATACTGGATGCCCGTGATCTCCGGGCCCTTAAACGACACTGCACCACAAACAGGAATGCTACTGTAAAGGAAATCACAGAATGGACTCAGGAATACTTCCAGAAACCATTGTCAGTGAACACAATCCACCGTGCCATCCGCTGTTGCCAGCTGAATCTCTATAGTGCAAAGAAGAAGCCATTTCTAAGCAAGATCCACAAGCACAGGCGTTTTCATTGGGCCAGGGATCATTTAAAATGGAGTGTGGCAAAATGGAAGACTGTTCTGTGGTCAGACGAGTCAAGATTCGAAGTTCTTGTTGGAAATGTGGGACGCCATGTCATCCGGACCAAAGAGGACAAGGACAACCCAAGTTGTTATCAACGCTCAGTTCAGAAGCCTGCATCTCTGATGGTATGGGGTTGCATGAGTGCGTGTGGCATGGGCAGCTTGCATGTCTGGAAAGGCACCATCAATGCAGAACAATATATTCAGGTTCTAGAACATCATCTAGTCATCTCTTTCGTAGTAGAAGGATCCGGGTATTGAAATGGCCAGTCTGCAGTCCAGATCTTTCCCCTATAGAGAACATTTGGTGCATCATAAAGAGGAAGGTGCGACAAAGAAGGACCAAGACGATTGAACAGTTAGAGGCCTGTATTAGACAAGAATGGGAGAGCATTCCTATTTCTAAACTTGAGAAACTGGTCTCCTCGGTCCCCAGACGTCTGTTGAGTGTTGTAAGAAGAAGGGGAGATGCCACACAGTGGTGAAAATGGCCTTGTCCCAACTTTTTTGGGATTTGTTGACACCATGACATTTTGATTCACCATATTTTTCCCTTAAAATTATAAATTTTCTCAGTTTAAACTTGTGTTCCGTGATTTATGTTCAATTCTGAATAAAATATTGACATTTGCCATCTCCACATCATTGCATTCAGTTTTTATTCACAATTTGTTTAGTGTCCCAACTTTTTTGGAATCCGGTTTGTAAATTTTTGTGTTTGTGTGGGCTGTGTTTGCACAGGTAGTTCTGTCACAGGTGTGTCACAGGCATTTCTCACTAAAAATAACAGTAGGCAGGGTGAGGATCAGCAGCGAGTTGACCACACATTCCATTCACAGGTAATGGTAGCATGCAGACGTCAGGATCTGAACGCAGGTGGAGCCGCAGGTAAACTTCTAGTGTATAATAAAAATATATTCTTACTAGCCACCCCAGATGAAGAACATGTTGCCTAAAGTTGATGTCTGTTGGCATTATAGACAGTTTACTGATGAGAGTGTTGTCAAGCAGAATGCAAGCCATAAAGTCACTGTGGTCAGAACATACGTGGACTCTTTTGTGTGTGTGTGTGTGTGTGTGTGTGTGTGTGTGTGTAAACTGTCATATGTAA
Organism: Channallabes apus; assembly: GCA_030522415.1. Classification (NCBI taxonomy): domain Eukaryota; kingdom Metazoa; phylum Chordata; class Actinopteri; order Siluriformes; family Clariidae; genus Channallabes; species Channallabes apus. The sequence continues at coordinate 24,102,239 of CM060123.1, read as the reverse complement.
TTAGTAAATGTACCTTTTGTATTTAAATGGATATATCTTCTGTTTTAGCCAGTATGCAATATTATACAGTATATGCATAATTATACAGTGGTGTGAAAAACTATTTGCCCCCCTCCTGATTTCTTATTCTTTTGCATGTTTGTCACACAAAATGTTTCCGATCATCAAACACATTTAACTATTAGTCCAAGATAACACAAGTAAACACAAAATGCAGTTTTTAATGCAGTTTTTAGAGGTTTTATTATTTAGGGACAAAAAAAATCCAAACCTACATGGCCCTGTGTGAAAAAGTAATTGCCCCCTGAACCTAATAACTGCTTGGGCCACCCTTAGCAGCAATAACTGCAATCAAGCGCTTGCGATAACTTGCAACGAGTCTTTTACAGCGCTCTGGAGGAATTTTGTCCCACTCATCTTTGGAGAATTGTTGTAATTCAGCTTTATTTGAGGGTTTTCTAGCATGAACCGCCTTTTTAAGGTCATGCCACAACATCTCAATAGGATTCAGGTCAGGACTTTGACTAGGCCACTCCAAAGTCTTCATTTTGTTTTTCTTCAGCCATTCAGAGGTGGATTTGCTGGTGTGTTTTGGGTCATTGTCCTGCTGCAGCACCCAAGATCGCTTCAGCTTGAGTTGATGAACAGATAGCCGGACATTCTCCTTCAGGATTTTTTGGTAGACAGTAGAATTCATGGTTCCATCTATCACAGCAAGCCTTCCAGGTCCTGAAGCAGCAAAACAACCCCAGACCATCACACTACCACCACCATATTTTACTGTTGGTATGATGTTCTTTTTCTGAAATGCTGTGTTACTTTTACGCCAGATGTAACGGGACACGCACCTTCCAAAAAGTTCAACTTTTGTCTCGTCGGTCCACAAGGTATTTTCCCAAAAGTCTTGGCAATCATTGAGATGTTTTTTAGCAAAATTGAGACGAGCCTTAATGTTCTTTTTGCTTAAAAGTGGTTTGCGCCTTGGAAATCTGCTATGCAGGCCGTTTTTGCCCAGTCTCTTTCTTATGGTGGAGTCATGAACACTGACCTTAATTGAGGCAAGTGAGGCCTGCAGTTCTTTAGATGTTGTCCTGGGGTCTTTTGTGGCCTCTCGGATGAGTTGTCTCTGCGCTCTTGGGGTAATCTTGGTCGGCCGGCCACTCCTGGGAAGGTTCACCACTGTTCCATGTTTTTGCCATTTGTGGATAATGGCTCTCACTGTGGTTCGCTGGAGTCCCAAAGCTTTAGAAATGGCTTTATAACCTTTACCAGACTGATAGATCTCAATTACTTTTGTTCTCATTTGTTCCTGAATTTCTTTGGATCTTGGCATGGTGTCTAGCTTTTGAGGTGCTTTTGGTCTACTTCTCTGTGTCAGTAGCTCCTATTTAAGTGATTTCTTGATTGAAACAGGTGTGGCAGTAATCAGGCCTGGGGGTGACTACAGAAATTGAACTCAGGTGTGATAAACCACAGTTAAGTTATTTTTTAACAAGGGGGGCAATCACTTTTTCACACAGGGCCATGTAGATTTGGAGGTTTTTTTTTCTCCCTTAATAACGTAAACCTTCATTTAAAAACTGCATTTTGTGTTCAATTATGTTATCTTTGACTAATAGTTAACGGTTTTTGATGAGCAGAAACATTTAAGTGTGACAAACATGCAAAAGAATAAGAAATCAGGAAGGGGGCAAATAGTTTTTCACACCACTGTATATGCAATACTGTATCTAACTATATATAATTAAGTTATTGATGAATGTATAGGATATTAGTGTCTGTAGTGGACATGCAGAGGATTCTGATGCCAGCTTCTTAACAAGTTAAGATGGTTGGTCTCATGTATATGTGACAAATATTAGTAAATATATTGTAATTATATAGTCTTATATATTATAGTGACATGTTGCTCTCGCATACATTGGCCATTAATTTTTTTTATTATAACATATGTTACTAGAGCTGCATAATATCATTAAAAAAATGAATTTCGATTATTATGACACATATTGCAATATGACCCATTAAATGGAATTTTGCATTAAAACATATTAATCTAGGCAAACAGAAAATAACTGGGGCAATGATTTAATCAAGAGGATGTTTGCCAATAATTATTTAGCACCTCTGAAATAGTAAATAAATAAATAAATAAATAAATAAAATAAGATACTTTAGTATTGATACACAGTGTATATTATGTCTGCGGTTTCCTCACACTGCACTTATTCCACTAGATGGCAGAATAGTTGCATTAATATGTATAATTATGTATAAACTACATGAATGTGATGATTTACCAGATGGAATAGTAAAATTTTATAGATAGATTGTATAGTAAATAGTAATAGATATTAAATAGTAATCTTATATTTAATTGATATTCAGAACCTGAATATACAGTACACCTATTAGACATAACATTAACTCCACCACCAGCTGAATAACATCAGATCCCACAGAACAGCTAATGTAGCACGAATTGGTGAAAAAACGTTGCTGGATATGTAATAGAAAGGTATCAGAATGCTTGGTGTATCACACACCTGTGTATGGTGCTTAACAGGTGAAGAGTTCAAGATTGTTGAAGGATCCAGGTGAAGGATCTCCTGCTAATGCCAGACGCCACAGCACACCTTCAGTCATTTTGAGTCTGGCTTAAGGGGTCAGAGCTGTTTTGGTGGTCTTTTGGATTTTTAGTAGAACCTAAAAGCTAGGTGGTTTTAATGTTCATGACTTTTTTATACTATAACTGTTCAGTGTATCGACAGGTGAACATAGAGACAGTGATTGCACGAGTTCAGAATATGAATATTAATTAAGAATTGTAATGATGCAAAACTAGTGGAAAGCCTTTTGAAGAAAAGTGCAGGTTAATATAATTTACGTTTAAGTTAAGTGTAGTCACACAGAGTTTCTGAATTATTTGTTTTTCACAATAATTTTTTTTTTTTTTTTTTTAGCTTTTCTCAATATTAAGCTCCCTAGACAGTGCGCATATAGAGTACATTCTATAAGAATAATTAATTAATATTTATTATAAGAACAGCTGTGACTTACACTGTTGATAGTTTCTGTATGGCTCGGGTCCATTGGTCAGTCCAAGTGATGAACACCATGCATTGGTCATTAGTTTACCAAGATTTATATATATTTTATATATTTATAAATAATTGCTACATCCTCAACATTTTTTCCATTCATCTCTCTGATGTTAAGTATGGCTTCATCAGGAGAAGAACAAATGTAACTCCAAATGCTATTGGTTATTTGCACTGTATACTGTATATGTACACCCCTGAGCATATTGGGACACTAATTGCACAGCTGTGACTCACACTGTAAAAAGATATTTAGCTTAGCTTGTCCAACAGGACCCTAACAGGTACCATAACTCCAATACCTTTCTTTATGCTCCTCCTTGCTTTGAACCAGACTCTTATACTGTACATCTCCTGAGCCCTGCCATTCATCTACATGAGCGCACTTCTTGTTTCATCATGAGGTAAAAAAAGGTGACATATCTGGTCCCTCTGAAGCTGCCATTAACCATAATGAACTGTATAGGGCAGTAACGATTTTAAGAAAGCAAAATTGTGTTATGCACATAAATTGCCAAACATAGATAAATAAATAAAGCACACTAATATTTAATTGGATCTTCTTTTGCTTTGATTATGATAATTTTGATAAGCTACTCACTCCATCAGTTAGGGTTAAATAACTTTTTGCAACCAAATTTTTAGTTGTATAAACAACATCCAGTGTGCTATTTAAGCCAAAATAATTAAGCTAAAATTATGAAGCAGCATTTTACAGCTGTACAAACTTTGGTCCAATTGCAATGAAGTAACTAAACAGCATTGTAGTTTGAGTAACACTGTGCCTTTAGTTTTATGATAAGCAGATTTATTGTGTCATTAAATGTCTTAAACCCTGTAAGACTTATAATAGTATTTTCTCATTATTTCTTATAATTACTCATAACTAGTAATTTCACTATTAACACCCAATTTTATTTCTATACTTCCAAACTCTCTAAAACACTAAAACCAACATTTCCATACATATTCAGACATGAACTCAGAGATACGCCCACATGTGCTTACTGTATATGAACACAAAATGCCTCCGCAGATTTGGTCTCAACCAGTAGTGGACAAAGTACAAATCCTGTACTTGACTATAAGAGATAGCCTGGGTACATTTTACTCAAGTAAAAGTAGAAGTCCTCCATTTACATTGTTATTTGAGATATAGTACAAAAGTACTTGCCTTACAATGTGTACTTAAATATCAAAAGTACTGAGCTTGGATTAGCTCACTGTAGCCTTTATCCCATAGTTAAAAGAACAATCTCTCTCTCTCTCTCTTTCTCTTTCTCTCTTCTACCAAACTGTAAACATGAGGTTTTCGTCACTTTCTGAAATCACCTCCACTTCTGATTTCAGACATGTTTCATGATTAAACAGTTTATGGAGGGAAGGCTAATCACACAGTTACATGTATAATATTGATGTATAACCCAGCTAGCTGTCGTTTCCATGCATTTCTTTGCACAATTATTATTTGCACTGTTTTTGTCACATTGTCATAAATATAATTGCACTGCACTTCACTTATTATTATTGTTGTTGTTGTTGTCATTATAATTACACCTGACCACTTATCTGCTTCAGTATATTCTAATAATTTAAGCATTGCACTAGTTTTTCAAAATTCCATCTATGCAATAAACCTCCAGGATGGATAACCAGCCGCTTGATATGAAGCAAAGACTTAATAGTCAATAAAAGATGCATTAATTACAAACTAAATCAGGAAATTTACAATCGTATCAAAATATTCAGTCAGCTATATGTATTAAACATATGACTTTAAAACCCTGTTACTAAACCTGGTAAACTTGACCAACAAATTCTTTTTACACTTCTTATTCTCTGTTTTTAAACAGGCACAATAGATGACCACTACAGAAAATTAACATTATGCAACTAATCAATGAATATTGTGTGGACATTATTTCTCATAATTTTCCCTATTTAAAGTCTGAATCATTCTTTTATAACTTGCTTCTACGTACAGTATGCACACAAAAAAACTAAGGTTTTGACATTTTTATTATTACCAGCCTCACCTAGTACCAAATCATTCGTTTCTTTATCAAGGAAAGCCACCTTCACCCTGTTATCCCAGGTCATGGGTCTGACAAAACCTCAGGTTAACAACGCTAGGAAGATATCCTTATCGTTTAGTTCATCTTTCGATTTCCTTTTTCGAACGGGATCACAACTCGGTTTGGTTTCCCTTCGACATGATAAAAGTGCAATACAGTGTTTTACCACACATGCACCATATGACGTTTAGGGGGCGCTGTTTCACCGTTAAATACTGCGAAACAAAACTGTTCAGTTAAGTGCGTTTTTATTATTATTATTATTATTATTATTAGCCGGAACTAATTGTTGCATAATTAATTAACGCTTTTTCACTAATTTTGACGTCACCAATCATCGTCTCTTATCTTTCATTTTGACGCAACATTCCCCAAAACATATTGGAGCTGAAGTACACACACACACAGCTCCAACACTTAGACCATCTGGCGTTCTCACTACAGACTCATTACGGTCGGACAGCGAGAATTCAAGCTCAAGTTTAATTTTCCCTCTTAAGCTTCTCTTTAAATACACATTCTTCAAAAATGGTATGAAATTCTCCGTTTGTTTTTCCCCCGTCGCTAAAATTAGCAGCTAGTGACTTTATTGACTTTTAGAAATAACGCGTAGAGACAGTGAACAGTGAGTGTGGTGTGGAGGTTAATTAAATTGTAATAGAATGAAATTAACTCATTTAACTAATTCTGCGATTAGCACCTAATGATAATAAATACAAGTTCATGAATATTGATTTATTATTGAATACATTTATGTATGTATTTAAAAAAAATTATGTATTTTTGATAATATATAGCTTTATTGTTAAAAGTACATGTATAGTGTCAATTCAATGTAATTAGCATTTAACCAGAATTGTGTACGTGACCTGTTTGTATCATTCAGAAATCTGTAAAAATATGTATTCAGTACATATGTATGTCATGTTACTTTTTTATGTATATGTATATCATATATACTGTGTAATATATATATATATATATATATATATATATATATATATATATATATATATATGTCACATTCTCAAGCTGAGTCATTATAGCTTACCGCCAACTATAAAAATGTTTATACAGCACATAACATTTCATAGTAACCGTAAAAACGTTAAAAAAAAAAAAAAAGTTATTCAGAGAAGCCGATTTCTCAAACACAGAGGTCCTCTTGAACTTGTTTCCTGCTCATTTGGTGGTTTCTATCAGTTCATTCTTGTGCTCTAGAATAAAAGATAACACATTTAGGATAACATTTTTTCCCCTTCTATATACTGATTTATCTGAGACAGATTCAAGATTGAAGATTCAAGATTCAAAGAACTTTATTAATCCCAGAGGGAAATTGCTCTTGGTTATACAGTTGCTTAGATTGATCAGATTAATTTACCGGGAAGGAAGAAAAGTTAAGTTGGAGGGAGGGGGGATATATATTAGACAGGAAAATAAAATTAAAGAAACAGAAATGTAAAATTCAACGAAAAATAACAATAAATAGAAGTAAAATAGAATAGAATATTAATTAGCTCTGGCACATAATTTTGTTACCTATTGCACTAAAACTTAGTGTAAGTGAAAAGAAGTATTGCACAAGTGTATTATTATCAGATATTGAATGTGACAAAGTGATTTTATTTTTATATCTGCACTGCCAGGAAATTTAGTGTTTTCATTAGCACAAATACAGCATACATCAATTATGAAAATATCACACATGTGCTTTTTGTCCCCACAGCGTGAGTGCATCTCCATCCACGTGGGCCAGGCGGGTGTCCAGATTGGCAATGCTTGCTGGGAACTCTACTGCCTTGAACATGGGATTCAGTCGGATGGACAGATGCCTAGTGACAAAACCATCGGTGGTGGAGATGATTCCTTCAACACCTTCTTTAGTGAGACTGGTTCTGGAAAACATGTTCCCAGGGCTGTGTTTGTTGATCTGGAGCCCACTGTCATAGGTAAAGAGTACGTTTTTGTGGCATGGCTGTTAATAACCAATCGTCTGGATGTTAAGATAATTTACACGTTCGTTTTCTCTAGATGAGGTGCGCAGTGGAACATACCGCCAGCTGTTCCACCCTGAACAGCTCATTACAGGAAAGGAGGACGCTGCCAACAACTATGCTCGTGGTCACTACACTATTGGCAAGGAAATGATTGACCTGGTGCTGGACAGGATCCGCAAACTGGTGAGCACCATTTGGGTTCTGTTGTACATCTGTACAGAATATTTAGTTTTTGTCATAAAATGACCGGCTGTCATGATCTTTCCAGGCTGACCAGTGCACAGGTCTCCAGGGTTTCCTGGTCTTCCATAGCTTTGGTGGTGGGACCGGTTCAGGTTTCACCTCCCTACTGATGGAACGTCTATCTGTTGACTATGGTAAGAAGTCCAAACTGGAATTCTCAATTTACCCAGCTCCCCAGATGTCTACTGCTGTGGTAGAGCCCTACAACTCCATTCTGACCACCCACACCACCCTAGAGCATTCCGACTGTGCCTTCATGGTAGACAATGAAGCCATCTATGACATTTGCTGTAGAAACCTCGATATCAAGCGTCCTACATACACCAACCTGAATAGACTGATAAGTCAGATTGTATCCTCCATCACTGCCTCCCTCCGTTTCGATGGTGCCCTCAATGTCGATCTTACTGAATTCCAAACCAACTTAGTGCCCTACCCTCGTATTCATTTCCCACTGGCCACCTATGCTCCTGTAATCTCTGCAGAGAAGGCTTACCATGAACAGCTCTCTGTGGCTGAAATCACAAATTCCTGCTTTGAGCCAGCCAATCAGATGGTGAAATGTGACCCACGTCACGGCAAGTACATGGCCTGCTGTCTGCTGTACCGTGGTGATGTGGTTCCTAAAGATGTGAACGCTGCTATTGCCACCATCAAGACGAAGCGTACCATCCAGTTTGTGGACTGGTGTCCCACTGGGTTTAAAGTGGGCATCAATTACCAGCCTCCTACTGTGGTCCCTGGTGGAGACCTGGCCAAGGTGCAGAGAGCTGTGTGTATGCTGAGCAACACCACAGCCATTGCAGAGGCCTGGAGTCGTCTCGATCATAAGTTTGATCTGATGTACTCCAAGCGTGCATTTGTGCACTGGTATGTTGGTGAGGGTATGGAGGAGGGAGAGTTCACTGAGGCCAGAGAGGACATGGCTGCTCTAGAGAAGGATTATGAGGAGGTTGGTGCCGACAGTATAGAGGGAAATGAAGAAGAAGAGGACTATTAATTAAGTTCATATCTGTCTTGTAAGAAGTAAATTAACAAGCCCTGAACAAATTTCCAAGAAAATTAATGTTATTAGTCACAGTAAATGAAGCAATAATGTTTTGTTCATCTGTGGAAACCATTTTAGCCAGGGCTTGCTTTTGCTATTTGTTGTAATTTTTTTAAAGAGATTGACCAGACAGAAGTACCTAATGTTATACATGTTGTATAGGCTATTTTAATGAAAGTCACATCTACAATGTAGATCCAACCAAATTTATACCTCTGATAGCTCAGTTCTGTCTACTGATAGGTCTGATAGATCTGTTCTGTACCCTGATAGCTCTAATAGCTCAATCATGTGCCCCGATTGCTCTACCCTGTGCCTTGATAACTGATACAGTAGCTCTGATACAGTAGCTCAGTCCTGTGCTCTGATAGCTCTGATAGTTCAGAACTGTATCCTAATAGCCGTAATAGCTCAGTGCTGTGCCCTGATAGCTCTGATAGCTCCTGTCCTGTGTCCTGATACTTCCGATAGCTCTGTCCTGTGTGATGAGAGCCCTGCATCCCTTGAGTCATGAGTCATGCTCTTTTTTGTGCCCAATCCAGTCCCACCCAGATATTGCATCTAGCTTAGTTGCACCCTCAGGGCATCCTCAGGTGCAGAGGATGTGTTGCTGTTTCTGCTGGCTGGGTATGAGATTGGTGCACGGCTTCTACCATCTGACTGTGGAACATTTGAGAGCATTGTGCTTCCTCCCTGCTGCCCAGGTTTAAGGACTTTATGCTTGCTTCGCCGCCCAAATTCGAGGGCATTTTGCTTGCCCCGTTGTCTATATTCAAAGGTTTAGTACTTGCTCCAATGTTCAAGTTTAACAACATTGTGCTTGCTCTGATACCTGGGTTTGAGGATTTTAAGCTACAGTTCTGTCCCTGTGCCAAGCCCGAGTTCTGCCCTTGACCCACCAAGGCTACGGGACATTGTGGACAGTCGACTCACAAACTGCCATCAAGCCGGAAGTAATGAAGAATGTGGTGGGAGAGAGAACTTTAAGATCCTGCATGGCACCTAGAGGGAAGGGCTAGGCTGGGCAGGCACCTGGTTGGCAATATGACATGTGCCCTTCATTACGCAGCACAATGGTGTTCAGGATAACATGGCTCCCATTACTGAATCTGAGGAAGGATCCAAAAGGTCAGCACGATGGTGTAAGGGTGATGAGAGCCTCCATTCCAAATGATGGCAGAGGGCAGACGGCGAAGACCATTGGCAGTGACTACAGTATATGCCATCCAGCAGCAAGCAAAGGAGCTTGTGATCAAAAATTATGCCTTGCTGGGCATTGGAATTCTTGCAGGAGCACCCACTCCCGACCATTGTTAAGTAATACCTCTAATTGCTCTGTCATGTGTCCTGATAGCTCTGTCCTGTGTCCTGGTAGCTCTGATAGCTCCATCCTGTACCCTGACATTCCTGATAGCTCTGTCCTGTGCCGTGATTGCTCTGATAGCTCTGTCCTGTGCCCTTGCTGACACCACTTCCCTGTGCCCTGAGAGTCCTAGATTAGCTGAGCCACACACTTCATCATGTTAGCCATACCCTGTTTTGCCTGAGTTGTGCCCAGCCCTGTCTCAATCAGATATTTTACCCTTTCCACCTAGCTCAGTAGTATCCCCTGGTGCCAAGGATCTGTTGATGTTTCCACTGGCTAGCTTTAAGAGTGGTGCATTTTGTCCTCTCAGCCATCCAGCTTTGAGAAAATTGTGTTCAATCTGCTGCCCAGATTCAAGAACTTTGTGCTTGCTCCACCACTAAAGATAGAGGACTTTGTGCTTGCTCCGCCTTCCAGATTTGAGGGCTTGGTGCTTGCTCTGCCATCTGACTTTGAGGACATTGTGTTTGCTCCACCGTCTGGATTTGAGGACTTTGTGCTTGCTCCGCCATATGGATTCGAAGACTTTGTGCTTGTAAAATTGTCTGGATACAAGGATACTGTTTGCTCAGCCATCTGAAATTCAAGGATTTTGTGTTTGCTCCGCCACCCTGGTTAGAGGACTTCAAGCTCCAGTTCTATCCCTGTGCCAAGCCCCAGTTGTACCCTTGAGCCAAGGTTCTGCTCAGTACCCATGCCATCACAATTTCATTCCAGTTCTGCCATAGAGACTCCATGTGAACAACGCAAAAATAATCCATCAGTAATCACTCGTAATGTTGTACTTTCCTCTCTTGGTGTGAAATTTTGGCATTGAGCATGAGACTGGGGACTGATTGTGGCACGGAGAATGGCATTATGGCAGCAATTCAGTGTATCCACAACCAGCAGGCTGACTACTACTCAGGAATGTCTAGCTACGTGTATGGTTCATCCAGTTACAGTCAGCATATAGAGTCTTGGTGGTTTCAGAAAGGGTATGTAAGTGGCTTTAATATACTGGCTCTGTTTTTATCGCTACTGTTTTTACTGATATTTCACCTCTAATATGTCAGCACCTTCACTATAAATATTTAATTAAATAATTAAAAATAATTATGTGCTAGAAAACTTTATTACGTTATTACTTCTGTTGTAGAGTATGAAAGTCACTGTAGACTATCAAAATGATGTTAATTTTAATCTGTTTTATTTATCTCAGTTCTGGATGAAGTTATTTGCAGACAGGAGATGCAGGACACTTCAGTGGATCTCATAAACATCAGTGCTTGCAGAGATTTTGCTGTGCCAATGAACTGTTAATATAGCTGTTTTGTTTGATTTGTAGATTTAATGTAAATAGATGCTATTATACAAATACATTTCAAAATATGGGAATCTAAACATCTAGGAATACTTGGAACTTGTCCTGGATACAGTCAACTACAGAAGCCAGAGAACTGGGAGTCTGCATCGGAACTGTACATGTGACATAAAGTAATTGTTCAGTTAAGATGATTCTAATAATGTATACATTTTTGATTTTCATTTATATTAAATGTGCCTCAGGGTTATTATGAATATCATGTGCTGTAAAATTAATTGATCAAAAGTAATATATCATGAAATATTTATTATACTATTTTTAGCATGGAAAATAAACATACCTGTTTTCAAGCACTCTTTCTGTGCCCAAGTGTTATCTAATACATAAGAATGGATTCACACTTTTCGTAAAAGTAGCAAGAAAACAAGAGCATAACACACTGACACTATACAATAGCATACCAATCACATCGTATGCTGATGGAAATATAGTTGTAAACATGATACTTTAAAGAGGGTTTTTGTCATTTTCAGTACGTAACATTTTTAAAAAGGGATGCAATATCTGTTTGAGGGCTGTGGTACAGTATGCATGCTGAGCAACACCACAACCATTGCAGCAGTGTGGGCACATTACAATAATGCGTTTGTACTCCAAGCATGCTTTTAAAGTTATGTAAAATATTACAATCCAATTTAATTGCAAAATTGTTACATTTACAGAAATTAAAAATTTTGCAGAGAAACGTTTAATTTTAAATCCCCCCGTTTTTGCCGTCGCCATTAAGAAACCCATTAATCACTTCTCATTGTTCTTTTTCCTCCTCTAAAATACTTTTCCCAGTGTACTCAGCATAGATAGACCCTATATAAATCTACAGGTACTGTATTCTTTCCGTGATGTCAGATGCTCATATTAATATAGCAGCAGCCAAGCCAGGTGGTTTATTTTGACATACAGTAAGTACATTGTACAGTACATTAATTTTGCTGTTGCTGGTTTTAGTGTTTCAACTTAACACTGGAAATATATTGATTGCTTTAGATCATAGTAAACAAAAAAGGCTCAAAACAATCCAAGGTTCCAGGTTGAAAGAGGTCTTTTGACCATTTTTCACCATGAGATTATTAGAAGTAGTACCTACTATTGATATAGTGGCTCTCTGCTGACTCTTATTCTCCATAAACCTTTTTCCAGTGTTCGATCTAAAAACAAGCAAGTTCCTTATCATTAACAGTAATCACAATTTGAAATATGTATTGTAAATATCACACAGAAGCAGGCAACTTCACATACAGTACATAGAAGGTTTTAAACCAAATAGACCTGGGCAATATGCCCAGAAAATTATCATAATAAAAAAAATTATTACGGTTGATATTGATAATTATTGTACATTTTGTTAATGATTTATCTATTGATCATAAAGTCTGATAGTCTATTATAACTACATAAATAGGAAAATACTGCAGTTTTACTCATACATGGAGTCCCACATTTGCTGTTGCATCGTATTGATAAGCTTTTGCAATGTCACATATTTATTTCAGTCCAGTGTCACATTAATTTCTCTCCAAGATCTTGTATTGATGGTGGCAGAGTTGGACTGCCAAAAACTGACCTCTTTTTTGGGCACATACCATTGCTGAACCTAGACCTGACCAACTGTAGTAACCCCAGATCATAACTAGGGTTGTTCCGATTCCGATACTGGTATCGGAAATGCTACCGATACCACAAAAAAATCTGGCATCGGAATCGGCGAGTATTTGAGTCCACGTACCGATCCGATACCATTTTCCTAAACCTATTTATGCCCGCTAGCTTTGCAGAGTTGCAGACTTACAGAGTGTCACGGCATGCGCCTGTGATGGGCGTGCGCCCAAATTGATATCACTCCTTGCTCACTAGTTAGGCGGCCTCCCCCCTCTTTAGGTATGTGAAGGAGTAGAGCCGCAGAATCAGGCAACGGCCCATGAGCTATCGCCGCTAATGATCCCGGCGCTATGAAACACAGCGGGGAGTGTAGCTCGGGGTCTGACTGTTGGGAAGCTGGACTTTGCGACGCGGTGGATTTTATGAGAGACAGTGGCACAAGAGCGGGGCGATGTGATGCGCCCCAGAGACTTTAAAAAGGGGGGCGCCTTTGATCTCCGCGAGAGGAGCGCGTGAACGAGCTGCGCGAGCTCCCGCAGCACCTTCACTTCCGCGTAGAGCCTGCCTTCGCATCCCTGCCGCCAAAGTGGAAAAGGCCGCAGAGAGCCTTTAACCCTTTCCTTACCCATTTTTCTAAATAAATTACCCTTTTTCCTGTAAGACCTCGCCTCGTGTCCGTGTTTCATGGTGTCGCCCGTGCACTTAGGGTCGAACCCGTTACACAGGGCTAGTAGTATTTTACTTAAAAAAAAGAAATGCTCTCTCTCTATATATATATATATATATATATATATATACTGTACAGATACACACCCAGGTATCGGATCAGTACTCTGTATCGGCCGATACCCTGAGCCCAAGTATCGGAATCGGTATCGGGAGGGGAAAAATGGTATCGGAACATCTCTAATCATAACACTGCTCCCCACAGGCGTGTATGGGAGGCACTACGCATCATGGGTGCATCATTCTGGAATATGGTCAATGTTGACTCATCATACAGTATTATGTGCATCAGATGACCTGGTTTTATGTACAGTAGTCTAATGGATTGCCCAAGACACATTCAGGAAATAAAGTTTTCTCAGTCTGACCAGTTAAGCTGGTCAAATAAGGCATTTTTTTTACCTGGATTAATGCATCATAGGTGAACGATTGAACTATTTGTTATGTGTCAGAGAATAATTCAGCATGGGACTACTTGCAGCACAGCAATTTTCAAAGGTTTGTAAGCTTGATTTCCTTATTGCAAAAGGGAGAATTTGTGAATCTGAGCACTTCATAAAAAAGGCATCTATTAAAACTAGCAGGCAAGTTCACGCTCATACAGTATGAGGAGTGTTTCTCAGGTCAACAGCAGGTACAGATATGCCTCCAGTAAATATTTCGAGTGCTGTCAAGACTACCGATTAACACTTTTTAAGTATTATTATTATTATGCCATCAAATCGGGTTATAACACGATTTTTTGCAGTACACAAAGCCAGGAGATAACTTGGCATTAGACAGTCATACACAACAGTGGAAATTTGTCATAATGATGACCTTAGTCTGATGACCATAGTCTGATGTTCTCCAGGTTTACATAATCAAGATTCCCTCATTTAATTGCAGCAATTGACTTTAACATGATTTAACATGTTTTACTTGTTACTTGTGTTCTGTGAGCACTAGTGGTAAAGGATTAAATCATTTATCACACACTTATCCAACATATTAGCACTGATTTTCCCAAAGTCAGTGGTAAAATTTTTATATAAATTAGATAAAAGTTTTAAAATTTACCAAATCAATAACTTGTGCAATCTCTATTTAAACCTTTAATATCTTTTTATTTTTTATAAAGTGACATTATAACACCTCATTCATTTTGACCAGGACAGACAGGGTTTGAGTATTATTTAATAAACAATTATTTCATTTAAGAGATATCGCATCTAAACTCAATGTATGAATATAATGAATATATATATATATATATATATATATATATATATATATATATATATATATATATTCATTATATTCATACATTGATATATATATAAATTAATTTTAAAAAGGTACATAAATGTACAATGCTTAAATGGATATGTTTTAAAAGTTTAAAAGATTAGTTTTAAATGCATAAATTCACAAATGCACAGATTTACTAAAGAAAAATCATTTCCTGTAATCGTGTACATTTTAAATGTATTTTTTACTCAATGAATAGTCTCACCTGTATTAAAATTATTTTTTTTTAAACAGCATTAAACTTGCAAATGTATCACAATTTTAAGGTTTTTTTTATTTTAACCAAATGTTGGAAATAGTTACTGGTATAGGTTAAGAATTTTCTTGCTCTCTTGCTTGCATGATATCATGTAAGTTACACATTAGGTACCTTTTAAAGTATGTGAATTTAGGTAAGATGTATCTTTCATTCATTTAATACTTTTTCATTCCACTTATCCTGTCAGGGGAGCCTGGAAGCGATTCCCCAGGATGCTTGTTTCAGTGCAAGATCTGAGAACACTTGGTACTTTTATACTTCTACAGACAGTCATATTCATGCACATCGGTTGTTTTGGGTCTTTGATGTCCTAAAGGGAAACCGTGCAATCTGGCAACCCCGCGTTTTGGCCTGTGTGATAGTGCGGCCGGTGCGGTGCGTGGGGGCGGAGCGGTTGATGCGGTAGCAAAAGATCTGTAATAAGATTCAGAGGCGCAGAGTTGAATGTAAACGCGAGTGCACGGTTTCAGCGATCAGCAGCAGCACCGGTTGATTTGCAGGGAGGCCCGGGATTACTGTCACCCCGGATACTGATACTGCGGCAAGCGTTAAAGCATCTCCTGCGCTTTCCGCCGCATCCCCGGTGCAGGGCGAGGAACATGAGCTGACACGGAGCCGACTTAAGAAAAACGAGGATTTTTATCATTGCGACAAAACAGCTCTGTCACTAGCTATGGTGAGATCACCACCACCACGTCCACTTCATCTTGCGCATCTGGACACAAATTGATCTCGCGTTAGTGCCCTTGGATCGGGATACCATCATGAACTCGCTGCTTTTCGCCGACGCGCTAATGCTTGGGAGCGGCTCCGGCGCGAGCGCCCTGCGCGACGACCTGGGCTCGAACATCCACGTGCTGAAGACGCTGAACGTGCGTTTCCGCCGCTTTCTGGCCCGCGTGCACGAGCTCGAGCGCAAGAACAGGGTGCTGGAGAACCAGCTGAAGCGCGCCGTCGAGAAGGTCTCCTTTCACCCGCTGTTCACGCGCGACGTGGCCGTGCAAACCGACTCGACCGAGCCGAGGCTGCCGGGCACCATCTGGAGCTTCACGCACGTGAGGCGGCGCGGGGAGCACGTGGAGACACTGCAGGGACCCGGCGTGTCGTGGTCGCACCCGGACGGCGTGGGCGTCCAGATAGACACCATCACACCCGAGCTCAGGGCGCTCTACAACTTTCTGGGCAAAGTCAAGCGCGAGCGGGACGAATACAGGGCCAAGTGAGTTACAAACACAAATCTAGCAATGATGATAAAAACAAGTAGTAACACATGTAATACTAATTATTTGGTACTGGGTTGGATTTTAGAAGTTTATCACAGTCATTACTTTACACTTCTCATTTTCTTCTCATAATCCATCCAAAACATTATTTGACCAAAATGTTTGTGAGCGCAACACCATCATCTTAACACTGCTGGACTTTCCACTAGACCCGGGAGTGTGTTGGGATTAATTTAGGGACATGAGCATTTGTGATGTCTGGCATTGGTGCCTGGTCAGGAGGCCTGGGGTTCAGTCACTCCACACACACCAATCTTTGCAAACCATGTATCCCTGGAGCTCGCCTAGTTCATAAGAATATTATCTTTGCTAAAACAGGTTTTGGCTTTTTATTTAAAAAATATATAAGACTGATCTAATTTTATACCAGGTTCCATTTCGGGTATTTTACAGTACG
Source organism: Channallabes apus (assembly GCA_030522415.1). Lineage (NCBI taxonomy): Eukaryota > Metazoa > Chordata > Actinopteri > Siluriformes > Clariidae > Channallabes > Channallabes apus. The sequence continues at coordinate 24,085,489 of CM060123.1, read as the reverse complement.
TGCCCTCACCTCAGACATGCCATTTAGTGATGCCTGCTCTACAGTAACTGTATAGTATCACCTAACCCATGAAACCACAGGGAAAAAGTGCTCAGAAGCACCACACAGACTGTAATTTGAGCTCATGATGGAATCAACATTCCACACTGCAATTGGTTGGGGTGTGTAAGAAGCAACTAGGGATGCAGGATACCAATAAGTCACTTAAAAGTTTGCAGGGAACTCTATACTTCATTTAGTAACATCTCAAATTATGCATCAGTATTTTGCACCAAATCTTAAAAAGTGCGTCAGTATTATTCCATAAAAAATTGGATCAAAATTGTCAAACCACTGAACTCATTTTCCCTGTTCAACATCTTTTTTTCGAACATCAGTATATTTCGTTTGGCTGCGTTACCCCGTGTGAATTCAATATAAGAACTATAAAAGTATGCAAATTGTGTCATTTGAGATCCCTTTTAGGAGCTGGGTGACATTTTTGACCTGGGGCTCGTTTTACTGATAATTATAGTACAACACATGTGGAAGTTGCTAGTTCAGGATGAACATATTTCCTAGTCTGGAATGTCTCCGTTTAAGTTTTGTGAACGGTATTAACTGGGACTTTGGATTAGGCAAAGTAATTCAATGTGACATGTTATCAATGTGTCTTCAAGTTCTTGAAGTCTTCTGTACAGAATTGTCAGTGGGTTTTATGAGAAACTTAATCACAAGTCCCTGTATGACTTGAGCGTCCTAACGCTACTTCAACCTTTGCAGATCTTAAAAAGTTTCCGTATGCTTGAGAGCCAATAGTTTACTTTGTAAGTAAAAAAATTTATATTTGTTAATCCAAGGCCTTGTTGGATTCCTCAAATTGTTGTTCACAATTTTTTTTTTTCTGTGGCAATTGTGGCATGTATTGTGATACTGACTTAAATCATTTCATTATTTATTTTTTTAAAAACATCTTTGCATTTCAGGTGGTAAAATCTTGCCAGCTCCCTATAATCCCACAGGTGGTACACTTTAAACTATTCACACATTTGCAGGCAGTACATCATCCTGTGTGGTAGGAGCAAAATATTTGCCAAGTTTGTTCAGAACTGTAACAAAATCTAATATGTATGAAAATGTTGTATCAGGATAGTCATAAATATATGATACTAACAGAATCGTAAAACATATCAAATTGGCACCTACAGTAGGTATCTTCTATTACTTTTTCTCCCACCTTTGTTCTTCTTTTAATGTTTAGTAGCTGTTGTGTTCTGCTCTTAAACCATCAGCATGTTTGTCACAACTCAACTCATCTGCTACATTAACTGGACTTAATGAACTTAAAATGACTGTAGACGTAGGAGAAATCTGAGGGCGTAGGAATGAGAAAATGACCTAGCGCTTTGTGCTGCACTCCAAATGCCTTTGTTCTGCATTTTTTAGGGCAGTGATTCATTACTGTGGAATATTTTGGCAGCAGGACAGTAAACATGAAAGCAGAAGAAACTAAAAAGATTTTTTTTCCTCAAGGTTATTATTATAATTTTTTTTGCTTGTTTTGACGCAATATGTACGATAGATGGCGGCTCTTTGTGTGTCTCAGATGTCACATGTTTTTTTCAGGTTTTTCCATGTACAACTGCTAAAATTGCTATTTTAGATGAATGAACAGCAAGTATTGAGCTTCTTTTTTGCCTTTTTGAAATGTTGCTTTTGCCTTAATCACGGTAGAGTGCAATTTCTCAAGTGCTACAAAAAATGTCGTCTTGGGCCAAGACCCTACACAGAGGGAGCTTTGTGCATTATTAAGCTTTATTTATGGTCTTTAATGAATGGCTGTCTCGCTTCTTGGAGTTTATATGCAGCTGTCTGGAGATCCTTTTATTCTAATATTTGTTAAAATGGTTTGCTTGTTTATTGCTTGTTTTGTTTGTGTGCTTTTATAAGCATCTTGACAATCACTTAATTTTTCTATTTCCACACAAACAATTTACTGGCCATATCTATTTAATAATCCAATAAATACTGGCAAATACAACTAAGACAATCCATGGCCAAAAATAAGTGAACACATGGACATCACACACAATGTAGATTTGCCACACTCTTGCCACACAGTTGAAGGCTCAGAACTGTACAGAATGTCTTTGTGTGCTGTAACAGTACAATTTCTTTTCACTGCAATGGAATAGTATCTGGTAATACAGTGGCTGTATGAGGAACTTTGCAGTTAGGATGTATATAGTTAGCATTTGTGAAAGGAGTCTCAAGTGTCTCAGCACTGGAACTGGTAGAGCTGTAATGGCAAGTTTTCCAACATAGGAAAATCGTCACCATAGAGGAATTTTTGTTTTGTGTTTCTCTGTAAAATGAGCTGCATAAAAAAAAAAAAAAAATGAACTTTGAGAGAATTAAAAAGGGGCTTATGCGGGAACAGCTGTTTAGAGCGAACGTAACACAAGTGGTAACAACCTAACTTGTTTTGCAACATTCCAGGACTTTACATACTGTACAGTAGAACTGTTATGTTTTGTAAATGAAATGTACAACATGCTGCTCATTTCATGACATGGTTGGAAACACAAATGATATCCTTGTTCTAGGCTTTTTTTTTTTTTTTTTTTTAATGTGAGAGGCACCCGAGTCAAACCAGGACGTGATGAAATTTCTTGAATGATAATCTAAAATCAGTTACATACTGTATTGAGACTCTTATTCATAAAACATTTGAATGGTTTTAAAGAAGGCAGCTCGTCCGTGAATGATGATCCTGGCCGTGGTGTTTCGGAGTTCACTACTATGAACATTAATCGAATTAATACCTGATCCTTGAAAATTTATGGAAAATTTGTTGCCAACTTGCGCAAGAGACGCATCTGTCTGTGGGAACTGTACACCTAACCATTCACCAACACCACTTGCACATTACTGGAACATGGCTGGGTGTTATTGGCTGGGATCCACACGTTCTTGACATTTCCGCATGTTTGGGCCATTAAAGGGGAGTTCCTTTACTTGTGACATGAAACAGGCAGTCCGATCATCTTATGTACTGGGAGAACTTTTTACCTTGATGGTATCGAAGCACTATTAAAACACTGGGATAAGTACATTAGTGTAGCAGGATAAATAAAGGGAGATTTTACGCTCATAACTGTTTACATTGTATGATTTGACTTGAATATCTCATTAAAGCATGGAATCTTTTTTTCCTGGCACAATTACCATTTAATAATGTTTTGTAAAAAATATATAAATAAAATGACATATCTACTGTGGACAGCAGTTGCTTTTTTCTGCCCACGCGTCTTTACAATGTGTGGAAAATAGAAATAGTTATACTCATGTCATAAATACAATTTATCTGATGAGCCTTGTAGGCAGGATTATCCAGACAGACACCTTTTCATATCTATTGTAGGAACAATATTTGCACCTGTAAAGCAGAATTTTTGTTTCTGAAGCCTAATGTCAGTAGATGGTGATGGTATGAGGCACAGCAGCCATGAATAAAACATCTCTTGACTCACTGATGAGTGTGTTGAGCACTGTAACCACACTGTGCTTTACAGTAGGTGCTCTTCTGAACTGTGTGAAAATGTCCACTCACTCACGTGAGCGCTGCTGCAAAGCTTTACGACATGTCACTGGATGGCCGTTAATCTGTTGCTGTCCTGAGTTGGCCTTAAATGGAGTTATGAATGGGATTTCATCTGAATTTTGGGGGAGGATTAATAATGCATGCCTGAATGATGATGCAGAGAGAAGAAGAAAGAATAAGATGACCGAGTGTGTCCTGTTCTCCTTTTACTTTTGCACCTGTGTCTGGGTGCATGTCTCGGCCCTCAGGTGAGATGAAAACATCCGGTAGAGCCGGAGATGTAGTTCTGGCAGTTTCATGTTGGTGAATTGGTTAAACAAGTATTTCCCCAAAGTTGTCAGAGAAAATCAACAGCAGGGTGGAACAAAGTTTGTGTAATTTGGAAGGCTGCACAAAAACAATTTTGCTGTCGGTGGAATATTGCTCGTCTGGTTTAGAAAGTATTCAGTGGTTACAAATTAAGCACATTAAAACTCAATGCACCTGTAGAATATGTGTAATAAAGTTCACAAAATGCTGTGAGAAGGGATTCCAAAAATACAATTTAATTACGTCCCAATGGCTCTCAAGTAATCCATGGCTTAGGCTGCTTATTACCTTGTGTATTTTATCTTTTATGAAACTAATCTGCTGCATGAATAGGGTAATTTGCACAGATGTATATAAGCAGACCTGCTGTGGCATTGCCACTGTCACCAGTCTAGAATTTATGACTACACCCTAAACTATTTTAAATCTGTTCTAACATGGTGATGGTTGTTTTAATGTGTTTTATACAGTTTACTCTGTCACCAAGGTATTCTCTCAATTAATCATGAGATGTCTATTAGTAGGGAGGAGATGTGTTAAATCAGTGTTGTCATAGATTTAAAGGTGGATGCGTTAGCAGTAATAGTTAATAAAAAGTGGATGTCACTATACCAGTTAGTAGGGCTGGGAATCGTGGGTTTTTTTTGCTTTCTTTAGTATTACGATTTTATATTTATATATTAGTTGTAATATATATTAAATATATTGTTAAAAGAAATTGGTATTCACTGTGGCAACACATGTACAGTACAGTATTGCTGCATAAAAGAATCATTAAATGTTATTTATTTATTAATCTAATTTATTAGTCTATTAATTGCCAAAAAAATTTCAGTTTTCTGATTTTTGTTAAGCAATATCTATTTGAATTTGCCAGATTTCAGTGTTTGATATTGAATTTATGACTCTAAAAGGTGATAATGAATCTCAAACCTCATAAGTTTCACATTGGGGTGAAAATCCTGTACCCTTGTTTACTGGTTGTTGCGATGTGTAATGACCTGTGTCCTGGTATTTCCAATGTTTGTTGACTAGCTAAATCACCATGGACATTAGCTAGCAAGTACAAACGTAGTGCTAATTTCTGTTACCAGGTGTGTTCTCACATCTTAAACAATTCGTGTGCCAAACTAACTGTTTTAGCTTTTCCGCTGCAGAAACCTGTTCGAACAAATGTTCAATATAGCATAGCATGCAATGATAGACCAGCAATTTTATTATACGGGAAATTCTAAGTGACTTGGACAGAGTTAATGTGAATCAATCACTCGGGCCGCACTTTCTCTTTTTTCCTTACCTGCATTTCTTTTCATCTTTTTTTCTGTTTAGGTCTTCTTGAGTGTCAATCAGATATCATGTTTGAGTACATCTCCTAGCAACATCTCACCCAAGTGACCGATCCCATTCCTACAAGTACAGGCAAACCGAATGAGAGGGATCGCTTCCAGTCATATTTATAAAGCTCTTGCATTGCCAGTATTTGATTATGGCAGATCGCAATGTGGAATCTATTCCTGTCATGCAGAGTGCATTTATTCCGAAAGCTCAGTGGACCCAAGTAGCAGAATGCAAAGTTGTAAATTGAAACTGTTAGATTAAATTCAATGGTGGAGGTATTGTTAGCAAATTCTTTTAACATGAATACAATATTTATACCAAAAAATATTGTGAAAAGGACAAAAGTTTCTTCCCATTTCAATCTGTTATTTAATAATAACAGTGCTTAATGCAGCCTCTTTAAGTTTTTTTTAAATAAAAATAATATTCACTTGTATGCCAGCAAGCTAAACAATGTCCTCTAAAGGTCTCTTTTTCAAAATAGTGTTCCCTTTACATTAATCAAGAATTCTCCCCAGAATAGCTGGGGACGACTGACATGTTACTGTACTTAAGACCACAAGTGTATAGAAAGAGATGTTTCTTGTGTTAATTATTTTTTTAGCGCTATAAAATGAACATATTAAAACCGATTTCTGTTGGACGCAGGAATAACGTTACCTGAATGCTTTATGTACAATGGGAAGGGTTTATTTGCAGCGTTCACGTGGGGACCAAACTCGAAATTCGCAAAAGTTCCTTGAAAGCCCGGGTGATGTCGCCTGTTTACTGGGATTAGGACTGTTCTTTACAACATGCCCTGTATTCTTCAACACATTATGACCTTATTACATTTTACAAGTTAATTAAATTGTAATCATTTTTGTTTAAAAAAAAAAGTTAAATTCTCAACTTTTGTGAGAGTATTGCATACGTTTACGTTCATGGGTGGTTGGTGCAATATCGTCACCTACTGGGTTGGAGTGTTGTACAGTAGAATAGAAAAAAAAATCTCTTTGCATGAGACATATTAAAAAATGAAGAACAAAGGTAAAATGGCATTTCAAGATTTTCAAGTATTACTGTAGATACTTAAATTTAAATTGATTCAAATGAATAAAATCAATTTATCTACCAATAATTCATAGCTTTAAACACTTGGAGAGCACTAAATGCAGGCTTTAACACACTTGATCTAACAAACCCCTATGCTTATGTCTGAGTTCCATCCATCATCAGGACCCTGCTGTTGCTTCATTTAACTGGAAATGAGTAATATAGACATCAAATGTGCAGAACCTCTCAAAGCACTGGATTCCATTCTCTGTGCATTCTTTTTTTTTACATATCTTCTTACAAAACTTCACTCCTGTGGTGTTCAGTAAGTCTCCGACTCCTCTTTATACTGTTTTTACCTTATTGCTTGCATGTGTCTTGTAAAACCCAGTGTTTCCAGACACAGATTGAGCGGCTTGTGGGTAAGTTGTGTAAACCCGTAACCAAGCTTTTCAAAGCCACAAAATTAATGACATTTGGGAAAAGGGCAAGAGCTGCATCATTACTTCTTTCACTTCTTTTTCTCTCTAACAGCTTTTTGTGAGGTTAAAAGGGAACAGCAGGAAAGTTATGGCCACTTTTCTTTTGAGCTAGAATTAGCATCACACACATGTTGTACATGCATGAGTGGACTCTTATACACCAAGCCCCTGAAAGACTAATAATAAATTACTTTAAAAACAATGCATATGGGCATTCTCATAATAGATTAAGCCAGCAGAGAACCACATGCACCATCTGTATTACTATAATATATATGCGAAGCCATTTTTAATGGCTTTTCAAAACACAACCTGCATTCAAATTTGTGTGATATTGTTGCTAATATCGTACCAGTGCACCCTGGGTTGTCTGGTTGTCTTTAGGCTTGTTGTAGGGTATAACACTATTCTTACATTGTTTGCTCTTAGACACAAACAAAATGTCAGGGATTAGAGAACAGACCAAACAATACAATGTAGTTACAACAGGCAGGAATATAATTCTGGACCTGACGATTGCTCCTCGGAGGTCCAAGGTTAAAGGGATTTAGAGGAAGTTGTTTGATTTGCTATTAAGGCATAATACACAGTCATACCTTTTTAAATAATATATATTTTAACTTGTTTTTTTTTTTTTTGTGTGTGTGTGTACAGAATACCCAATACATATACTGTATACTAGAGGTGGGCGATATAACCAAAATCTTCTATCACGGTAGAAGCAATTTTCTACCTCGATAGCGATAGATATCACAATATAGCAATTTGTATCTGAAAATGCATAAATAAAAATTCACTTTGGCCATATTCGTTTGGCTTTCAGATGATGGGAAAGGTTTGACGTGTTTCCACCACTTGTTAAAACAGTGCACTTGCGTACCTTCCAAATCACGTTAATTCGTATCACTTTTCTTATACCCAAACCAATTCCACACCACAGACGATGCAGCTTTTCTCTTTACAATCTCCTCGTTCTTGGTTTTGTCACATGTAAGCAAACTCACTGCTGCCTTCTTCCATTGTCGAAGTGTATGTGGAGCCAAACACATCAAAAGTGGGACGAAACCGCGGCACCCGATTGAACCAAATATCTGCCCAAATACAGCGCAGCGCGACTATCTGGATAGCGCAGTGATGATCTGGTTTATTTGCGCAGCCCGGTGGATCGCGCAGCGCCGCTCGAATCACAAACCTGCGCGACCCACTGTGTTTTATTTAAAAACTATTTATTTAAAATGTCAGGACTGTTTAATATTGTTTCCGCTTTGCCATGCCTGGTTTGTACGTGCGCATCCCAGCGGGGTAAAATGTATTTTGATGGTCGGCGCGGTTTATTTCTGTCAGAGTCGCGCAGCGCTGCCCAGTGGCTCGCGCAGGTTTGTGATTCGAGCAGCTGCTCAAGTTTGTCCGACGTTAAACCGTTATTGTTCCACTATGGTTCCACTTTTTCTCCCGGCCCACAACTGATGTTATTTTAAATTTACTTGTATTAATGATCCATTTATTTGTGTGTGATTGTTTAGTTTTGAGCGTACGCTCTTCATTATCAATAAAGAAAAGCATGAATTAGAATAGGTACTTTCCTGTTATTTTTCCACTAATTCCCTCCCGTTCATTGCGCCCCACCTGTCATGTCTGTATTCCCCCCTAGTGGGGCGCGCCCCACACTTTGAGAACCACTGGTGTAAGGAATGTACCTATTGCATTAAGCCCCTTAACAGTTAATAGCAGAGATAGTTATGGTAGTTGATAAATAGTCCTATATTTGAAGTTCAGTCAGGTCAAGATCCACTCTAACATTAAAGGTACCATGTATTAATATTTTGTAATACAGGTCTCATAGTTCATAGTTAATTCTCCAGCTAAAATGCCCCACAGTTTCACTCTATGTATGTAGGTGGGTCAAAAATTATCTGCACTCTGGTTATATTAAAACTGTTTTATCAGTGCTAGGTGTGGGCGATTTACCGATAGACACGATTAACCGGTAGAAATTTGTCAACTGATAGAGATTTTAGTCGATCGTCTTAATCGCGGTTGAGATCATGTGACGTTGCGCGTCACGTAACCACGCAATACACCTTCACTTCTATGGGAAGCCAAACACATCTAAAGTGGGACGAAACCAATGGATCGCGCAGCGCGGACCAACTTGAGCAGCGCTGCTCGAATCACGAACCTGTACGACCCACTGGGCAGTGCTGCGCAACTCCGCTAGAAATGATGCTGTTGATTTGTAATGAAACAACTTGCGCAAGAGCGTGACAGAAGTGTTTAGATGTCTGCAAACAAAATATCAAGAGAGGCGAAGGTTTCTTAAAGAGAATCATTACTGGTGACCAGACGTGGATTAATCACTATGAGTCTGAGGGTAGGAATGGAAGAGCATGGAGCACAAATGTCAATTGTGACCAAGAAATAGTTTGAAAATCAACCTCAAGGTGGAAAATTGCTTACGGTTTTCTGGGATTCTTAATGACCAGTATTGGAACATTATCAGGAAAAATGTGAAGACAGCGGTGATGCTCATTAGCCAGTAAGGAGGGAATACGAAAGCTTGTTGACTGATGGACAAAGTTTGTTAAAAAGCAAGGAGATTATGTCCAAAAATGTTTTGTCTTTTGTAAAAATAAATTCAAATATAGCCGCCATAGTGTGAATAATTTTTGACTCACCTTAGTAAATGAGCTGCTGCTAAGCCACACCCTTCCAGAGAACTGCAACACTGAGCTGGGGGAGCATAACAGACTGTCCAATAGATACAGTACATCTGTCTGAATGTGTTATCTTTTAACACATGTCACTGGTGCTACTTAAGCAGTGATAAAGCCTCATGTTTGAGTCCAGGAAGCATTGTGTCTCAGCCCGAGAGAGGTTATCGATTTCATCGTGTCTGTGCTTTTTACTGTCGTAAAGTCCAACCAAAATGTTTATAGTCGCTGTAGCTGCAAAGAGACCAGCTTGCTTTGACATGCTGTGTTATGAATCAGTGTGCAGTTTACTGTATGAGGCATTCTTTAGTCCAGTGCTGCAGTCAGCAGGTCCCAGAAGATTGATGCAATGTAGTGCCTTTGCCCACTCAGCAGTGTGTGTATGTGTTTGTGTGTGTGCTCGAACAGAAAGCTAGAGATACAGTAAAGCAATCTTAAACTGCAGTCAGGTCATGGCACATGTATTGGTATGGAGGTGAAAGTTTTTTTTTTTTTTGTTTTGTTCTTTTATATTTTAGATTTTTTTTTTGTAACTGAGCAAGCTGAGGCTATGGTACTAACACGATGAGCTAAGGATTATCCACCTGTAGTATTATATATTTTAGCATAACAAATGCAAACAATATAAAACAGAAAAATTCTATTTGGGAGTCAGTGTATGATATCCAGATGCATGCATGCATGCATACTGTACATGCAGATGTTTGCATACTATATATATTTACCTAAAGCCAGTAGACACAGGATAATGTGAGAGCTGATCAAAGTTACTTATCTCACATCTTCATTGTGCGCACTTCACGGTAAGGTAAAAATTTTAGTTAATTCCAAAATTCAACAGATGCCGTTTTTTAAAACACCCTTATGAGTGTCCAATTAAATTACATGCAAACGAGGTCGCAGGCACATCTATTATAAATATATTCTCTTTCATGTTATGGCATAGCAACATTTTGTTTTATTCCTTCCATGTGATTTTTGCTGCTGCTTTTATTTATTCAATAAACCGGCATAAAGAATAAAAAAAAAAAAACTGTAGAAATTAATCAAATTCCTGGCACACACTCATTGTCATTTTTATAGTGGAAAAACCAGGGAAATCCACGTGCTGGAATGCAGGAAAGACCAGAGCACATATTTAGAGCAACTGTCATGTTATTCTTCAGGGCTGGGTTGGTGCCACCCTGGGCTTGTGGGCATAGAACTAGACCTGGCACGTGCAGCACAGCTTTGGATACACACGAATCTTGTGCAGTTCAAATAACCCAGGCATAGCTCTGTTTAAAAAAGCCTGTCCTCACCACTCTAAGATCAGCAACTCCTGCACAATGTTTTCCCTTTCGTGAATAATTGAACTGCGGCAGAATTTAGCTCAGCGCTTCAAATCAATAGGAGCAGGAGGAACTTTTGGAGATTGCCATTCCAGTCATTTTTAGAGATGAAAGATTTGATTAGCATGTGTTGGTTCCCCCCCCCCACCCCAGAGGTTACCGATTTTATTTAAATTTAGGAAATGGTCTCCAGTCACAGCCATAGACTGTATAAAAATGAACACAGCCTGACTGTTGGTTGAAACACACCTACTTACCTCGCATACCGAGCTAGCTATCTTAGCTAAAGTTGCTACGGTAGCTTCAATTCAATCGTACCCTACGCATTGGCCTATATAAGCTTTAACATTTTACAAGTTAAAAAGCAGCGTTTCCAATTAGTAGGTTTAGATAAAGTGATGCATAGCAGACAGACAGCAGTTTGAGCCTTGCAATGCAGCTGCCACTCAAATCAGCCACACCCTTAATTATGTATAATTTGATGGCTTAATCTAATTTTTACTGATCAGTTATATAGAAATATATAACTTGTTATACAGTTGTCATGGATGGGAAATCTAGCTAGGGAGACGAAAACCATTTTTGTACCAGGTTTTCAACATGTTTATTTTTGTAGTAAAGTTGTATATTTTAACATGGGGATTGACTCACTTTTGAAGCTCATAGTTACTGAATTTTTCAGAACCAGAGGTTGCCCCTGGCGTAAGGTCACTGCGGGCCTGCATAGGGTGTCAACCTATCGATATGGGCTACATTATGGCCAATTTGTAAATGCCAGCCGTGGGGAGAGGATGCACTTTGAACTTGAGTTGAACCCCTGATACAACTGTGGTAACCACGGAGTCACCATGCCAACAGAGTGTCTTTTATAGTTAAAAAAAAAAAGTTTTAAACATTTTCTCACAAGGTATAATAGAATCTTTACCAATTCAGACAGTACACGCGCACATGTTAATTCTGTTTAATTCTTGGGCAGTTAACAGCTAGTCTTGCTCCATTTGTCGTACACCCATGAATGAGGTGTCAAATCGTGCGCCATATCCGGGGATGGGGTGGTATGGCTTTTCTAAGGGGTTGGGCGGGTAATTGCCCCAGCAGGGGGCAATTAACTGTCCATAGACTTAACATGGATTTAACGCAGCTAGATTGTTGCTAGCATGATGCTATTGTAATTTGCATGCCGTTTAGCTGCTAGCATGTGGTTATGCTGATTAGGATGTTGCTTGCATGATGTTTTAGCACTGACCCGTCACGCGTACTTAACATGATGTTTAGCAGCTTAGCGTATTGCTAGCATGATGCTACCTATATTAGCATGTTGCTAGCATCATCATTAGAATGTGGCTATCTGACCCGGCACGCGCATAGACACGCTTGAAATTTCTTCAGGAATTTTCCCTCTCTAGTTCTGTTTAATTCTTCTCAGGGTATCAGAGTTAATTCTGTTAGCCATTTTATATAAGGGCAAATACATAATGGTCTTTCTACATGTACACACAATCTGAAAAAATAAAAAAAATACTGGCATGGCCTATTCACACAAAAGTATTTACTTAGGCCCACTTTACCATGTAAAAGAAATGTAATCTGAATAGTGGTTAGGACAAAAGATCATTATTGAAGGGCAAAAAGATGTTAGTTCCAGATGTTAATAACTAGGGATTAAATTCTTTAAAAAGCCCAAAAAGGGAAAACGTATGCAGTTTGCTGAAGCTAACGTGCATGAAAATTGCCAAAACACTACAGCAAAGAGTCATAAATTCCTTTCTCGCTTAAATGGAATCTGTCAAAGTCACTGTCATTGTTTATTTCATATTAATTGTATTGCGTGAGATGGGGTTTGTCATATCACAGCCTTACCTAATTGTACAGGCTTAGGCTTGACTTGGGTTGGGTCTGGATGAGGCGTGGTGCTAAATTAGTGAAAGTAAGTTAGCGCCAAATCAGTACTGCACCCTGTAACGGTATGAAATACAGTTTTTTGTTATACACAAAAAACAAAGCACTATTCATGAATAATAATTATCCATTTTTGCAATAATTACAGTGTCTTTTACTTTCAAAGAAGAACATGCTCTTGAGCATGGAGGCACAAAATGCCAGGTTGGACATCAGCCAGGAACCGAGCAGCCTGAATCGATTAATCTGATGTCATTCCTTTCTCCTTCTCCCACCATCTGTTCCTGCCTCCCTCCCCAACTCTCATTCGTCCCTCTTAATGAACCGCTATGAAATGCTGGCTGAGACGTATTAATGGTATCCTAAACCCGTTCCTCTAAATGTTCCAAAGTTGCATTTATAACCTTTGAGGAAATGGTGTCAACTTCATGTCAGGTCAAGTGAAAAGCTATTAAAAGGCTTGGTGCACTCACTAACATGCAAGGGCGCTGAAACACTAAAACCCCCTGTGCTTTGCTTCATACGAAGGACATTCCAGTGACCTTTATACCGAAAGAGCTTGCAAGGTGATACTCGCACGTCTGAGGACGCTCTGTGGTGAGACTATAGTCTGCTGGCTTAATGATTTGGAAACCACACCAAAGATATACAATTAAATTGTTTTGAATTATGATTTTTTTTTTTGTTATTGTACTTTCTCCAGTGCATTAAATAATAAGCTTTGCAATATTGTTCCACACAGACAAAATTAAATACATTAGACAAAGTAGGTTAAATCTATGATGGTGCATTTCCACACTGATGTATCCAGTATACAGTACTGTGAAAACGTCTTGACTCACCTCCCATGGCTTTAAATTTTGCTTTCAAACATCCAGACTTTCTTGGATGTTTAATGTATTCCTGAGGAATAATTCTCCAGATTACTTGGAATGTTTTTTTTTTTTTTTTTGGCCGCCTTTTTCTCTTTGGCTTTCACAGACAAGAGGGGAAATGAGGTTGCTGCTGAGGTTTTTACATAAACAATGGGAAACAATTGGGAAAAACATTATCTTAATATTTTTTTTACCATGACATAATGGCTTATGTCACACAGACTGATTTGAATATTTCAGAAAATCCTTTGGAATTTTCAGACAAGTTTTAAGTGTTTACACAGAATGGCACTAAAATGGCACTAAAGAAAAACCTTGTTGATGAGGGAGGTCCGAGGAGAATGGCCAGACTGGTTTAAGGTAACAGGAATGCTATAGTAACTCAAACAAAACTCTCATAAACAAAGTGAGCAGAAAAGCATTGCAAGGTGAGCTTTATCAAAAAGCATTGCAGCATATTGAACAATGAGTCTTATTTACAATTACATTTATGGTATTTGGCACCGACATATACCTTTATCTCATCGTACATGGAAGTTGAAAGTGTTTGAACCTGTGACTCCCATCAGTAGTCCAAGGTCTAAACCACAGAGCTGCCCCTGCCCTATTGGGTACAGCAGAAAAGCAAGTTTTATTTTAGCCCTGGAATAAAAGGGCAGTGCACACAGGTTCACTGAAACATGATTCAAAAAATGTCATCTTATCTTGTTCCAGTCTTCAGTTGTCCAGTTTCAGTAGTTGGGATAAAACATTCCATTACTTTAATTAAATATACGTAATTTTTATTTAATTTAACGAAAAAGAAATGGGGGTGGCATGGTGGTGTAGTGGTTAGTACTGTCACCATGCACCTCCAGGGTCCGGGTTCGATTCCCGTCTCTGTGAGTTTGCATGTTGTCCCCGTGCTTGGTGGGTTTCCTCCGGGTACCCTGGATTCCTCCCACAGTCCAAAGATATGCAGGTTAGGATAATTGGCTTCCCGAATTGCCCATAGTGTGCCCATAAATGCAGATGATGTGAGGGTAAGTGAAAAGGAAATGGGGGGGGGGGGGGGGGTTCAAGACTTTTGCACAGTACCATTTAAGGAATAAAAAACAAGTTTTAGAAAACAGCATGTGATGAGGACAAGACATGGCTTGAAGATGAAGCCACCCCAGTTTGTTTATTTTCAGCACATATTTTCTTCCCTGCAGTAGGTGAACCTTGGGAAATATGCCAGCCATTAATTATTTTTGTATAATTCATTAAAGAACCACACCTCATACTTTTAATCTATTTACAGTTACGTTTAATGTTGTGGAATGTCCATAAAACAAGTTAGTACCTGTTGTCTTACATTACAAAAATATTATACTTGTTTCCTCAGCAGGCATTATTTTATATGTCTCAATTATTATTATTATTATTATTATTATTATTACTATTATTATTATTATTATTATTATTATTATAAATTGCTGCTAAGATTGTTACATTACCACAAAACTTGACAACTCTTTCTTAAGTTAGAAAACTAACTTGTAACTCAAATGTGATCAAATGTGATTCGACCACAAAAGGAAAAATTATTTTAAACGCTTTCTTTATTGGAGCATGGATGGTAGGAGCTTCAGGTACACCATGCAAAAGTTGTTTTCTGCCTGGACACCTTTATCTTGTAATGAAACATTACTATCCTGATGGGAGCGGAGGTTTCTGAAATGAGATTATATATTTTTTAAATGAAATGCTATGGCCTTTACTAGGGATATGTTTTACCACGGACCTCCCAATACGACATCACAATACCTAGGTGTCGATTAGATTTGTATTGAGATTCTGTACGTCTCATGTATTTATGACAATTTAAATTTGAAATTCATTCTTTTTCAGATTTTGATTCCATTCTAAACAAACTAACAAATAATCTGCTCCTACCACACAGGATGCTGTGTTGCTTGCCAATGTGTGAATGGTTTAGAGCAGGGGTCGGGAACCTTTTTGGCTGAGAGAGCTATGAACGCCACATATTTTAAAATTTAATTCCGTGTGAGCCATACAATATGCTTAAAACTAAATACAAGTAAATGTGTGCACTTTATGTAAGACCAATAAAGTTGTTATGCTGTAGTCTGGTTGATACGTGGTGAGGTTAAGCTTCATGCAGGCGCTGAGACTTCCATCCGTTAAACGTGAACGTAGGTTGGTCATAATGTTCTTTAGATGTGAGAGAGACTGCTCGCATGCATACGTAGAGCCAAACATTGTCAGTACAGCAATACTCGCACGCTGCAGTGTGCGGTATGTGACGGGAAGTCTGCTTGCTGTCGTGCAAGTCTTTCCAAGTCTTCATTCAGTGACTTAAACTTATTCACCCACATGTCTGAGGCCTTCAGGTCAGCAGCTTGTAGCTCAAAATCTCTGACGGAAACACCGGGGATGTAACTCAGGTCGGCGCTGTCCACTGCACACTCGTGTGGATGGGTGATGAACTTAAAAAGACGAGTGCGCTCACGAAATTCTCCAAAGCGCGCTTTGAATGACTGCAGGAGATTAGATGTGAAGCCTGCTAGCTGCTGAAGATCAAGATGTTGAGTAGGGTCACTTGCTGTGCATGCATCTTTAAACTCCCCCAGTTTTTCAAAGTGTAGTAAACGACCTGTTTCAATGTCGGCAATGAAGAGTTCTAGCTTGTTTTCAAATGCAAACACTGCTGGTTGAAGGGATAAGACTGTGTTTCCAGCACCTTGCATTTTCACATTGAGCTGGTTCAGATGTTCAGTCATGTCCACGAGATAGTAGAACTTCAGGAGCCACTCAGGATGCTCAACGTTTTTCATTTCAAGAAAAGTCGAAAAAACGGCTGAGCACCTTCCCTCTTGACAACCAGTGCACATTGCTGTGCAGAAGCAGACCAGGATAATTATTCCCAACTTCATCCAGCAGTGTTTTAAACTGGCGATCATTTAAAGCTCGGGCAACAATAAAGTTGACCACCAGAATGACCAGTGACATCACCTCATCAAGCTGTTCGCCACACATCTGAGCACAAAGCGCCTCCTGATGTAGGATGCAGTGAAAACGTAGGATGGGTCTCTTCATGTTCACGAAGAAGCGCTACGAATCCTCTGTTTTCCCCCACCATGCACGGAGCACCATCAGTACACACCGAAATAAGTTTATCCATCGGTAGATTTTTATCTTTAGGGAACTCAGTGAAAGACTTGAATAAATCCTCCCCTCTTGTTGTCCCTTTCATAGGCAAAACAGCAAGACATTCCTCACGGATTGTGTCACCGAAGGCATACCTTGCAATCAAGCTGAACTGGGATAAATGGCTTACGTCTGTTGACTCCTCCAAAGCGAGAGAAAAGAATGGTGCTGAATTTGTCCTTCATTTGTTGCCTCAATTTGATTTGCCATCATGATGGTACGATCGTGAACCGTTCTTGCCGACATAGGCATGTCTTTTATTCGTTTGATTATCTTGTCTTTATCCGAAAAGTCGTCAAAAAGTTCACTTGCAACATCGAGCATGAATGTTTTTGCATACTCCCCCATCTGTGAATGGCTTTCCGTTTCTCACAATTGCTAAAGCACCAGCAAAGCTAGCCGAATTCCAGTCACCTTGTTGGGTCCACACACGGAGTTGGTGCTGACTAGCTTGCACTCTGCACAGTAGCTCTTGACATGCTTTCTTCCTGCTGTCCCCCGCAGGATATTTCGATGCAAATGCAGTATGGCGCGTGTCGAAGTGCCGTTTTATATTTGACCATTTCATCGATGCAATTTTGTCATTGCACATTAGACACACTGCAGAACCTGCTCTCTCCACAAAGGCGAATCCCTCTGTCCATTCCTGCTGAATAGTACGATAGTCCTCATCTTTTTTTCTTTTAGCCATCTTCTTCGATAAAAGGGTTTCTGCAATTAGCTAGCTGACTAAATTAAAAGGAGGGAAGTTTACTGCCGTACGTTACGCATTGTCCAATAAAAATTTGGTGTTGTCCCGGAGGAGGGCAGTGATTGGCTGCATCTACCCGCGACCATGAACATGAGCGGCAGGAAATTAATTGATTTGAAATACATGGGAATGTTTTATATTTTTAACGTTATTTATTTATTTATTTTTTTTAATTAAAGATTTGTCTGCGAGCCAGATGGAGCCATCAAAAGAGCCACATCTGGCTCGCGAGCCACTGGTTCCCGACCCCTGGTTTAGAGTGAAGGATTATAGTGAAACAGCTACATTTTAAATAAAAAAGAAAATTAAGGAAATTAGTTTGAAATGTGTGAGGAAATATGCATAAAACAAAATGATCAGATTGTCCCTCAGCAAGCTGAGGGCGATGATGGCAGGGAAAACCCCCTGAGATGGCAATAGGAAGAAACAGTGAGAGGAACCAAACTCAACAGGGAACCTTTTTGGCAACACATGAATTGCCCCACAGGAGTGCGTTCTCCATAAACATCGTCGTCAAAGCCCCAACTAAGGAAATGATCTTTTGAGTAAACATTGTTCTTTTGCCCAAATACTCATCTAGAGACATGTAGAATCCACAACAAGGTGTGTTGAAACTGTTGAGGCAACTCATGGAGATCAAGAATTTACTAAAACAACTTTTGTTACCATCTGCATGTTGACCATCTGTTTCATTAACTGCGAGTGTTCTATTGCGGTGTACCTAGAGTATGAAATAACCAAAGCACTTGGCCCTTTTTTTAAAAGAGAACTGCTATCGAATGAACATGCATCGGCATTAGGGAGCATTAAAGAAACAGGAGTATAGAGGACCCTTTTGAAAGATCAACATCCTGCCTCATTGTCATTACACCTTCCTTTTATCTCGTGAAAGACCTTTTTTTACTATCTTTGCAAACAGTTCTTACATTGATTTTGTACACGGAAAATGGATTTAATGGTCAACGAGCATGCTTTGATGATGATCCAGTGAGTTCAAACTAAACAAGCAAGGCACTTCTGCAGAAAAACAGGGTTGCCAGGTATGTTTTGACACCCTTTCAGGGAATTTATCTTTGCTTGTCCTTGTTTCATACCTAACTGCAGGAGTTCCAACAAGCCTTTAGATTTAATACAATTAGGTATTCAGTGACACTAAATAATCACGGTTAGGCTGTTTTCTGGGCAGAGTTACAAGTAGTAATGAGTTTTCACTAGAATAGTTCTTTGATCACAGGGAGCTGTCAAGGCTTCATGACCACGCCTCATCCCACCTGTTTGGAAAGGTACATCTCCGAGACAGTAACACATTTGTTCAGGGTGTGACCTTCAAAAAATGGCTTAGTGTCTGACAGGTAATAACTCGCGGGTTGATGAGATGGTATGTTATCCTATACCACGATGTTTAGTGATGAGATAATGAGTTTGTACAGAGGAAAAGGTGTGGACTGGGTGTTGTAGGTGGATTCATAGCGGTGTAGGTGGATTTATTAATGGCTTCTCTGATGAGGAAATAAGATCTTTTGCAAAATTCACTTTGTAGTCATTTTTGTGTCTTCATATTGTTCTTTTTTATTTTGTGAACGACTGAAAGACCATTTGCCTGCAAAAGCAAAAAAATTAATCCCCAATGTTTTTGTGTTCTTTTTGTTTGCTTTTTTATAAAAGAGGTTGGCTTGTTGCTTAGCTGTTTACCAGCTGTTCTATGGAAGGGTGTGTCACTTATTTACATAGACAATTAAATAGAAAAGGAGTTTGAGGTATGAAATAACAGTATAAAAAAATAGTGCGTAAGGGTATTTCAGCTGGATTTTAGGAGACGAATGATAATTGCTTTTGGTTATTTCATTTATATATTTTTTTAACTTTAGGAATGATTAAGAATATCAGTGCACAATTTTAAGTTTAGCAACCCGTGCAATCCCATGTCCAGGCACAACAATGAATCAATTATGAACGCACACAATTATACAACGTATAATTCATGTAGTTATCCGTACAGCTAATCATCAGGCAGTGTGTAAGAGCTTCCGTTGAATGTTTTCCCTAAAAAATTGAGGCAAAAAAAAAAAACATCTAAATAATTTTGACCTTGGCATCGTTGCTTATGTCAGACAAGCTGATTTGTCTATTTCAGAGAATCACTTTTCCACACGTTTCAAGTGTTTACACTAGGGCTGCACAATATATTGAAAAATTATCGTTATCGCGATAATGGTATATGCAATATCTGTATCGCAAAGAATTGCGATAAATGATGAGTGTATGGTTACATGTAAATAAAAAGTAATGTTTGAAAGTAATTCATATTGTGTTGGCAGGTTTATAGTAACAGCAAACCAGAAGTCAGAATATCTGCTGAGGGTTTTAAGTCATTCATAGTGTTTTGAAGTCTAAATATTTGCAACTTCCTTGACATATAGTTTCTTTTTAGCCTGAATTAGATTTAATTACATCAGACGAATATCTATTACCTGTTTATTTTAGTATCATCATTACATAGAAATAAATAATTTTAAAAATAGGCAATAATAAAATAAAAAAAATGCATTTCTCTAGGGAAATGTTATATCGCAAGAAATATCGTTATCGCAATATTCAACAACCATATCGCATATTTTCCTAATATCGTGCAGCCCTAGTTTACACAGAATATCACAAAACAAACAAGCAAACTAATCAATCAATTAATTAAATTAATTAATTCAAACATCCAGTGAGTAACTACAGTATATGCTATAGTAACTTAAACAAACCCTTCTTTACAATCATGGTGAGCAGAAAAGCATTGCAGGATGTTGAACACTGGGGTTTCATTGACATTTTTGGCACTTATCAGCGACATACAGTACATTTGTCTCATCGTACATAAGTTGAAAGGGTTTAAGCCCATGATTCTTCCGTTAATAGTCCAAGATCTTAACCACTGAGCTACCCCTGCCCTATTTCGTACAGCAGAAGAGTGTGTTTTGTTTACATACTCCGCATACAGTGTACATAATTTCACTGAAAATATGACTGCTGAAGATAAAAAAAAAAAAATTAAAAAAAAAAAAAAAAATATATATATATATATATATATATATATATATATATATATATATTTATATAAAAAATATAATTTTTTTTTATTCCCCCCCCCCTTGTTCCACTCTTCAAATGTCCAGGTTCAGTAGTCAGCTGTTTGGTGCTTTAGGTGCACATTCATGTAATTATCCAATCAGAACCACTTAATGGAAGGTGTGTTACTATTATAAAAGAGCAAGTGCAATAATTAAGTTCTTACCGACAATCAGTCACAGTTTAAGTCTCAGCTCAAATGATTTAAACAACACCATATAATTGTTTTTATTAATAACTAAAAGTATAATGCTTCATTTTGGAAAGATAGTTTTCCATCTTGTTTTACTAGCACCATATTTGATTCTCAGTCTCATAGCATTCCTTAGAGCTCCACACCTTTCACAAAAGCCTGACGGTCCACATGGAAAGAAATTCCTTTTATTTTATTTCCTTTGGATAATGGTACAATAGAGCTCCTTCGCCCATGTTTAATGTTTGTTTTCCCCTATGCTCCATGTTCAGATGAATCTGTTTGTATCCTGTCTCGAAGGTGTGTCCAGACGTGAATGGTCTTGTTTTTGTGGCATGGTCTGCAGGCACATAAAAGAAAGTTCTCCAGGCGAGGAATAAAAGCTTCATGTCTTGGTTATGTATGTTATTGTGTTATTTGTGTTCGTAAAGGATTAGTGTTCTTAGGAAGTTTGCTGAGATATTTAAATGATCTAATTCTGTCACATCCAGACTGACATAGATCTTTTGTTTGCTGAATCGTGGCTTGTTCCAAATCCGGGTTTTAAGATTTTAATGAAATACTCAGGTTATATAAACCATAGGTTTGTCTGTAATACTGTGATTACCCATGAATACAGGGTTAGACTAGGTAATATAAAAGCCTGGATTAAAAATGTGGTTTAAATAATTAATATTAAGTACTATATTTTAAATACAAAATTTATACAGTAAGCTAAGCACAGAAGTAAGAGCTTGTGATTAGCATTTGAAAGGAATAGGAAATATAATTAACAAATGTGGTGCGTGATGTAACCATCTGCGAAGCAGAGTTATTGTTGCAACCTCAATGTTGATTATTTTGCTTTAGCAACATGTTACAAAGGGTTTTTGTAGTTAAATAATAGCACATGTTAACGTTCCTGTTATCACTTGAGATCTAGCAGCTATAAACAGCCCTTTCACAAACTTCAGTTTTTTTCCATTCTCTTGAAATTAATAAAGACAAAAAAATACAGTGTGAGGTTTTACAAAGAACCTGTAAAACATTAATCTGACGACTTTGTCTAGGTGGAAATCTTACTGACTGTTTAAAGACACAAACACAGGAGAGTCCTTGTATGTAGGGCTGGGCGATATAACCAAAATCTTCTATCACGGTAGAAGAAATTTTCTACCTCGATAACGATATATATCAAAATATAGCAATTTGTATCTGAAAATGCATAAATAAAAATTAAAACACAAAACTGTTTTACATAATGTAATTTTAAACTGTGAATTGCTGAGGTTTGCCGCATTTTTTTACTTTGGCCATATTCATTTGGATGCTTGGATTTCAGATGATAGAAAAGGTTTGACGTGTTTCCACCACTTGTTAAAACAGTGCACTTGCGTACCTTGCAAATCACGTTCGTCTCATTCGTATCACTTTTCTTATACCCAAACCAATTCCACACCACAGACGAGGCACCTTTTTTCTTTACAATCTCCTCGTTGTTGGTTTTGTCACATGTAAGCAAACTCACTGCTGCTGCACCGTCTTCTTCCATTGTCGAAGTGTATGTGAAGCCAAACACATCAAAAGTGGGACGAAACCGCGACACCCGATTGAACCAAATACCTGCGTTTTGGACAGCACAGTGTCCCAGTGGACAACGCAGCGCAACTATCTGGATAGCGCAGAGATGATCTGGTTTATTCACGCAGCCCGGTGGATCGCGCAGTGCGGATTAACTTGAGCAATGCTGCTCGAATCACAAACCTGCGCGACTCACTGATTTTTATTTAAAAAGTCAAGACTGTTTAATATTGTTTCCGCCTTGCCATGCCTGGTTTGTACCTGCACATCCCAGTGGGGTAAAATGTATTTTGATGGTCGGCGCGGTCTATTTCTATTAGCGTCGTGCAGGTTTGTGATTCGAGCAGCGCTGCTCAAGTTGGTCCGCGCTGCGCGATCCACCGGGTCTGGATATTTGGTCTGTCCACACCGGCTCAATTGGGTGCCACGGTTGTGAAGTGAATGTGTATTGCGTGGTTACGTAACGTGCAACGTCACGTGATCTCAACCGCGATTAAGACGATAGACCAAAATCTCTATCGGTTGACAAATTTCTACCGGTTAACCGCGTATATCGCCCACCCCTACTTGTATGTATAATAAACATCAACTAACAAAGCTTTACCAAGTTAACAACTATCAGATTAACCACATATTAATATAAATAATGTGTCACACAATAAAATATAAAAGTTTTCAACAAATGAATGTTGTATATAATGTGGCAACCAAAAAAAGTCAAAAGGTTGATGTTGAAAACCGGATGATCGCAAGATCAGATGTGCGCATGCGAGCATGGGATATAACGTCCCCCCAGTATACATTTGACTGACCGCTGATAAGTCTATGCCATGCATAGCACACATTCCTTTAAACAGATTTCCTTTCCATGTTACCATGCAGTTCAAATACAGGTTAAAACTCTTGTGTGTGGAAAAAATGCAATGTACGTACAGTACAACTCCTGCATAACGAGCAAGTTTTATTAAGTGAGTACATGGAAAGCTTTCCACTTCCCCTTAGTCTTTTCCTCTACAGTATATACTTGCACCTGAAGCTCATGAGCCCATCAGCTGTCCTCTCAGTACTTAGTGTTATTGATGCATTTGGACGATTGAGGTGCAGGCTGTTTTCTCCTGCTCTATTTAAAGTGCTCTAATTCTGACTGGTGAAAATAGAATCCTGCCTCAAGAAAAATTAACTATGATAATTAGTTAAAAACTAATACCACTTGTCTGCAGTAGTGACCATTTACTGTAGGTCTATGGTCAAGTAGGACCGTACTAATACCATGGGTAAATATGTCGCTTCACTTAAGAGGGTATAATGATTGTGATTGAATAAAAATTTTGTTAGTCAATTCAATTAATTTAGCACACACACACACATATTTAAGGAGCAAATAACCATGACAAAATCGTGTTTAGTTGATGTTCTTAATACAATATAATTAGTTTCATAATTGAAAAATGAAAGGGGCCTTATCAACATGAGGACAAGTATAAAAATTTACATTGAAGTTAATCGAAATGGACAAGAATAGAAGATGGTGTATCACACTATACAGTATGTTCGAGCAAAAAAAATGTATCTAGATGAGTTTAACAAGTCATCGAGACTGAATACTCATTAGCACTCTGTGGACAGAATAGATTCGTTCAGGCTGCCTGAATTACACCTAATCAATACTGAACTAACCACCCATGGTCTGTCTGTCTGCTTATGCATGCTTGAGTGTGTGTGTGTGTATATAATAAATTGACATGAGGTTTCACGACTTCAGTATGGAGAGTAAAGAAAGACGGGCTTTAAGTAGCATGGAAACCCACTTGGGCTCTCTGTAAACTATATCCACGTATCATGACCTGAAATTGCAGTGGGATTATATATTTCATGTATTCACTTTGGTATTTCTTACAAATGGGGCATAATGCTGGAATTTTAACTCAACATTTCAGGCATTAGCACAGAATTATAATCCCTTCATTTCTCCCCAAAGCTCTGCTCCAACATTTCCAAATAACAAGACTATTTGTGTTTCTTACATTTTTGTTTGTTCCTGCTGTAATATTAACCACAAGGGTGCTGTTGAATTTAATGAAATCTCTGTGTAATAAATCTCTGAACAAGTAACCTTTACCTTAGTTTAAAAAATGCCCCTTGACTGATTATTTACAGTAAAGGACATTTACAGTGGTGTGAAAAACTATTTGCCCCCCTCCTGATTTCTTATTCTTTTGCATGTTTGTCACACAGAATGTTTCTGATCATCAAACACATTTAACTATTAGTCAAAGAGAACACAAGTAAACACAAAATGCAGTTTTTAAATGAGGGGTTTTATTATTTAGGGAGAAAAAAAAATCCAAACCTACATGGCCCAGTGAGAAAAAGTAATTGCCCCCTGAACCTAATAACTGGTTGGGCCGCCCTTAGCAGCAATAACTGCAATCAAGCGTTTGCGATAACTTGCAACGAGTCTTTTACAGCGCTCTGGAGGAATTTTGGCCCACTCATCTTTGCAGAATTGTTGTAATTCAGCTTTATTTGAGGGTTTTCTAGCATGAACCGCCTTTTTAAGGTCATGCCACAACATCTCAATAGGATTCAGGTCAGGACTTTGACTAGGCCACTCCAAAGTCTTCATTTTGTTTTTCTTCAGCCATTCAGAGGTGGATTTGCTGGTGTGTTTTGGGTCATTGTCCTGCTGCAGCACCCAAGATCGCTTCAGCTTGAGTTGACGAACAGATGGCCGGACATTCTCCTTCAGGATTTTTTGGTAGACAGTAGAATTCATGGTTCCATCTATCACAGCAAGCCTTCCAGGTCCTGAAGCAGCAAAACAACCCCAGACCATCACACTACCACCACCATATTTTACTGTTGGTATGATGTTCTTTTTCTGAAATGCTGTGTTACTTTTACGCCAGATGTAACGGGACACGCACCTTCCAAAAAGTTCAACTTTTGTCTCGTCGGTCCACAAGGTATTTTTCCAAAAGTCTTGGCAGTCATTGAGATGTTTTTTAGCAAAATTGAGACGAGCCTTAATGTTCTTTTTGCTTAAAAGTGGTTTGCGCCTTGGAAATCTGCCATGCAGGCCGTTTTTGCCCAGTCTCTTTCTTATGGTGGAGTCGTGAACACTGACCTTAATTGAGGCAAGTGAGGCCTGCAGTTCTTTAGATGTTGTCCTGGGGTCTTTTGTGGCCTCTCGGATGAGTCGTCTCTGCGCTCTTGGGGTAATTTTGGTCGGCCGGCCACTCCTGGGAAGGTTCACCACTGTTCCGTGTTTTTGCCATTTGTGGATAATGGCTCTCACTGTGGTTCGCTGGAGTCCCAAAGCTTTAGAAATGGCTTTATAACCTTTACCAGACTGATAGATCTCAATTACTTTTGTTCTCATTTGTTCCTGAATTTCTTTGGATCTTGACATGATGTCTAGCTTTTGAGGTACTTTTGGTCTACTTCTCTGTGTCAGGTAGCTCCTTTTTAAGTGATTTCTTGATTGAAACAGGTGTGGCAGTAATCAGGCCTGGGGGTGACTACAGAAATTGAACTCAGGTGTGATAAACCACAGTTAAGTTATTTTTTAACAAGGGGGGCAATCACTTTTTCACACAGGGCCATGTAGATTTGGAGTTCTTTTTCTCCCTTAATAACGTAAACCTTCATTTAAAAACTGCATTTTCTGTTCAATTATGTTATCTTTGACTAATAGTTAACGGTTTTTGATGAGCAGAAACATTTAAGTGTGACAAACATGCAAAAGAATAAGAAATCAGGAAGGGGGCAAATAGTTTTTCACACCACTGTAATGACATTTTTGACATTTTGCAAGAGGAATACAGAGAACTCTTGATTAAACATCACGTTAGCATAGGATGAGCCCTCAGTACGTATTAGCTAACATAAAACGGTGGCATACCAAACCATGCTCCGTTATTTATATTTTCTTCCTTTGCCTCATTCAGTTGAGCTCACGCTCATTCAGCATGCAGTCTTTCCTAAGTACTCAGATGACTTTGGAATTTTTTTTTTTTGGTCACCCTCTTAGGCTGCTCCGAGGCCTTGTAAGGTGACTCTTTGTCTATTTACAACTCCGATAAAAAAAGGACAGCCAGTCCAATGCTCCTTATAAGCAGCGTGATGGCTGAGAATCGAATGTTTTCACCATGTGCCCCTGTTTTAGGGTTTGGTTGTCAATCCAGACGTATCCCAGACGGGTCTCATTTACAGAAATGTCCTATCTTGGTAAATATCAAAACACTAGTGTGACCTTCAGGTTCAGGACTTGATCTTATAGTTGATTTGTGTTACTGATCTCACACACCACTTTTAAATCAGTTTAAAATAGACTAACCTCAGAATGGCAGTATTATCTAACACTTCACTTTCTGAATATATTGGTTTATATATATACAGAATTCCCAGTAGATGCAGTGCATGGGAGGGTTGTGTCAGGAGAGGCATCCGGCGTGAAGCCTGTGCCAAGTAGTGTGTGCGGATCGGATGGTTCATTGTGGCAACCAGGAGACAGAAGCAGCCGGAAGAAAAACGACATGCTGTATATAAAGTGGTTCACACTTGTGGTATATTTAGCATATATGGCCAAAAGTAAGTGGACATGATCATCACGCCTAGAGTGTATTAGTTTGTATATTACCATATAAAGCTCATGGGCATTAATATGAAGGTTAATTCATGAAAGTTTTAAGATAGAGCCATTATTATAGTCTTTGAGCTCTGCAGTATTACCCTTTTTTTCTGTCAGTGTTTGTTTATTGAGATTACATGAGTATGTTCAGCTATAGCAGCTGAGACAGCACCCTGGACACAAGGCTCCAATAAACATACTAAAGCCTGACCAATATATTTGTTAGGACATACTATTGGCTGATTATGAGGATCTAAGGATTATTGCAATTGGTGATTAGATTGATCATGTCTGAATCATGTCTCCTTAAAGTGGACATACAGTCTCAATTTTTGCATAGGTTAATATGATTCTTTAGGGTCCTAATGAAAAGTTTGTAATATACTTTAATTAAAAATTCTCAATTGTTGTGTAAAAAAAACATTACTTTTACCTGGTAAAAAGTAGCTCTGTTCTCAGCAACCTGTTTCAGTACATGCTCCTTTAAATGTTAATGACCTCTACTGAACCCGCCCCCCAGTTCTGTGGGGCGTGTCTTCACAATACAAGTGGGGTATAGCTTTGACAACAGTTAAAAATATTTAAAAAACAGTTAAAAATAATTTTACATGATGTTAG
This sequence comes from Channallabes apus, assembly GCA_030522415.1. Taxonomy (NCBI): domain Eukaryota; kingdom Metazoa; phylum Chordata; class Actinopteri; order Siluriformes; family Clariidae; genus Channallabes; species Channallabes apus. The sequence continues at coordinate 24,057,862 of CM060123.1, read as the reverse complement.
AATTATTTTATATATAAAGGAGTTATTTCTACTCTCTTGCTCTCTTCCTCATAGATCTGATATTAACGTGTTAAATCTTCCCTGCTGCTTATCTTCCTGTCTCCTCTTGCATCTGTTCATTCATGCTCACCTTCCCATACACTGTCTCTCTCTCTCTCTCTCTCTCTCTCTCTGTCTCTCTTCCTCTCCTTTGATTCAAATTCTAATTTTATTTGTCACATACACAGTATGATATGCAGTGAAATGCTTATACGACAGTCAGTGACCTTAAAAATTAAATAAATGAGTAAGGAATAAATATCAATAAAAAGAAATACTAAAGAAAATAAATTTAACTAGTAAAATAGTTGTACAAATATACAATGTACAAATGAGGGCATAATAAAAATCTTACAAAATATAGGGGAAATATAAATATTATTATTATTTTTTTTTTATTATAAATATATAATATATATATATATATATATATATATGTTGTAAGATTTTTATTATGCACTCATATTTTTATATATATATATATATATATATATATAGTTATATATGTATATAAAATTTTACATGTGAATCTGGTTGTAAAACTTTTTTGACTTCCCAGACCGGGAATCGAACTCGAGTTGCTGCGATGAGAGCACCGTATCCTAACCACTAGACCACGGAGGATTAATGGCTGCTGCTTGGAAATGCCGGCTATTCAACCCGCGACCTTATACACGCGAAGCATTGTTTTTTTTTCGGGATCTCACCAGGACATTTACAATGGTTCATTTGTAGTAACATATGTCTATAGCACAGGCGTTTAGTCAAACATATTTATATCATCTTTTGCTGTTAATAAACAGAGACCTTTCTGACAGACAACGTGTGTGTGTGTGTGTGTGTGTGTGTCTCTGACTGTCATATAGATGCCGGGAATAGGACATCATACACGCGAAGCATTGTGTGTGTGTGTGTGAGTCTCTCCTTATGTCAGAAAAGCTTACCGAAGCATAGCGCACTCGCCTCGTTACTAAACGAACTTTTAGAAAAACTTTATAAATATGTAGTGCAAAAAACATGTGCCTTGAGGGGGAATCGAACTCGGGGCTACCGCGTTAGAGCGCGGCATCCTAGCCACTACACCACGAAGGATTAACGGTTACCACTGCTGAAATGCCGGCTATTCAACCCGCGACCTTATACACGCGAAGCATTGTTTTTTTTTCGGGATCTCACCAGGACATTTACAATGGTTCATTTGTAGTAACATATGTCTATAGCACAGGCGTTTAGTCAAACATATTTATACCGATCTTTTGCTGTTAATAAACAGAGACCTTTCTGACAAACAACGTGTGTGTGTGTGTGTGTCTGTGTGTGTGAATGAGGCATATAGATGTCGGGAATAGGACAACATACACGCGAAGCATTGTGTGTGTGTGTGTGTGTGTGTGACTGAGTCTCTCCTTATGTCAGAAAAGCTTATCGAAGCATAGCGCACTCGCCTCGTTACTAAACGAACATTAGAAAAACTTTATAAATATGTAGTGCAAAAAAAAGCATGTACCTTAAGCAGGAATCGAACCCGGGTCTCCCACGTGAAAGCGCCAAATCCTAACCACTAGACCACCACACTACTGCAAGGCTGCTGCATCAAACAGCACACCACACTCATGTAGGTCCCATTTTGCTCCCGTGTAGAATAACAATGGCCGACGGCTCTTTTTTTCACTCGGGGCGGGTCTTTGCTAAAACACCAGTGTCAATCAACTGTAGTAGGAGCGGCCTCTGTCGGTGTGAGTTCACACCGACAGGCTTTTGAAAACGGGCTGATTTCAGAAGGGGCATCTTATATTATTAAATTAAAAGAAAATCGCTGGGCGGCTCTTTATCACTGTAGAGTGGTTGTGTACACCCTCTCCTAACACACAATGCAGTCCAAACAGCTTGAAAAAGTCCATGTAGCACTGTAGGTGCCCTTTAAAGGTTAGTGGAGAAATCAAATTCTGGAATGTTGTATGAAAAACTAAATATTTAGCAGATCATAGGATTGAAACATGTTGTGATAAACTGTTGTGGTACAGTATCTGAGTTTTCAGAATTGTGTATTGTATGTATTAATGTTCATTTCTTTTTAATATTGAATAATATAAAATAAAGGTACATTTAAATTTTTTCAAATATATGAGATGTATAAACTTTTGCAGTCAAATGCAAATTTTTCCCATTTATGCTGATCTTTTCAGTAAAGCTTAGTTTTACTTACATACTTGGTACCTACATATTTTTGAACATGCAAGTGATTTTTTATATATATATATATATATATATATATATATATATATATATATATATATATATATATATATATATATATATTACACAAAATTGCATAAATGCAATTTTTATTTTCCTAGAGTATTTATTGATCTGTTTTAATTAGTCTAATTGGTACAGTATTATCTAATGACCGTATTATCTATTTATTGTTTGTTTACGATCTATTCATGGGTGCAGTGCCTGTCCCAAGCCCGGGTCGAAAAATGGGAGGGATGCATCAGGAACGGCATCTGGCATAAAACCTGTGCCAAGCTGTGTGTGGATCAGATGGCCCACTGTGGCAACCCCTTGATCTAAGTTCTATTTATGAGTCATGTGCATCCATAAATAACACAAAGCATACATAACTATGGAGCTTTTACTCCTTTTAACTTACCATTTTTTAGACAATTGAAAGGCAAAACTGAGAGCACAGGCTTTTGTTTCAGTCGTGTGGATCCCTTGTGGTTAGAGGTTTGTTTGTGTGTTGTGGTCCAGTCACTCAGTTCAGTCCTCAGCGTAAAAAAAAAACGTAGCATGACCTATCAGTATGCAGCTCGTGCAGATGCTATCCTGTGGTGGTGGTGTTGTTTTTTGGGATGGTGTTTACCATTTGCTTTTTTTGCCCCATGGAAACAGACAGGACCTGTTAAAAGATGGAGCCCTGATTATCGCTCGCCAAAAGAAAAGCATGTGACTGTGAACCTGGTGAGCTATTTTGGCGTTTCCCGTGAGGGTTGCCATAGAAACATGGGCTCATCCTTTTAAAACAGATGATTTTAAATTTTAAAGAGTATCCCGCATAGGTATTTTTTAGCTGTACTAATCTGATAACTGTCTAATGCGATACTAGACGATGTACAAGTCAAACCGAAATCGAGTGCTTGGGTACCATCAAGGTAGAAAGTTTTCTTAGTTTGCCAGATCCATGGTCAGACTGCCTGCTTCATGCCTGAAACACTGGCCCCCCAGGAAATCCTTTTTAATCCCCCAATCATGAGGAAATGACTTGGAACGAAGTCAGGAATGTACAAAGGATGTGGCAATAACTGCCAAGTTATTGTAATGAGCAAGTGGTGTTGGTGAACGATAGTGTGTACAGTTCACACAGACATGTGCGTCTCTTCCACAAGTTGGTGACGAGTTATCTATTGATTTTTAGAGATCAGGTGTTCCACTTGCTGAATGTTCACAGCTGCAATGGGCTCCAGCTGGGCTCGTCATTCACAGACATATGGCTTTCTTTAAAACAGATTCAAATGAGATTCTTCTGAGGTCTAGCTACTGTAGCGGCTTCCTGAAAACATGGTTAAATTAGCCACATCAAAAATGAATGGCCATGTTTTACATACTTGGCGGTAATAGCGCCAAAAGCAGGAGAATAAAGTCTCTGCGACCTCCTACAGCATAGTAACTTTACTATCCACAAGTTTCAACATTCCTGTGAATTTTACATGCGGCTAATTTTCAGAAATATCGTCTGGTTTAACCGCAGTATGGAAATGGAGAACAGTAAACCCTGGATGGAGTGAAATGTCTGATAGCACATTGATAGGATGCATCAGTCCAGGCCAAGCTAGGGGGGGAAGAAACAGGGTGTTATTACCACAACAACCAATGCAGATACTGTAGGTTGACACAGTGTTAGATTTGGACTGCCAGTCTGACCAGAGCCAGATCCGATCTGATCGCTTTCAAATAAGTGTGGACAGTCAGATAGGTCAGATTTGTGGAACATTTGCCTTCAGTCTGAACAAGGCCATGATGTTGGACCTTCACCAACAAGTTTCCACATAATCCATGTGAGTTTGAGACTAAATGCATTGCTCCATTAGCATTAGATAGAGTTTCTGAATGACCGGATTATGTTCGAATCAGTTCATCAGCTTTTTATATATTAATGCAGAATGTGTTCTGCAGCTCAGTCTTGGGACGAACCCTTCGCCCTCAGGCTGCTGATTCCTGGTCTATTCTGCTGCATTGGGATTAAATTACACTGTGGCCTGAGAAATAGACTACAGACGCCTGGACACCGCCTGAGCCATTTAAACCTGCTAGGTATTAAGACCAGTCAATGTTTAACCCTCATGTTCTGTTCACCGAATAGCAATAGAGATGTCCAGATGTCTGTATCTTGTATTTTTAAACTCGTTCATTATTAGTAAAACCTTACAGAATGAGCTCTCCCTATAGGAAACCTCCTCATGGCAGTGTAAATAATATATGGACAACCTGTGAAAGTATTATTAAGAAAAAAAATACTCAAACAAATATAATACCACCAAATAGTTTTTTTTTTGTTGTTTTATGGTAACAATGAGTTATGCAAAAGCACATCTGTTTGTCATACACTGTACATGCACTAATTACAGGTGTGTTGTGTGTTGCAGGTGGCAGGAGGAGCTGTCTAGACGAGAACAGTTGGAAAAAATGTTGGAGACGATGCAAGTGGTGAGCTCACTTTAAAGCTTCTTTAAAGCGTTTGCACAGACCACCATATTGTGCTTAAAGTCTTTTGTAAATGTCAATCAGTTTTATGCTTTCATTTCCAAAAAAGCTCTTCATAAGTCCTCTGACTAGAACAACACTTGTGTTACATAACATTTATAAGAAGGTACTGTGACATGATGCATGACATGGGAATAGAAAGTCTGATGAGCAATTTCATTTACAGAGGAGAAGTATTTTGGGTTATTTTCTTTTTAAAATCCATGTGTTGTCAGTGATACTAAATTGTAGTTCTGGTGTGAACAAAAAGGCAACCTTCAGACACTACAAATGCATGACAAATGGGTAGCTCAGTGGTTAAGACACTGGACTACGGTTCGGAAGATCCCAGGTTCAAACCAAGTTGCCACTGTTGGGCCCTGGAGCAAGGCCCTCAACTGCTCAAATGCCCCCCCTTTAGGTATGTGAAGGAGCAGAGCCGCAGAATCAGGCAACGGCCCATGAGCTATCGCCGCTAATGATCCCGGAGCTATAAAACACAGCGGGGAGTGTAGCTCGGGGTCTGACTGTTGGGAAGCTGGACTTTGCGACGCGGTGGATTTTATGAGAGACAGTGGCACAAGAGCAGGGCGATGTGATGCGCCCCAGAGACTTTAAAAAGGGGGGCGCCTTTGATCTCCGCGAGAGGACCGTGTGAACGAGCTGCGCGAGCTCCCGCGGCACCTTCACTTCCGCGTAGAGCCCGCCTTCGCATCCCTGCCGCCAAAGTGGAAAAGGCTGCAGAGAGCCTTTAACCCTTTCCTTACCCATTTTTCTAAATAAATTACCCTTTTTCCTGTAAGACCTCGCCTCGTGTCCGTGTTTCATGGTGTTGCCCGTGCACTTAGGGTCGAACCCGTTACACAGGGCTAGTAGTATTTTACTTAAAAAAAGAAATGCTATACACACAGTACACATACACACCCAGGTATTGGATCAGTACTCTGTATCGGAATCGTTATCGAGAGGGGAAAAATGGTATCGGAACATCTCTAGTGCAATGTACGCTGAGTAATGCAGTCCTGAGGTGTATGCACCTTATTTAGCTTTAGCTTATTGACCTGGGCCCGGTTTCTCGATAACGCACACTATTCGCGCGCTAAGAAGACTCTTAAGATATATCTTACGTTAAGTGATAACTTTTCTAAGTGTATTTCTCGAACTGTCTCTTAGGAGTCTTCTTAAGTCGCTGCCTCTTACGTCCGACGTTACGCGGCGCTGTCTGCAGTGAAGGTCCTGAATTAGCGGACATCGGTGGCTCTGGAATCGATTTTTCACTCCTTTTGCATGACAGTGTTAAGAAAGACGGCACTTTCTATGCAAATTAAACATTGCACTAAATTCTTTTAATAGCGTTTATTTCGACATGTGTTAACTTAACAATAACATGTCATAATAGACAAATATATAAATTAATATTAATTAATATAATAATATAATATATAATATTTTCATGTAACATGTGGCCGTGAAACGAACCGGGTATCCAATCATAGTTGATGGACAAACAGCTGATAACACTCTTCACCAGCTTCAGAAACAATGTGAAGTGTCAGTTGTTGGGGTTGTATAGCGCACTTATGGAGTGAATACGATGAGATGACAGGGTGGAGGTTTAATACCCCTATCTCACACGCGGGGCCGTAAGTGCGGTTCATTATGATTCGGCGCGAGTTTTGGTGCTGTTATTACGTTTCCATTTTACCACGCAAAAAAAATAAACATGTTTAACATGTGGAAGCTCGCGGACCTTGTAGATCTTCGCGGACCGTCGGGCGCCGGTCACTCGAGGCGGATCACGGTGTCTAATACCCCTCTCTCACCTGTGTGGTGCCTAATACCCCTCTCTCACCTGTGTGGCCGGACTCATCTCCGTGAGCTGCCGCGATTGCCCACCACGTTCCTTTAACGTTCCGCGACGTTCTGCAAAGTCTACAAGCTTCCGCGAGGACCAGCAAAAAATTAAACGTTGAATTTTTCACGCGGAAAGATGGAAACGTAACCACAGCGCAAAAACTCGGGGTGAATCATGATCAAGCCTACGGCCACAGCGCGAGCCCGCGCAGGTGAGATAGGGGTATACAGTAACACCGCATCTCACAGCGAGTCAAACCGCATGAGTGAATACTGTAGGGGTATTAAACATTACAATTACACAGAAACATGAATGGATGCGGGGTTTGAATCTCCCAAGGTTATTTTCTCATTTAACTAAATCAAATTTCATAAAAATAAAACGTGTCAAAAGAAAAACTCATAAAGTCATGGATAATGGCTAATGAGCAATGAAACATATTTTAAACAAAAAGCAGCGAGCAGCTGGACATCGGGACGGGGAGTGTACAGTAAGTACAGTAAGTACGACGCGTTGGTCTGGCACGCGCAGGTCTGAGCAGCTCAAGAAGCTCCATAATCTGTTGCCCTGGAAGGCAAAACTTTTAATTATATATATATTTTTAATAACGACCACGGGGAAAATATGAAAAGGGCTGAAGTTTTGTCTAAAGGAAAAATGTACATGACCCACACGGCTCCACGGACGGCGCCGTCTTCAGTTTAACACAACACCACGCTGTATCGCTGCCTAATTGTTCACCACCTGTTTAATATTAATTGTGATTGGCAATTTTAATGCTTTAGTCACATTATGAAATAGGCTAATTAAAAGTCACTCTATTAGTTCTGATATCAAATAAAATAAAATTCTTAAACAGGTCTACAGTATATTCCATCATTAATACGACTTTGATAACGTGCCATAATGTGTTTACATACACCGCTGATTTATAAAGACTGCTGCTCAGTGGCGGCGACTAGCGTCTAGAGCTGAAACTACGCTAAGTATGAGTTAAGGTTGGTCCAGACCAACCTTACGAACGTCTGACTTAGCTAAGAGATACTTAGCGTAAGAACGTTTCGGGAAATGCGCCATTAAGTTAAGAGAGAGGTTAAGGTACGACTTAAGAACTACTTAGAGATAAGAAGCTTTCGAGAAACCGGGCCCTGGTTCCGTTGCGGTTAGATTTTTTTTTCCTTTTCTGTTCTGCTTAGTTCATTGTTTTGCATCTTGTGTTGGTTAGTGTTAGCCCCAGTTCCTAGCCATAGTTTTTGTACTTGCGTTCAGGTGGTTACATCATGTTTTTGTTTTTACCAACACTACTATACTGTACAATCGAACTGAGACTGCATTATTTCAAAAAAACTCCATTCAAATATTATAACATCTATGCAAGATTGTAAATCAAGTCGATTAGCAAAAAAATTATTATTTTTTTTTAATTTATGTTAACAAAATGTCCTTACTTAAAGGCTTTACGCAAGACATCTCTCAAGTGTGTGCAGGATTTCTCCAACACCCTAAATAAATCCTGCACACATTAAGAACCAATCTCTGCATCCTTGACCCGACTTGAAATCGATAGATGACTGCGTATTTGTTTGTACTAGATGAAGTCTCGGCTCAGCAAAAAAAAAACATGGAACGAGCCATTCCCATGAGAGCCTCACCTTCCATATAACCTTTAGCATTTTATTCTAGGCCATGTAGGCTCACACATTAACCTTCATTTTGTTCTCTGAGCCTCCTGGATTTTAGACTCTCTGATTAGACAGGGGTCCTTCTCTAATTTGGGAAAAGTATGTCATTTAAAAGCAGTCATAGACATGTTGTGCACTAGTGCAGCCTCCAAAATGCATTTAGTGCTTAAAAGAATCTTTAAAAATGAGCTAGAAATTAACTTCAACTCCAAGAAACTTTCAATAACACGATGAATACCGTAATACAACAAAGTTTCAATATAAAAAACAAGGTGTCATGTGGTGCATTGTCTTCCCAGGAAACACAGGTTACTATCTGTGTGGGGTTTCAACTAAGTCCCCTGATTTCCTTTTACCTCCCAGAATCATTCTAGTGACGAGGCTACTCTAAACTTCCCATACTGTAGGTATAAATGAGTATAGAAATGTATATGCGTGTTTGGCATCCCGAACAGTGTGTATTTCTGGCTCAGGCCCAGATCTAGTGATGTACTGATAAAGGGCATGGTTCTAACTGAAGATAAATGAATAACTGAAAAAGTGTTGTTGTAACATCTGAGTCTTTAAAGATGTATTTGGCTGATCGTATTGATTTCTTGACGCTCTAAGCTTTTTGCATTACATGAAATAACATGTTCTTTTTGGCACTGTAAAGGCAAAAAACAAGTACGATGCCGACATGTACATTTACGTTTTTTGTCTAAAATTTTGCTATTGCGGAAAGTGAATTTGGTCAATTTAATGCACCATGGGTAAAAATCATGTGATCAGCCATCATCCTTCAAACTGTAGTCCTATGTGAACACTCGGTTGATTTAAATTATTTATTTTGGGGGTATTTGTCATGTTTTCAACAAAATAAATATTTACTGTACTGTTTAAACATTCAATTATTGGACTGATTATATATTTACTGTATAAATCAGACACAAGCCATCTCGTGCTTCTTCTGTAAATAATAATGAAAAATTAAAACAGGGATGTACCGGTCAGATTATATGTATTGGTATCGGGGCCAGTACTCCTATGAAACTCTAGTTTGAATTTTGCATATTTTCCCATCCAGTCTACTAATGACCTTGACACGACACATCATTTTATGTATGTATGACCTCAAACCACACCTAAAAGCACATAATGCTGGCATCAGAAGCCCACAATGTGTACCTTTTGATGTCAAAATCATATCAATGCCAAGTATCAGGCAAATGCATGGAGCTCATGTGTTCTGTAGTTCTGTTTTTTGTGTGAATTTGCTCAAAGCATTGAAATACTGTATGTTTAGAGAATCAAGATCACATTTTCCTCAGCAATTTTTACCCTGAAACTTGTCATATAACAGGTGTGTTTGGTGGTGTGTGCTTCACAGAGCGCTCAGGAGTCTGAGGCCATTCAGGAAGATCTGAGGAATAAAGTGGAGAGGTTAAAAGGCGAACTGGTGGTCTTCAAAAGCCTCATGAGCGATGTAAGTGTGCGGTCATAGATTTCTACATACAGTACTTTATTAGTGTCTTTCCTCTAAACAGCTCAGTACAGCACAATGCATTAACCCTGTTTGTTTCCACCATTAATTGAAGCTGTATCTAATCCAAGTGCTCCGTTTGGTCCCCTTTTCTTACCCAGGACTATGTAGACAGAGCTTAAAATAGTGCAGAACACTTGATTGGTCAAGTGCAGTAATTACATAATATTCCAGCCCAAACAAACAAGTAAATTTAACTTAACATAAAATGTTGTATTGTAGTTTTTAACCAGTTTCATGTGTTGTATTCTTACTGTATATGGTTATTACTAGGGACGGGAATAACCAGCCACCTTCCGATACAATCACGATGCCTAGGTGCCGTTTCGATTAAAATATCACAATTTTATCAAAACCCTGATTCGACATTATGTTTTCTCGATTTTGTTACAATTTTAAGCCTTTAAAAGAAGTTTAATAAGTTTTCTTACTTTCAAACCAATTTCGGTACAAGTGTTTTTATTTAACTTAAAATACAATGAAACAGCACGGTGGTGTAGTGGTTAGCACTGTCGCCTTGCACCTCCCAGGGTCCAGGCTCGATTCCCGTCTCTGTGTGCATGGAGTTTGCATGTTCTCCCCGTGCTTGGTGGGTTTCCTCCGGGTACTCCGGTTTCCTCCCACAGTCTAAAGATATGCAGGTTAGGCTAATTGGTGTTCCTAAATTGCCCGTAGTGTGTGATTGGGTGTGTATGTGTGTGTATGTGTGTGTGCCCTGCGATGGATTGGCACCCTGTCCAGGGTGTACCCCGCCTAGTGCCCGAAGTCTCCTGGGATAGGCTCCAGGTCCCCCGCGACCCTGAACACAGGATTAAGCGGTATAGAAGATGAATGAATACAATGAAACAAAAAAAATCTACATTTTTACTGAGCAGCATGTATCATCTGCCATAATTTTTACTGAGCAGCATGTATCATCTTCCATAATTATTATTTCTAAACAAACTTTGACAAATAATTAACTCCTACCACATGGGATGAAAATGGGTAATGCGACATTTGCCTCAAATGCCTCCCATGTCTCAAAACACAGCTTGACAGTGAGTTTGATTGATTAGCACTCGCGGTGATCACTGCCCAATTAATCGATTCATCTCCTATTATAAACGTAAATAAAAATTTATTTTGGTGTCAGCGTGGCGATACGGAATCGCTAAATCACAAAAGAATCTTGATTCGTAACTTAGTCGATTTTTACTCTAATTATTACACTGTGCAGTAGTATGTTTGTTTACTTTTCTGCACTGGCCACTCCCCTGATTTAAATTCTTATTGGTTAACTCATGCAAAACACATCTAGGCTTGTTTGAGCGACAAAACGGATTCATCTTGCAGTAAGTACACCTGATGTTTGGCGTTGAAAGATAAAAACAATAAGAACATGGGCAGGGCAGGGGTGACTCAACAGTTAAGGCTGCCACTAAGTCCCTCAATCCCACCTGCTCCAAACAAGCTGGGATGTGTTTAAAAAGAATTTTAATAAGTTAATGTAATCTGATAAATTATCGTGCAGACGAGTAAAGATGACTTTAAGTATCAACTACTCCTGTTTAGACCAAGGTACACAAATTTCATTTTATATTCAGTTGTATATTCAGTACAATATAAAATTGCAATCAACTGAAAATAATTTTCAAAAGTTCCCTCAAAACATTTTGAAAAACAGTGCATCGCTGTGTTTAATCAGACGTACAGTAACATCATGCAATTAAGAGATTCAGTCAAAGAAAATGGCAAGGCTCAAACCTCTTTGTATTTTTAATTCAAGTACCTTTCACATAGACCACACACACTTTACCATTTTTATTTTCTATTTTTTTCAATACAGGAGCAAAACAATAAACCAGGTGAATTCATCAAACCAGACGTCAGTAGTCATAATACAGTGTGATCCCGTCTTGTGATAGCAATGATGCAGAGTCGACCTTATTTGTACCTTAGCGTGAGAACCCAGCTTAACACAGTGTACCAGCAGTGGCTCTGTGTGGTCTGATCAGTTCTGCCGCACATCGCATAGACATGATATCAAGCCTTATTAACTGTGAGCCAGCAGTAATGCATCATCACCGACCTGATTATCAAGGAATGAATAAACAGTTTATTGAGGTGTCGTCTGGATTTCCGTCTGGATTTGTCTTGTGTTGTTCAGTTTAGTCACAATGACTCATCAGGAAAGCCAAGAAAATGAGGTAGTGGCTTTAACATGCTAGCAGTGAAACTGCTTCAGCTGTATTTATAAGACGTCACTGGGGTTCCAATAATTGAGTAAATGTGTATAATAAGCTTTATATACTGTATAGTATGTATATAAGATTTTGGTCATATTTTTAATCGGCTAAAAATCTACAGAATTCACAGGAAAGACATGCATTTCAATTTCTTAACTGATTTTTAACCCTTTATTTACCAGGTTGTCAAATGTTTTCTTTTTTTGATTTAGGTGTTTGTACAACGTGGTGTAGGCTCATATTTAATGTCGTGTTCATATTATGCACATACTAGGGGTGTTTAAGTCAAACCAGGGCTTTTAATTTTGCAGAATAAGATAAAAATTATTAAATTAAAAAAAAAGTAATAATTGGAAGATAGAAAGTTTTCTTAGTATGCCGGAGCCATGATTGGACAGCCTGCATAACTTCTGAAACACTAGCCTCCCAAGAACTCTTTTAATGCTCATGGAAAAAAAGCATGGATTGGCGCAAGGTCAGGACTGTACAGGGGATGTGGCAATAACACCCAGCCGAGATCATGTAATGTGAAAATGGTACGGTGGTCTTGTAAAAACAGAACACCTTTGGTGGTCAAAAGAGACCAAAAAGGAGTTCCTGGGAGGTCAGCACTTCAGCAGTGACGATAATAAGAAGCAAGCTGTCCATTCATGGCTCCAGCGTACTAAGAAAGCCATCTTACCTTGTTTGTATCAAAGCACTATTGAAATGCCGGTATAAGTGCATTAGTCTAGCTTGGGGTTATATAGGAAATGTAAAAACCACCTTTAACTGTGTTCAGTTTTTCTGCACAATCAAAATTCCTGGTTTCGCTTGAAAGCCACTTGTATATACTAATGGATTATTATACACATTGCCGAGCATCTCAAGGTTTCTTCCTCATGTTGTCTGAGAGTTTTCCTTCGCCATCACCTTTGGCTCGCTTATTAGGGACAAATGAAATTTTATAATCAAATTACATTTTAAATTTCTTTCCAAAATGTAGGCAGTATACAGTACATCAGTATGTGTGTTTTTATGTAAAATCTTGGCTTATGCATTCATATAGAGTCTTGCACACACAAAGTGATTTATGCTTTTTTTTAAATTATTTTATTGTTTACACTTATTGAAAAATAACTTCATGATTGTTAAGGCTTGTCTAATAAGTTCTCGCTGACATTCATTGTGAAGGGTGGCCGGCATGCTGCTGTTCATTTCAGAGCTGCAGAAAGCAAGAGAAGGTTCCCTGATCTGAAAGTAAGGAAGAATTTAACATGCAGTGTCTGTTCTCCAAGACTAACTCGCCTGGTTTGGCAATCTACAACTACAACTGATCCGTGTTGAGGATTTGACAGGAAAGAATCAAACACTAATCACAATATGGCCAGTAATATTTTGGTTTATTGCTGAAATATACTGGTGCAGTTAATGATTTGAAATGGGTAGAAATGTAATATCAACTTGTAAAGACATTTTTTTGTTTGATCCTTAAACATTCTAGTTTTTTTCAGGATGGTTGAACAGAACAGTCTCACCATCTATTAAATGTACACAATTTTCAACTCATTCAGTTGTTCTTTAAGTTTGCTTTAAATTTGCTGCCCATTCAAAGAGGTATGTGATACCATGGGTGCATCAAATAGCAGTACAGAAGCATAATAAATAAGGGGTAACACACTTGGGAATCTGCTGCTATAGGAAAATGATTAGTGACCCGTTTGTACTGTACAAGGCTAGTACATGTAGCATGTAACTCCTGCTTTCTATCTGAAGATAGAAACGTGCCAGCAATAAATTATTGTTATTTATTATTATAAATATATAATAGTATTTTAGAATGAGGAACATTGTGTACATTTTTGTCTTTTTCCCCCTAAACTCATAATTTAATGATTTGATTTGATTCTAACATGAAGTGAATTGTTGTGAAGTGAGCGTTTTTTCGTTAACCATGTAATCATTTGCAAGATATCTATAACTAAATTGGTCTTCTAAATATTCTTTCCTCTGTTTGTTCAGCACAGTATCCTTGAACCAAATAATTAAGTTATGCAGTACTAATACAATTTAAAGTGGCAGCACAGTTTACTGGCTTAGTGATTGGCACTGTCGCCTTGTGCCACCTGGGTCGGGGTTCAATTCCCTCCTCATGCTTGTTGGATTTCATCCGGGTACTCTGGTTTCCCCCCACACTGCAAAGACATGCAGGTCAGACTAATTAGCGTTCTCAGATTGCCTGTAGTGTGTGTAAATGACAATCGGGCATCAAGCTGGCACCCCGATCCCTTAAATAACTGCCACAGAAATGACGGACATATCAACAGAGTGGGGGAGTATCCGTCACCCGCTGTGGACGTGAATGGACCAAAATATCAAAAACTACAATTTAGAAGGGAAGTGTAGTACCTTTTTAGTTTACAATTATATTTAGGCATTTGGCAGATGCTCCTATCCAGAGCCACTTACATTTTTATCTCATTACACATCTGAGCAATAAGGGTTAAGGGCCTTGCTCATGGGCATAACAGGGACAACTTGACCATAGGATTTGAGCCTGGGACCTTAAGCACTGAGCTACCCCTGACCCTAGTTAATGACCACTCTGGGTCGCTTATCGGAGAGTCCAGGTTTGAGTTCCCACCACCTCGGGGTTTCCACTGTTGGGCCTTGGGCAATGCCATTAACCCTATGCTCCATAGAAAATCACTCAGCGGTTGCCGGTCCCAAGGGCTGAATAAAAAAGGAGAAGGAGTGGGCGTCAGGTTAGGAACCCAGTCCTGTAAAAATCACCATTACTATAGAAACAGCACAGGAATCATAAACACACAAAGATGCTTTAACATATGTGTTTTGTTTTTTGCAGCAAATGTCAGAGCTGGACACTAAAATCCAGGAGAAAGCCATGAAAGTGGACATGGACATCTGCAGGAGAATCGACATCACAGCAAAACTATGCGATGTAGCACAACAGAGAAATTCTGAAGACATAATTTTCAACGTCAGTCCCTCCAGGGCCACAGCGGTGCGTCCAACACACACACACACACACACACACACACACACACACACACACACACACACACACACATATAACTATACACTCACTCAGACGTAGTTTGTTCAAGTTGTCTACAGCGCATTGATTTACAGTAGCTTTAGATCCTTCGCTTGCTAGCTAGAATTCCTGGTGAACTGGCTCATGTTTAAAATGTCATTGTTGTTGTTGTTGTTGTTGTTGTTGTTGGCCTTTCGGCTGCTCCCCGACAAGGGGTCGCCACAGTGGACTACCCAGTCCGCACTACAATTTGGCACAGTTTTTACGCCATATTGTCTCTTATTTCATTTAACATTTGTTACAAAAAGTGTCCAAATTATACCAAACTCACATTCCCACACACACCTGCCCTAGCACGCGCGCGCACACACACAGAGCATACAAAGTGACGAAGCACAGACCTGCTGGCCTGCTGATGCAGGACCTTTGCACATAAGGGTATCACATTACAGGTACTAAGCTGACCAAAGCCTAACACTGTACAGCTTACAGAAACTGTTGAGATCTGTTTAGACCGATTTATGAATCTCTTGAACCTAGGTTTTGTGCCAGGTCCTTTATAGCTTGCTGGTGTGTCAGAATACCAGTATAGTACAAGAGCTGAAACCCTGACCCTGTGGATGTGTCTATATACAGAGGTCAGGATGAGGAGGAGGTGGATGATGGTGTTTCCTTATAAAGCTCCCAGTCATCATCTCCATCTCTGTTGGATTAATGTCAATAGGCTGAGGGTATCTTTTATTGATAACTATAAAGAAAATGTCTGGAGAAAATGATGAATGTGTTCAGAAGTTAATTCCCATAGCTACTATGTCACATTTTAAAGCTATAGTTTTAGAGCTAATAGTCTTTAATATTCTGGACTTAAAAATGGAAATAAATATATTTTTATTTTATACATATTGAAATATTTGGGAAAGAATCTGGTATCAAAATACCCAGAAACATTAAAGGGATCAAGCTGCTTATAAGTACATTACCATAAGTCTGGTGGTTATAAATTTTACTGCTCTGCACACTGAGCGTGAATTTATTTTATTTTTTTGGTTGTTTTTTGAGTACAATGTAAGTAATCGAGGCCAAATTCCACAACCCTTCCATTCCATGTTCCTTATGGCCTGTTTTGCTACTTCAGTTAACCAAGTGGCTATTTACGGTAAAAGAAAATGCTCTGTAACTGTAGCTCTGAAAGATACCAACTTGATTTGGCTCAGTGGGTTCTGAAGCTCTAGGAGTCTTGGCTGAACTTTTGGAATCCATTTTTACTCAGGACAAGGGTTGGGGTGACGATCAAGACTGAGATACTAAAATCTTCTTATTATATGGGCAACAAAGTAGAACAGTTTATTAGCTTCTCACTTAGCTAATGGCCTACAGTAGATATTTGGGGTGGCAGCCGTACATGGGGGTTTTTAAATAAAGCTGCATATGTTTTTTTTGGTATTTAATCGGTATTCATTATTTACTTTTTGGTATTTATACACACATACAAAGGGCCGGCCCAAGCCTTTATGGGGCCCTTTGCAGAATTTTATTTGGTGGGGAGCCCCTGTGTTCCGCCAATCCGATTGACTCTCGTCAATGCTTTATTATTGATCGCACTGTAACAGATGGTTGCGCCCCACCTCCAAAATATTTCAACAGTGCTCCTAGGAACGTTTCAAGAGTATAGTTGATAGAACAGAATGCTATTTTAACAGCATAAATTATTAAACAGCAGCAAGCCATCTGTACACACAACAACAACTCTTAATCTGTAACTAGCTAATTGAGGCATAATGATATTGGAATATAATAGTAAAGAGCCCAAAGGTAGGCTAATGTGAATAATGTTATGCTGTTATCAGTAACAAGTTTATGAAACAGAAGCTTATTTTTATTACAAAAAAATATATACCCAGAAACGTTATTTTTACACAGAAGACAAAAACTTTAATCTGAAATAATCTTAGTAATTTGTTATATTATAATATCAAGTCTATTTAAGGATGTTTATTCAAACACAAACTTTCCTAAAACAAGAAGATCGACTAGGCTGTTAATTACCTAGCCAGCTAATGTTAGCTCGCAACATCGCTTAGTTTACATGAATCTTCATATTAACATACCTTTATCTTGCTTTTTTTTTCTCTCTTCCTCACTTTTCTTCTTTTTTCTTTTCACTGCAACTGAAGGATATGTCCTCTTTTGTGACGTTTATGATGGTTTTGCTGCAATGCTGCTGCCTTTTCAGTTCGATCCAATAATAACAGTCGTAGTTTGATTGTGCTTGCATCCTGCAGCCCGGTGACATATTGCGTTTTTTTTGGTTTTGTTTTGTTTCATATTGCATTGTTTTGTTTTTGTATAATTACCGTTGTCTATTGACATACCACAAAAATAAATCGCTCTCACTCTTGGGGGCCGCCTGGTGGCCACTGGGGCCCGAAGCAGTCGCTTAGTTTGCTTATGCCTTGCCTCTGCACAAACACTACCCGTCTAAAGTGTGACCCCACCTTCTAATTCTATGGTCTTTCTTGATTTGTATTTCTTCTTACATTGTAAAACAATACTGAAGGCATTTCAAATATGCAATAATCTCCTTTGGCCACTTCTTGAGATAAGCTCTGTAAAACCTTCATAACGGCTCTGAGGTTCTGTTAATTGGTGATTTTTGAGGCTACTAACTCTAAATGAAGCTTTGGTCTTGCTTTCCTGGGATGGTCTTCATGATCGAAAGTTTCATCATGGTGCTTGATGGGTTTTACAAATGCACTTGACAATACTGTTCTTGCAAAGACTGTTCTAGAACAGCCGACATTAAAATCGTGTCTTAAAATCACAACTGATTGTTGTTGTTATTACTTAATTACATAATTCCATATGTTATTACATAGTTTAGAAATCTCCAGTATTGTTCTAGAATGTAGAAAGAAAAGAAAAGAAAAAATATTAAATTAGGTGTGTCCAAAAAATTTTTCCATGCATACGTACAAATTCCATCTATATTTAAAAAGTTAATAAAATCATGTGTATTAGATTATGATTTAAACAGCTCTTTAGGACTATAAGGTTGCACAGCCTTTGTACAGTGAGTTTCAAGTGGTTTTGTTTAGCAAATTACCCACATGCATGCTATTTTTAAGCCTGACGACTGTCTTTTCTGCATGTGGGGGGGTCTCAGGGGCCAGTGGCCTGCAGGAAAAAAGAGCAAAAGACTTTGTCAGATGAGGAAAGCTCCGAGATGGATGCAGATCCAAGCACATCAGAAGAGGAAGCAGCCGGACCACTCAACATTACGGATGAGATGAAGCGCGTGCTCAACCAGCTGTGAGTTGTTGTTGTTGTTTATAAGAACAGCTAATATTCTCAGTCTCCATCTAGTGGTGAAATGAAAAGCTAAAACAAAAAATATTTCCTCCATATCGCTGGATTCATAAATTCTACAAGTCTAGATCTTATCTTCTGTCTTTCCTGAATCTTGTACATGCTTCACCCTGGCTTCATCTCAACTGTCATTTCTTTACTCTCTACTCTTTTTTTTTTTTCCTCTTTTCCTTCTGTCTTTCCATTTCTTCTTCATGCTGCAGACAATGCTCAGATAACTCATTTGTTGCCAGGCGGGAGACTTTTGAAATTGACGATGATTGTGACAGTTTGACTTGGGAAGAAAATGAGGAAACGTTGCTGTTGTGGGAGGACTTCACCAACTACAATGTGCCGTTCATCAACACCACAAACAACGGTGCAGACTGTGGAGGAAGCAGCCAGGAAGCTGTGAGTTTAGGTTTTCCTCTAAGGTGCCAGACTGACAATCATTTTCAGCCTGATCTCAATATACTGTATGCACCTGTAACACTGGGAATAGGATTCAATTTGAATTCAAATCTGATAGTGGTCTCTGATGTCTAATATGCAAAACATTAATTTTTTCTATTTCAAGGCATCCATGCCAAAAATTGTCAAATTCTTATTTTACATAGCATGTGAATGGTGATGTTGAATCAGTAATTGCAAGAAAGATGAAAATCTGAATGTAAATTTATCTTAGTTTCTTCTATGCGTTATTTTAGTCAAATTTTTAGGACTAGAAATCATTAGGCAAGCTTATAGCCTAACAACTCTTACACCCATTATTTTGTGTCCTTTTATCATTTTGTCAGGATTGCAGTTTAGGAAGTCTCATTGATGAGACCGAGACGCTCTTCAAGACCAGGGAAGAGGAGTACCAGGCAACAATCGGCCAGATCGAGGTTAATATTGAGTCTGTATTTTCATTTGTAATTGTCATGTTTCCTTTTATAACATTCTTTAAGTTTAGTTTTTTTTTTTTTAAGTTTTTTTTGTTGTTGTAACGTCTACCAGATATTAATGCAAGTCTGGCGACCAGAATTAGAGTTGGTATTGCATTTGTCTTCCTGCTGTCACCTTATGGTTTATGAATCAGATGAATTTATTTATCCAGCTGCCTGCTTGTTCTCTTTGACTTACATTGTCTTACCCTCTATGCTGTATCTTTTTTTCAGATGGAGTTGGCTACAGCTAAGAGTGACATGAATCGGCACCTTCACGAGTACATGGAAATGTGCAGTATGAAGAGAGGGTTGGACGTACAGATGGAGACATGCAGAAGAATGATCAAGGGGGGAAGGTAAACTATTCTATGTTCTATGTTCTATGTGGACGAGGAGATCTGATCAATTATAATGGTCTCTTACTTTGTTAGACATTATAAAAAGAGCGTCATTGCATTGATTAATTTTTTTCCCCAGTTGGGACTTAATGGTCAATTATACTAAAAAAAAAAAAAAATTTTTTTTTGTTTAACTAATATAAATTGATTCCTGTCTCTGTGTGCATGGAGTTTGCATGTTCTCCCCGTGCTTGGTGGGTTTCTTCCGGGTACTCCGGTTTCCTCCCACAATCTAAAGACATGTACAGTAGGTTAGGTTAATTGACATTCCAAATTGGCCATGTGTGTGAATGAGTGTGTGTATGTGTGTGTGCCCTGCGATGGATTGGCACCCTGTTCAGGGTGTACCCCGCCTTGTGCCCCAAGTTTCCTGGGATAGGCTCCCCGCGACCCTGTATAATAAGGATAAAGCGGTACAGAAAATGAATGAATTAATAATATAAATTGGTTTATTTAACTGGCGCCTTTGCTCATTTTAGAAGTTTTATCAGTGCTAATATTTCTGAACCTGTAATTTCTATTAACTTTTTAAACATAAAGGGACTTATTGCAATTTAGTTTTATATATACTGTATATAAGTTAAGTTATTTAAGTTTTTTCATAAAAACTGGGCAGAGTCCTAAATGTGTTGCTGAGATAAAGTCACTGAAATTTGCTAACTTTAATATAACTTTTCTATGGAACAGGAGTATGGGAGGGAAAAATGTAATGAATCCTTCAAAATGAGTTTTGGAGATATAACCACTGTTTTAAGGCTAAATATAGAACGGGATTGACTGAATGTTTTTGATTAAATTATATCAGGATTGCTTTTGCTTTTAAGCTAGCTTCTAATGTTTGTTAGACAGTCTATGTTTTGTCAGTAAATTTTCTCTTTACAGAAAGAGGTCATTTTCCATGCGCAAACATACAATTGTGTACTTACTCACCTGCCCCCTAAAAAGATAAAACCTTAAATAACTTTTTTTAGGGGCATCACCTTTTAAGGCTGATGTTTTGCATTAAGAAAATGCAGTCAGGTTGCAACTTTGAACATTCTGCATCTCATGTCCTGAAATGTGTTTAAAAGATTTAAGATGTTGGCCTATTATACTATAGCTTATTACATGGCCAGATGTCAGTCTTTAAAATGCCAGTCTTTTCAATACAGCATGCAGTGTTATTCCCTGTTCATGTATTAAAATGATTCCTCATGCTCTCAGAACCACCTTTTCACAATCCAGTCCTGTGCCGTGCCATCATGGAGGAAAAACTCCATAGATTTGACACTCTGGTCATTCAGGTCATCGGCTGACTTTGTTTTATTGCCACATAACATTGCTTAGCCTAGACCTGACCAATCGAAGCAACCCCAGATCAACACAGCCTCCGAAGGCTTGTACAGTGGCCACTATGCGTGATGGGTACACTGCTTCATGCGTTACTTTCTTACCCTGAAGAACCAATCGAAATAGGGTCACTCTGGACTCTTCAGACCACATAAGCATTTCCCCATTGTTCCAGTCTTTATGTTCTATAGAAAACAGAAGATTTTTTTCTGAATAACCTCACCAACAAAGGGTTTTCTTATGGACACACAGCTGTTTAGTCCCAATCTTGTGAGTTTTTGTTATAGTACTTTGTGCATGTAGAAATGCTCATTCTCTTACTTTTAATTATAGCTTTGGATTTTTATTTTTTTATTTTTTAACAAAGCAATTTCAATTTTATGATTTCAGATCATAATTTTTTCCCCCTGACCACATTTCAGCGAAGTTCGAAATTCAGCAATATCCCTTACCGTCCTTTAATAACGCGTTGGACAGTTAATCATTTCAAATATACTCGGTTGTTTTCTTTGGTTGATGCAGGCCGATAATCTGATCCTTCTGAAAAGGTGACCTTTTTTTTTTTTTTTTTTTTTAGTCAACCAGTCTATTTAAACATTTTTCTAGTCACTCTTCTATACTGCTTACTATTATAAAGTATTGTACACATACTCTATAGCATGCAAATAAGCACAGGATCAGAAAAAGAAATTAAACTTTTTTTTAAAAACCATTTTAACTATTTGAATTTTGGTTTGAACCACAGAAACTCTCCATCCATCAGCTCTGTGGCGAGCAGTGACTCAGGGAACACTGATGAGATCCAGGATGAGTTAGACAAGGACGGAGACACAGAGGGGGCAATCAGCTGATATTTACCCAGCCGGGTCACACCCTCCTCTCACCGAGCTCCTATCAACTCTAAGGCCAATCAGCATTCGGCCAACATTATCAAGCAGGATCAGTCCAAAGGAACTCTGATGGACAGGTCCCATTCTCCTGTAGGTGCTTTAAAGTCTCATTTCTGGTGGGGAAGGTGAAGAGGAAAGTTCTCTTGCCTCTTGAGCATTGTGCCTCTGCACTGATGTCCTAGGGTGTTCTGTCAGTCAGATCAACCTGACCAATATCAAGCATACCATTTAAACACAATCATTAACAGTATCAATATCAAGACCCCACAGTCAAAGAGCCATTTTGCATGTCTGTACATTTTCTGTACCTTCAAAGTGTGGTTGATATCTATTAAGATGCCATAATGATTATATTTTCAGTCTTTTCTACTTGCTGTATGATTCAGAAGGCAGAACAATAGCTTTGATGGTGTTTTTGCTGCCTTTAATTAAGAAAAACCCAGTTTGTGTGTGTGTCTATGCGTGTGTGTGTGTGGCCGGAAAAGCTCTCTCTAAGGTCTATGCAAACTGTTGGCTTTATGTTTTCATGTTTTTGTGTTATCTGATGTTACGTGTATCCTGATTGCCATCTTCACTAGGACGACAGTTCTCGCCATTGCACTGAGTGCTTCTAGAGGAAACTGTGAGGCCTGTAATGTTTACAAGCTCAAAGGAGGGAGCTGTAGTGAGAGGTATAGGTGCCCACTCAAGAGCACTCTACTTATAAAGTACTACTTCTGCAACTTAAAACTTAAAAATATCTAAGTTTCTGTGTTGTAATATCACAATTTGGGATCGAAAAGAGCAACATGCCTGATCTTACGACTGGACTCTTTTGATTGTGATGGCCTTAATGTATTTGCTTGCTTTTCTAAATAGAAAACAAACTGCAGCCTACATAGACTTCATGTTTCGTACGTCTTAATGTTCGTCGCTGGTTTTTTTTCCAAAGACGAAGCTGCCTTATTTTGTTAAGCAGCTTGAATGATTTTAAGAGATTTCAGGTAGCAATTCTGATCGTAAAATGGACATTTTTATGTTCATCAGTTTAAGCAAATATATTAATCATAGTGACAGTAACATGCGCTGATGACCAATCAGATATGCCAGCATAATTTCAACCATAACACCGAACGTCTCAAGTTTGGTCAGCACTTTTATTAAGTTTATCTCTGTAATTGGCCTCAAGAACACTAATAGCATTTCTGTACTAAGAATATTGTGGGTTATTTTTTTTATGTTTGAAATTTTGGCATTTATGTTGTATACATGTTTTAAACATAATTTTTCATGTTCATAATTTTTCATATATATATTTTCTTTTGTCTATGATTGTTTTTGTTCATATTTAAATATTTGTGTAAAATGGAGGTTAACAAAAAAATGGTTGCAAAGATAAAATGATTCAATATGGAACCTTAAAAAATTATGCACAAAACAGTTAAGTAGTGTGGCAATTATTTCTGCCTCCATAATACACAAATAATAATACATTTTATTAAGCTTTTATTATAATATATTATACTTCATAAAAGTCATATCATGGAATTATCTATGAAAGAAATTTTCCTATGAAAGACCTGTTTGAGGGTTTTCTTTTTTCTGTTTATTTTTTTAAGCAATATTCAGGGTTATGTTGTTTTCTCTGGGAAAACAAATCATGCACTAATGAAAATTTTGCCTTTTAGCCTCTGCTTCTTTTTGTATTATTTAACGCGGTTACAGGAAGATCATAGTACATTTCTTTGGACTAGGCACAACTAAATCTTTTTCTTTTTAATCGTCAAAATTAAAAAATAACTGGTTTACATGAATGTAAAAGAGATATCGGAAAAAGATTGTTCAGTTTAAAGGTGCAGTTTGTAAAGTTTAAGAGAAGTCATTTAACAATTACTGTATACATTTTCAAACCTACTGTAGAAAAACTGACATTTGGCACCCTTACATGCCACAGAATTAACTAGTTTCATTTAAAGCTTGGGTGGATGTGTTTTTCCTGGAAATTTAAATTTGAGCTACCCAGCAATGTCTGTTGCCCTTAAAAGGCAATTTATAGGCATGTATAGTTTCAACTGTGCATCCGTTGGCTTGAGGAAATTTACAAACTACTCCTTTAAATGCATCTTACAATGATAACTTATTGTTAAGGTTTTGTGCTTGTGACCAGAACGCTGTGAGTTCACATCCCATGGTTGCCACTGATGGGACTGATTGAGCAAGACCATTAACAACCCCACTGTTTCACTTTGTATGTCGCTTATAAGATCACAATGAATGTGCCTATACAAATGAAACTGTCATGTAGACACTGGAGCTTTACTGAAGTAGCAGGACAGTGATGGCTTGAAACACTACTTTCTCTACTAGGGGCACCTTATTCTCATCATTTGGAATCTTGATGCCACGATCACTAAATACACGTTTTATCCACATAGACAGGTTATCTCTCAAGAGCTTCCATGTGCGATTTTATGCATTCCAGTACTGTTTTTAAAACGCCCTTATCGACTTCCCAGCACAACTTGCCTTTCAGGTTGATACTTTATATATATATATTTTTTAATGATCATACTTGACAGCATTAAATCAAACCGTAGCCATCTACTCCATTCATCTGTGATAGCTGATATTATTCCATTCACTTATAACTGCTAGCTGATTAGTACTCTGACTAGCAAAACTCCATTAAATAAGCTAAAATTAAATGGACAAAGAAACCATATTTGCTTAACCAAGAGACTGTTTGATAAGTTTTTGAGTTACAAGTGAGCCAAAAAGTACGTGAGCTTCCATTAGAGCAATACAAGCATAAGAGGGCACCATAGCAATAATTTATAGGAGTTCAGGATCATGTTTTTCCTAAAGCAAAGGATTCTTTTCTCTATTTGATGGCTACAGAATAAACCTGCACCCAATTTAAAATCGTATAAAGTCTTAGCAAAATTGATATTTCACATCTGTATTTGTTTGTGACAATGTTAATACACTACTGCAGGAAAAAAAATCGATTAATTATACCATTTAGTAGAGGACTAACGTAGCAGCAATGAGTTTACAAGACATGGGTAAAAACAGTCCTGTTCAATTTAAAAGTAGTATAGACATATAGACCGCATACTGTATAATGTTAACCATGGCAAGATGAAACTAATTTGCCACAATGACATGCAAAAGATGATTACTTGTCTTGATTAAATGGTTTTTGGAGTTTTTTCAGAGCCTAGGAGCACCGCATAGACCAAACATTGGTCACAGAGCAGATACTATATGGGAAAACTCTCGGACAAGAAGCTTAATAATACCAAGTCACATAAAAAAAAAATAATAATAATAGTGATCGGACCTAGTGGTTACCACTGTGGGAGGTAGAGTTGAGGGTTCGATTCCCATCGTGGGTTTGTGTGCGGGAAGTTTGTACTGTATGTTCTCCCCTGTGAGAACACGGTGGGTTGGACTGCAGGTTTCCTTCAGTACAAACATGTGCATATTGGGTTAACTGGTATTCCCAAGTTGCTCATAATGTGTGTTCCCTGCGCTGGATTGCCACAATGTCCAGGGTACTGTATACCCCGCCTCGTGCCCAAATTTTCCTGGAATCTTTAGGGCCTCTGTGGCCCTGTACAGGATAAGCTAAAGAAAAGAGTGCAGTTAATCTGAGATGAGGGCATGTAAAAGACCTGTTTAGGCAAAAATGTAACCATTAACAATTGATAAACCTGGTACACTTTCATCCTTTTGTGCTACACGTGGCCACTCGTGTAGGCTGAATGGGAAGTCAACAAGTGTGCATTAAGAACGATACTTGATATGCAGGGACTGTCTTCCAAGTTAATTAATCAAAAGAGAAATCTGCTCCTTGTAGCATTGCCTTCTGAACACCAGACGGTGAATGTGGTTTCACTGTAAAGGTTCATGATTGTAACAAAATTCTGTATTGCAGTTCTTCAAGAGGATTACAAAAATAACAATGGACTGACCAGTCTTTAAAAGTCCAATATAAAAAGAAATGCTGATTAAATATTGTGCATTCTTGCCTCATTGTGTTGCATAACATTTTTATCTTTATCAAATGGTGACAAAATGTGAGACAAAACGACAAGTATTACATAAAAATTCAGCATTATTGCAGTGTTTTTTACTGAGTACTGTCCTATTTGAGCCTAATTTGAAAAATTGTATTAAATAGTTAAAAACTAGAAATACTGTAAAATAATTATCAATATTACACACTTTTTCAATATCCCACACCCATCATTTTTTATTAGTAGTATGTCTTCCAGTGTGTTTAAATGTCCATACATAGACATTTGCTTTTCTGCATATATATATATTTTCTTTGTAGCGTCTAAAAGGACACATACTGTATATTTGACAAGCTTTTCTTGTTATTATTATTGTTATTTTTTAATGTTTTAAATATGTAAGCCATTGCAATCTGGTGTGAGGGATGTAAAGGTGTTTTCAAACGATGAATGTTGTTGGTGCTGGGGTTTTAAACAACCAAAAAAAATAAAAAAGGTTTATTTCTGAATTAGTGTTGGATTTTTTTTGTTGAAAATTTGTGCTTTTGGAATAAGGGACTTTGAGGTCATGTGACTTAACGTGAATTAAAAAATTGTGCAACTCTAAAGCTAATTAGGCCGGCAGGTCACCGACCTTGGTGGGGTTCCTTCTCGTACTTTGGTTTCCTTCCACAATCCAAAGACCTGCAGATTAGGTTAAATGGAGTTCCCAAATTGTGCCCGCCTCAAGCCCTAAGTTTTCTGGGATAGGCTCCAGAACCCCTGCAACCCTGTCGATGAGAGCGTGAGTGAGTAAAGTTAATTAGGCTTATAAAGATGGTATACATATGATTAAAGCATATAGAATTGTTCAGAAATACACTATATGGACAAAAGTATTGGGCCAAACCTGTTCATTATTAAATTCAGGTATTTCAGTCAGGCCTTATCTCCAACGAAGGACAATGTTTAACACTTCAGCATATCATGACATCTTGGACAATGCTATGCTTCCAACTTTGTGGCAACAGTTTGGGGGAGGCTCTTTTCTATTCCAACATGACTGTGCCCCAGTACACAAAGCAGGGACTATAAAGACATGGTGAGTTTGGTGTGGAAGTTGACTGGCCCGCACAAATCGCCTGACCTCAACCCCATCGACCCCCTTTGGGATGATCTGGAACAGAGATTGCGGGCTAGGCCTCATAAATGCTCTAGAGAATGAATGGGCACACATTCTCACAAAAACGCTTCAAAATCTTGTGAACAGCCCTTAAAGAAGAGTAGAAGCTGTTGTAGCTGCTGAGTATTTGGATATTATGTCATTGCAGGTTTGTCCAAATACTTTGTCCACATAGTGTGTGTGTATGTATGTGTGTGTATATATATATGTGGCAAGTGTAATGTTGTTACACTAGATTATTGAAATTACTGTTCATTAATGGTACAAATGAAGAAGACTCTTATTTTGAAATTTATATCGGGAGAAGTTGAACGGTAATAAATGGTCATGTGATCACAGTAATATTATTATTTTTGTTTGTTTCCTTAAGTCTGTATAATTAGTTTTTCATGTTATTGGTTTTGTTTTCTCTTTGGAATGAGACTGTTAATTCTGAATATAAAAAGGGAAGCAATGTTCAATTAAGTCACCTGGTGTGTGTGAGCAAGGGTAGAGCTGATGTAATTTCCGGGCGCCCTCTCTAGTTCGCGGAATGTCAGGTGATGAGAGGTACGTTTTTACAAGCTCCCCAAAGAAAATAAAAAGTGTTAAAAATATGGTTAATTAGTTAAGGTTTATGGATTCTCCGCACCAAATGTACTTGTTTATGAACATTTTTATATTAAGGGATTAGGAATCCAAGTTATAAAAATGTGCTTAATTGAAGAATTGCATCATGCAGTGGCTGCTGCTACACGTGTTGATTGCACATGTATGATTGTATAAAGTTAAACCCGTCTACCGTTAATGATTCATGCAAGGTTTGAATGTATATTTTTTTTTAATAATGTGAAATGTAACAGTATGCCATGGTTGACAGGCACGGCTAGACTAGACATTTTCCAGTCGCTGTCTGATGGTCTGTTATATTTTGATGCAGGTACGTAAATGGATCATTATGGTATCTATTTTATGGTTTATTCTTCTGTGTTTTCTTTTATATTACTATTGTTCTTGATGTTATGCTGGAATATATATGTTATAGCCGCCGCTAGTTCGCGGAATGTCAGGTGATGAGAGGCACGGCTAGACTAGACATTTTCCAGTCGCTGTCTGATGGTCTGTTATATTTTGATGCAGCTTGATGCAGGAGCTGAAAATAAACCACGTGACAACCGCATCATAGTGTGGAATCTTTTCACTTGTCAACAAACACACAACGCAGAAGGAAACCCACTACAAAATGGTGCCGTGACCCGTCGTTTGGTTTGCTGGTAGCTGGCCGCCTGGGATGCTGCAAGAGTGACTGTCTTTCCTGGGACTGTGGTGACATCATCACTGCTTGGCGTGACTGGAAGCGGTTCATCTGTGGCTGGTTTGGACTCTGGCTTCTTTATATTTTGGAGAGGCAATTTCTTTTATATGCTATTCCATTCTATGAAACAAGTATAGGTGCTTGACTTTAAGGACATTTTGATTGTGGTTCAATATTATTTGTTTGAGTACAATTAAATTGAGGGGATAGCATTTGAACAGAACGTGATTATGACTGGTAGGGGAAGGGGTGCGCTTCCAACCACACCTGACAGAGGTTTTCAGTTTATGGGTCCTAAACACGCAAGCACTGGGAGGGGTGGACCAATCGAATTACCAGTTGATGCGGGACCTGACATGAGCTGTAGTCCAATTACAAACCCTGGCAATCTAAGACTTACCAAAACTGAAGCAGGACCTCCAAGTGACATGAGT
Organism: Channallabes apus; assembly: GCA_030522415.1. Taxonomy (NCBI): domain Eukaryota; kingdom Metazoa; phylum Chordata; class Actinopteri; order Siluriformes; family Clariidae; genus Channallabes; species Channallabes apus. Next base: position 24,028,971 of record CM060123.1, on the reverse strand, counting down.
AGCCTTATCAGACAAATTGGATCTGAAATTGGTGAAGCTATCAGAGACAGTTTGCTGCAGACTAGACACTCAAGTATGCCACCTAGTGGTTATTTGGGAGATAACACTAATGTTTCAGAGGGTAATATGTCGAATGCAACCATTATCGATGCTTCTAAGCTAAATCTGATAGTGAAGTCAGAGGTAACTGCACCACCTTATTATCGTGGAGATAGTACTGATAAGTGCTCCATGATGGAGTGGGAGGAACTGATGCGAACGTATTTTGACAAGAAAGAAGTAGTAGACTCTGAAAAGGTTGGAGAAGTGATGAACAGACTAATGGGGAGGGCAAGGGACATCATCAAGGTCTGGTTAAGCAACAGAATTTCTACCCCAACTGTAGATGCTGTGTTCGCAGTACTAAGACACCATTTTAGTGATTACAGTAGCTCAGGGATGCCTCTAGCAGATTTCTATTCTGTAAAACCTTACTCTAATGAGAGCTCCTTGGATTATTGGATAAGGTTGAACAAAGCAGCTGAAGTAGCTGAACAGGGCCTCAGGGAGGAGGGCAGAACCTTAGGTAATCGAAGCAGAGAGCTGGCTGTAATGTTTATTCGGCATTGCCCTGATAAGGAACTGTCTTTAGTGTTTAAAAGCAAACCTGCACAGTCGTGGACTGCTACCGAGGTCCAAGAGAGATTGGACGAGATGCTTAGGGAGCAAAAAGTGACAAAGCGTGTCGTGTGTCAACAAACAGTTCTGGAGTCTATCGAAGACCCACCTTTGTCTTCTCATAGGTCCGAAACTCCCGCACCAGCTACGGATAATGGCACTCTAGACAAAGTCTTGACCATGTTAGAAAAGGCCTTGGTGTGCAATGCACAGTCTGTGCGTGGTAGTTGGCCCAAGAATCCTAACAGACAGAGTCGTGAATGTAGAGTTTGTTCTAGCAAAGACCACAGTACTACTGCCCATTGCAGGATGTACAATCTCTGTTTCAAGTGCTTTTCCTCTGGGCATAGGAGCTTTGATTGTGATAAATCTGTGCCAGGGGAAAGCTCTGGCAGACGAAAAGATGACACACCTCAGGGAAACTAGAGAGCCTACATTGGGGGGAGGGCAATGTGGGGCGAAATGAAAGTTCCTCCTTGGATACTGATGTTGAGTCTGACTATTCATTTTATTGTGAGAGGGTACATAAAGACAAAACTGTGATTTTTCAAAACACTATTAAATCAATGAAGAATGAGAGTCTGTTTTACACCAGTGTTTTGGTAGAAGACAAAATTAGTTTGAAGGGGATGCTAGACAGTGGTTCAATGGCGACTACTCTGAGTGCTGATGTAGTACCTCAGTTGAGAGAAGCTGGAATCTTGGATCAGGAACTGTTTCCTCCGTCAGACATTATCCTGGTGGGATGCGGTGGGAAGCAGACTTGTCCTGAAGGAATATGCAATCTGGAACTTGAGGTATATGGTTTCAGTTTTAGTGTCCCGGTTCTCATTGTAAGTGGACAGGTCGACCAGCTTATCATTGGCACCAATGTGCTGAAACCTCTGATCAGAGAGATGAAATCGAACGAGGGGTTCTGGAGAGTTTTGGATAAACCAGACCAAACAAATCAGAGTGAGGATTGTCAGTTTCTACGTATGCTTTCTAGCATTGAGAGGTGGAGAGGTAGTACTATTCCTGACAAGGTTGGTACTTTGAAGTTGAAATCTGCAGTGGTTTTGCAGCCAAGGAGCGAGCACCTTGTCTGGGGTCGGCTTCCACAAGGACTGAAACTCTCAGTAGGCAGCACGGTCGTGGTCGAACCTAGTACCTCTCGCTGTGTCCATCGTAATGTCCTTGTTGGCAGGGTGATCTCGCCGCTATGGGGCGATGGTTGGCTTCCGGTGAAAATGATAAACCCGACAAACTCTGAAATTGTGCTGCGCAGGAATGCGAAATTGGCCGATGTCTATCCATGCATAGCTTTGGAAGATTTTGATCATGTGCAAGAGCAAAGAGTTTCCCAGCATGTAGCCATGAGTAGTGGCAGTTCTTGTGATAGTTTAACAGCCAGGAGTGCAGTGTCTAAGCACTCCAGTGACGTTCGTTTGAATGAGCTGGGCCTCAAAGACTTGAAATTAGACAATTGTGAGGTTTCGCCTTTCTGGAGAAACAGGCTCATTGGTCTGATAAAGAAATATGAGTGTGTTTTCTCTAGACATTCGTTGGATTGTGGTAAAGCGGAGGGGTTTTGTCACCGCATTCGTTTGACAGATGACAAGCCCTTCCGACTTCCATACCGTAGAGTTTCCCCGGCACACTATTTAAAACTGAAGGAGACTCTCAATGAGATGGAGCAGAAGGAAATAATTAGGAAATCGTCCAGTGAATTTGCGTCACCATTGGTGCTAGCTTGGAAAAAAAATGGTGACCTGAGGTTGTGCACAGATTTTCGGTGGCTAAATGCTCGTACAGTAAAAGACGCACATCCTCTCCCACATCAAGCAGATGTTCTAGCGGCATTGGGAGGGAATGCCTTGTTTAGTACAATGGACTTAACATCTGGGTACTACAACATTCCTTTACATGAGGAAGATAAGAAGTTTACAGCTTTTAGTTCTCCTCTTGGACTGCATGAATACAATAGGCTACCACAGGGCCTGTGCAACAGCCCAGCTACGTTCATGAGGATGATGCTAACTATTTTCGGCGATCAAAATTTTATGAGTTTGCTCTGCTACCTTGATGATCTGTTGGTCTTTGGCAAGACTGAGGAAGAAAGCTTGCAGAGACTGGAATTGGTGTTTCAACGTCTCAGAGATCACAACTTGAAGCTCTCACCCTCTAAGTGTAGGTTTTTGTGTAGATCAGTAAAGTTTTTGGGGCACATTATATCGAAGGAGGGTGTGGCTAGTGACCCTATGAAGGTGGAGGCTATTGTGAATGTGTCTGAGAGAGATTTAATGGATGCTAATGGTCTTACCCCATCAGTGGGGAAAATCAGATCATTCCTAGGCATGGTTATATACTACCAACATTTCATTGAAAATTGCTCCATGATTGCAAAGCCTCTCTTTCAATTGTTGACTGGTCAGAAGAAACCTAGAAGAGGGAAGGGTGTGGGAAAAAGGCCAGGAGCTGTGAGGAAACTCACACCTGATGATTGGACGGACGAATGTAGAGGAGCTTTTGAGGATCTTAAGACTGCTCTAATAAATCAGGTCTTACTTGCCCACCCTGACTTTTCTAAACCGTTTATTTTGTCAGTTGATGCTTCGACGAGTGGACTAGGGGCTGTGCTTTCACAAGTCCAGGAGGACCATACGGTTGCGAGGCCAATCGTCTTTGCTTCAAAGTCACTTAATCATGCTCAATCTAAGTATCCAGCCCATAGGCTCGAATTTTTGGCAATGAAATGGGCAATTTGCGATAAATTTAGCCATTGGCTGCATGGGCACAGGTTTACAGTTTGGACAGATAACAACCCACTCAAGTACATCTTGACCAAACCGAGGCTGGATGCCTGTGAACAGAGATGGGTTGCAAAACTAGCCCCTTTCGAATTTGACATACAATACATACCTGGATCAAAAAACGTGGTAGCCGATGCTTTGAGCCGGGAGCCTTTTGCTACTTCCAGGATCCTACACAGGTTGACCAGAACACCATATGACATCTTACAGCACGAGGCGGAGACGCTTGGGGTTGAGCAGGTGCAGGGGATGTTCCATTTGTCTTGTGAACAGACAAAAGGAGAGGCTGTTGAGGACATTTCTGGGTCACCAAATTGTCATGAAGCAACTGACCAGGTTCAATGTCTTGTTGGGCATAAAGTGTCTCGTGAGGAGATGTCAGCAGTGCTCTGTTCTCATCGTCACTGGGAGAAAGGTGCTACAGCTAGAGCAGTTGCATATGTTCAGCATTTAAGGGGGATGGAGGATGAGTCGCAGTTCCCACTCAATAAATTTACCCATGATCAGTTGCTTGACAGACAATGTCAGGATCTAGTAATTAGTAGGGTGAGGTTCTTTGTAGAGCGAGGTAGACGTCCTTCTAGGAGAGAAAAGGTTTACGAGTCAAAAGACACTGTACGAACACTCAGGCAGTGGGGAAAATTTACGTTGAGGTTGGGAATACTTTACCGGGTGTCTAAGAATCCAGTGACGAAAAAGAAATCTTACCAATATGTAGTGCCAGCTGCCTTAAGAGGCTTGGTCCTGAAAGGGGTGCATGATGATGCTGGTCATCAGGGCCAGCACCGCACTCTTTGGCTAGCAAGGCAGAGATTTTACTGGAATTCTATGGAGAAAGACACGAAACAGTATGTGTCGCAATGTAAGAGATGTGTGTTGAGCAAGACTCCTGAGCCGGAGGCTAGAGCACCCCTTGTGTCGATAAGTACAACTGCACCATTGGAATTGGTTTGCATCGATTTTTGGGCAGCTGAGGATGTCAATAACAAGTCGGTTGATGTGTTGGTAATAACTGACCATTTCACGAAACTTGCATGTGCGTATGTTTGTCCAAATCAAACTGCAAAGTCTGTTGCCCGTGTTCTGTGGAACAATTTCTTTTGTATATACGGATTCCCAGCACGAATCCATTCAGACAAGGGCGCAAACTTTGAGAGTTCTCTGATTGCAGAAATGCTGGAATTGTCAGGTGTCTCCAAATCTCATACAACACCCTATCACCCTATGGGTAACGGTCAAACTGAGAGGTTTAACCGTACCCTTGGTAACATGTTAAGGTCCTTGCCTCCGAGATCCAAAGCTAATTGGCCTCAAATGCTAAACACACTGACCTTCTCATACAACTGTACCAGGCATGAGACTACTGGCTACCCTCCATTCTTTTTGATGTTTGGTCGTACCCCGAGATTGCCAGTGGATGTTTTGTTTGAGAGCGTAATTTTGGATGAGGGGATTGTTGATGTGAGTAAATATGTCCAGTCTTTGGGGAGAGATCTAAGGGAGGCGATGTCACTTGCACAACTAAATGCACGTCAGCAGCAACACAAACAGGCTGAACATTATAATCGCAAGTGTAAGGGTCATTCACTAGAGTTGGGTGATAGAGTCCTCCTTGCAAACAAAGGGGAAAAAGGGAAAAGAAAATTGGCAGATCGTTGGGAAAGCACAGTGTACATTGTGGTGGGTAAGAACTGTTCGTTGAACACATACAAGATTCGCCACCCTGTGGATGGTCGTGTAAAAACTGTGCATCGGAATCTGCTAATGCCTGTGAACTTTTTGCCCTTGCCTGCTTGGGAGGATTCAGTTAATTTGGACTGTGATTTGAGTTCGAACTGTGATTCATCAGGTGCTGAACATCAGCTAAGTGATACTATAGACAGAACGTCTCAATGGATTGCCGATTTAGACGTAGTCACAGGGATTGATAATGGGGAATTGGAAGATGGTGTAATTCAGAGTGATGAACGTGAGATTCGTGATAACGAAGTCGGCCACCAGTCTGAACAGATTGGAGGACCAGAGGGTCAGGACAATTCTGAAAGAATGTCCAATCTTCCAGCGTCCTTGAATGTTGCACCAAATGATGGGACATCATTGATATCAGATGTTCAGGATGAGGATTCTGTATCCCAAACTGTCACACCTGTTGTTGATCATGGTTGTGACACTTCAGCAATAGTGAGCGACATACCTGTGAATTCATCTCAAAACACTACGGATTCTCATCACTATGTAAGGGGGTCTGGTGAACAGCAGATAACACGGACAAGATTTGGTAGATTGATCAGACCTGTAAGTAGATTAATACAGTCAATGTCAACTCAAAAAGTTTTTCCCGTTCTGGAGGTTTGAATTTTTTTTTTTCTTTTTTTTTTTTCCTTCTTCTTTGGCTGTTACTGTTATTTTAAGTGTATGTGAATGACTGTATACTCTGTTCATTTGACTTGGATTGCTTAAGAACATAAGCATGGAAATTGACTGTTGGTGTATGTCATTATTGAAACTGTGTATACGGCATGGTTTTTCGAATGATGGATTGGGGATTAGCTATCCTTGGTTCACCTGAATCTCTGTTGAGGTAGCTTGAGGCTGTATAACCTAATGTGGTTTATGTGGAATGACAACGCTGGTGTGTCTGAATGTTGGCTTATCCAATAATCTAGTGTAAAACAGTGGGGGTGAATGTGGCAAGTGTAATGTTGTTACACTAGATTATTGAAATTACTGTTCATTAATGGTACAAATGAAGAAGACTCTTATTTTGAAATTTATATCGGGAGAAGTTGAACGGTAATAAATGGTCATGTGATCACAGTAATATTATTATTTTTGTTTGTTTCCTTAAGTCTGTATAATTAGTTTTTCATGTTATTGGTTTTGTTTTCTCTTTGGAATGAGACTGTTAATTCTGAATATAAAAAGGGAAGCAATGTTCAATTAAGTCACCTGGTGTGTGTGAGCAAGGGTAGAGCTGATGTAATTTCCGGGCGCCCTCTCTAGTTCGCGGAATGTCAGGTGATGAGAGGTACGTTTTTACAAGCTCCCCAAAGAAAATAAAAAGTGTTAAAAATATGGTTAATTAGTTAAGGTTTATGGATTCTCCGCACCAAATGTACTTGTTTATGAACATTTTTATATTAAGGGATTAGGAATCCAAGTTATAAAAATGTGCTTAATTGAAGAATTGCATCATGCAGTGGCTGCTGCTACACGTGTTGATTGCACATGTATGATTGTATAAAGTTAAACCCGTCTACCGTTAATGATTCATGCAAGGTTTGAATGTATATTTTTTTTTAATAATGTGAAATGTAACAGTATGCCATGGTTGACAGGCACGGCTAGACTAGACATTTTCCAGTCGCTGTCTGATGGTCTGTTATATTTTGATGCAGGTACGTAAATGGATCATTATGGTATCTATTTTATGGTTTATTCTTCTGTGTTTTCTTTTATATTACTATTGTTCTTGATGTTATGCTGGAATATATATGTTATAGCCGCCGCTAGTTCGCGGAATGTCAGGTGATGAGAGGCACGGCTAGACTAGACATTTTCCAGTCGCTGTCTGATGGTCTGTTATATTTTGATGCAGCTTGATGCAGGAGCTGAAAATAAACCACGTGACAACCGCATCATAGTGTGGAATCTTTTCACTTGTCAACAAACACACAACGCAGAAGGAAACCCACTACATATATATATATATATAGATGTGTGTATATTTAAAAAAAAAAAAAAAAAAAAAAAGTACTGATGTTGAATAGAACGCGCGAGAAGTCATACCTCAGCCAACACTAGACAGGACAGCGATGTACAGGTCCTTCTCAAAAAATTTGCATATTGTGATAAAGTTCATTATTTTCTGTAATGTACTGATAAACATTAGACTTTCATATATTTTAGATTCATTAAATCAAATTCAAATTTTATTCGTCACATACACAGTATGATATGCAGTGAAATGCTTACACGACCGCCAGTGACCTTAAAAAGAGAATTAAATCTTATCGTAAGAAATAAATATGAATAAAGAAATACGATAGGAAAATTTAAACTTAACTAGAATAAAAATAAAAGTATACTGTACATAAAATAAAAATAGAAATTACTGTACAATAGAGATTTTCTTTTTTTTTTTATTGAAAAACTGAAGTAGTTCAAGCCTTTTATTGTTTTAATATTGATGATTGTGGCATACAGCTCATGAAAACCTAAAATCCCTATCTCAAAAAATTTGCATATCATGAAAAGGTTCTCTAAACGAGCTATTAACCTAATTATCTGAATCAACTAATTAACTCTAAACACCTGCAAAAGATTCCTGAGGCTTTTAAAAACTCCCAGCCTGGTTCATTACTCATTACCGCAATCATGGGTAAGACTGCCGACCTGACTGCTGTCCAGAAGGCCATCATTGACACCCTCAAGCAAGAGGGTAAGACACAGAAAGACATTTCTGAACGAATAGGCTGTTCCCAGAGTGCTGTATCAAGGCACCTCAGTGGGAAGTCTGTGGGAAGGAAAAAGTGTGGCAGAAAACGCTGCACAATGAGAAGAGGTGAGGAAGTTTGTGGAGAAGGACCGATTCCAGACCTTGGGGGACCTGCGGAAGCAGTGGACTGAGTCTGGAGTAGAAACATCCAGAGCCACCGTGTACAGGCGTGTGCAGGAAATGGGCTACAGGTTGCAGATTTTGCATGTCATTCGGAAATCAAGGTGCCAGATTCTGGAGGAAGACTGGGGAGAGGGAAATGCCAAAATGCCTGAAGTCCAGTGTCAAGTACCCACAGTCAGTGATGGTCTGGGGTGCCATGTCAGCTGCTGGTGTTGGTCCACTGTGTTTTATCAAGGGCAGGGTCAATGCAGCTAGCTATCAGGAGATTTTGGAGCACTTCATGCTTCCATCTGCTGAAAAGCTTTATGGAGATGAAGATTTAATTTTTCAGTACGACCTGGCACCTGCTCACAGTGCCAAAACCACTGGTAAATGGTTTACTGACCATTGTATTACTGTGCTCAATTGGCCTGCCAACTCTCCTGACCTGAACCCCATAGAGAATCTGTGGGATATTGTGAAGAGAAAGTTGAGAGACACAAGCCACAAGAATCTGCAAAAGGATTCCCGACCAAGTATTGAGTGCATAACTGAACATAATTATTTGAAGGTTGACTTTTTTTTGTATTCAAAACACTTTTCTTTTATTGGTCGGATGAAATATGCTAATTTTTTGAGATAGGGATTTTGGGTTTTCATGAGCTGTATGCCACAATCATCAATATTAAAACAATAAAAGGCTTGAACTACTTCAGTTGTGTGTAATGAATCTAAAATATATGAAAGTCTAATGTCTATCAGTACATTACAGAAAATAATGAACTTCATCACAATATGCAAATTATTTGAGAAGAACCTGAAACTAGGTATAAAAATGTGACTTTTATAAATAGAGCTGCCCTGCCACGTGATTGGCCGAGAAATGACGTCTCGCGCGCTGAGTGGCCGTTAGAGACCTGCCCTCCGGCGCGTTCTATTCATTATCAGTACGGGGGCGGGACGAAAAGTTGTATGTTTTTGTTAATGTCTGAGTTTCAAAATTACGGTAATGTGTATATATTTAACATCTAATACAATTACCATCTACATATTTTTTATCATTCATCACAGCATTTATGTGCGTTCAAATCATTAAGCAGATAATCCTTTGACGCCCCCCACCTTAAATCCACAATAGTACGGCTCTCCTTGAACGCCGCTGGTCTTTGGCTTTAGCACCCAGGCTATTCTGTCACTAGTCGTCCTATATTATCTGTCAAGTTAGTTGTAGGAATTTATTAATTGTTATTTAGTATTTAATACAGATATCTCCTGTTTTTGTTTAACACAAACATTTAACATTTGCTGTTGCATTTTTCGTGTCTGTTTGCCTTTCTGAGACATGCTGCTGCTGCGCGTGAGGTCTGCACTCTGTCAGTCATGGAGGGGGTGAGTATGTCTTCACATGGATTATTTTCACTTCTTACAGGCATCTTATGTAAATAGTGTCAAAATTAAAGGGCAAAACATAGTAACAGATGGTCCATATTTCTTATAGTGTCTCTAGATTTCTCTAGAGCATTGCAAAGCGGTTTTGTATAATATCGTAAATACACCAGAAAATCCGAAATATTGCTGTGCATACCTTTCTATATCACATTTTAATAGATTATTGGTTTCATCATCCCGCGTCATGATCAGGAACAAAGTTCACACTTGTGTGTTCATACTATTTAAAGAACACGTGCATTATGCAATAAGTTACACAGCAAGGGCTTTCCACAACCGCAGTGAAGTTAGTTTGATATTCAGACATTCGACAGACATTCGGAAGCGGTATTTTAGGGACCGTCGACAAATTTCTGTCCAAATGAAAAGCGAAAGTACTTTTTAATTACCTGGCTACGTGCCCCAGTTATTCTAATTTATTATTAAACATACAAATGCAATGCATACTGCTTTGGTTTATTATTAATTGTTGAATTAATAGATAATATTAATTCAACATAAAAACGATATAAAAAAAGACTATTTTTTCAATAGCTTCTAGGTCATGTGACCTGGCGACCCCAAACTGGTACCAAAATAATCAGATTTGAGACCCCCAAAAGGTACACCTGACTTTATCCCAAGATATGTCTTCATTTAGTTTTATTTATTTTTTTATTAAAAAATAATGCTATTTCTTCAATAGCTTCTAGGTCATGTGACCTGGTGACCCCAAACTATTACCAAAATAATCAGACCTGAGACCCACAAAAGGTACACCTGACTTTATGCCAAGAAATGTCTTCATTTAGTTTTATTTTATTATTATTTAATAAAAAACACTATTTCTTCAATAGCTTCTAGGTCATGTGACCTGGTCACCCCAAACTGGTCCCAAAATAATCAGACCTGAGACCCACAAAAGGTACACCTGACTTTATCCCAAGATATGTCTTCATTTAGTTTTATTTTATTATTATTTAATAAAAAACACTATTTCTTCAATAGCTTCTAGGTCATGTGACCTGGTCACCCCAAACTATTACCAAAATAATCAGACCTGAGACCCACAAAAGGTACACCTGACTTTATCCCAAGATATGTCTTCATTCATTTTTATTTTATTATTATTTAATAAAAACACTATTTC